>CACRXP010000514.1:419766-435962 GCA_902702965.1 Spirometra erinaceieuropaei | reverse complement strand
GCTGAGGGGAGATAGTACAAGACAGAAAACAGGGCGGGGGGTCAGAATATCCGGGCATGCGCGGCGGACGTGGACAAGTTGAGTGGCCTGCCTGGTCATGACGTAACAGGCAGCGCGGAGATGTGCCACGGCCTGTTCTCGGATACCGCTCGGAGTGTGCTCACGTGCGAGAGGCCATACCGGGGCCGTCATGGCTATCAGTGCGCGCAGTTAGCGCCAAAATTTTCTTTGGGAAAACGGGGAAGGCAACAAAGGAAGTCGCGGTTGACCGCCCCCGTTGTTATTTCATCTTCTTGGGAGATGCCTCTACTTTTAGTCCCTGTTCCGCCGTGGCTGGGCCAACGACGGTGGCCTAACGGCGTTGTAAGTGTGTGGCGGTCAAGGATGTGAGATCGACTTAAACCACGCACAATATGTTCGTTTCGTCTACTGTCAGAAGTCGGGGAGCTGTGAGGACTACTTTATTCTGTACACAGGGCAGGTTGCCGTAAGTTGGCGATTTGCTTGTAACAGAGAAAAGCGTCCGTTCACGGAGAGCGTCAGTAGCGGTGTGTGTTGTTTACGCGGGTGTGAGTGTCTGGGAAGGGCCTCACGGGAATCAAGCCAACGCGTTCGACGCGCGTTAGGCGATACTAGTTTGTGAGTGCAGCCGGGATTCACTGCAGCTGGACCGGAGGTGTCCCAGTTCTAGCCGGCGGAGGTGGTCGTGCGTCAGCGGCCTGTCAGTGCTTATCGCGGCCATCGACCGACAAAACGGAGCCGGAGAAAAGGGGGGCTGGAGCGGCTGCTACAAGTGCCCCAGGGCGTGGTGGTTTGTCAGTACACCGACGGTTGATTTTTTCCAGACATCCTACTGTCTGGCGCATTAGTCCCCGGTCTCACAGTTCAACTTCCCCAGAATCGTTGGCATCCCTCGAGCTGGTTGTTGTGATCATCTTCTCGTGAGACGGAACGACTTGCTTCGGATGATCAACACTGCAGAGTCCTCAATAACAGAGAACACTGAGCAAAGTTGGGAGGTGGGGGGAGAATGTTCTGCGACATGAGCACGACTGTCCAGTTCTGTCAAGATGGACATCTTTTTCCTGATGACAGACAAGCTATTTGCCTTCTCGTTGTGAATTTGGGGAAGGGTCTCCATTCCCCTAGCCAATGGATAAAAGGGGAAATGCTTGCTACTGCTCCAGGTGCTCTGTCCGAATTTGAAATTCCGGAAATTTTTGCATTTCACTCACTACATGAGGAGAGCACTTGCATCACATCTCTTCTAGAACGGTGACTAAGTTGCGCTTGCTTTTTACTGTTTCACCGTCGTCTGGACTCGCAGATTCCAGGGCGTGTCGACCGCCGTGGGGGGTGGGGGGCTTCATTGAGTTAGCTACAGAAGTGAGTCGTCGATCTTGGAGCAGATCATGAGGGGGGGGGTGCCGGTGAGGGTGGAAACAAGAGCGTCTGAAAAGGAAAGAAACTCTCCTGTAGGCACGACCGAAAGAGTGCTCTCAAAGTTGTTTTGGGACCCAGTCAGCTGAGCTATGCTGATGACACTCACTTCGCGCAGAAGGAGCTACGATCGCTGGAACAATAGTTTTAATAACCTGACGTTTCGGATTCTCACTGGAGTCCATCACCAGAGACGGAGTCAGATAAGGGTGGCAAATTGTTCAGGTGTTGCAGTATTTATAGGATGTAGTTTCCAGGCCGCTACTTGTCTATCGCAGTTGGCAGCTCCCAAGTGTATCACAGTTCGACGCGCCAGGTGTTGAAATATGCGGTTGCCGTGCAGTTGCTATACCCTCGTGTGCCGGTAAAGATTATCGATTCTCACGCTCATCGCACGCAGTCGAGCTGCTAACGGCCAGATTTCGCCATCCGTGTGGACTCCCGGGCAATCCAATCCTATAAATACTGCAACACCTGGGTAATTTACCAACCTTATCTGATTCGGCCTCCGATGATGGATTCGAGTGGGAATCCGAAACGTCAGTCTAATAAAGCTCTTTTTCCAGCGATCGTGTCGCCCTCTTCGCGACTACTTCCTGGGACTCGAGTCTCCGCTTCTGTTGACAGTCACTCCATCCACGACAATCTACCCGTAACAGCCCTGTCCTGTTCGTTGACACGATACGTGACGCGGGGAGTACAGTCACACGGAGTTGAGTGGGAATTTCGCGGCGACCGAGCTCAGCCGCGCCACGCTCCTGAATCACGCCAAGGTCACCTGTCCAGGTTGCGAGTGCTTGCGTCACGTGAGAGTCAGCCAACGCGAACTTTGTGAATTGATTGGGCAATCGAGAAGTCTGTGGCGTCTGTGATTGGCCGTCCTAGAGGCTGCATGCGCGCATGTTCCGAGCGCTCGGTAATCGTGATCACATGATTCCTAGCTCGGCGTAGATACCGGAGGCGAAAGACTTATAAGCGACTCAGGTGACACACACACACACACACTTTCACTAGAGAAAAAACTGAGAACGGCGCGACGGTCTCCGCAACCTTTACCGTTCATCAGAGGGCGAGAGGAAAAAAAACCAGATAGCAACAGCGGCGGCAACAGTCTGCTCGAGGTACTGGAGGCAGGAAAGGACATCCGAAGTCGACAATATCCACCTGCTTGACTAAAACCTTTGGACAGACTAGAAGGACGTCCGCTGACTTGTATCAACCACAATCAGACATGTGATTCTTTGGTTCAACTATCTGGGTGAAAATGTTTAGTTGATTTCTGTCCACTAGCAAGTTTGACGTTTGATAAAGCGAATCGACTAACGAAGAGGTGTGTTGCTTACGAAAAGCGTGCCAACAGAGAGCACCTTAGTTGTGTCTACCATAATATACGGGGATCAGCGGGAGAGCCCTAGGAGGGAAAATCTGTCTGGACGCGAAGTTGAATTAAGGTGTCTCGTGCAGACTGCATTTGTTCGCCGCGTGTTTTGATGTCATTAGTTCTGGGAGTATCAATTACATTCCACCGTCTGGCTTTAACTTGTTTAGGCGAAATATTATTATTCACAAAGACAAGGCAGCCTGGAATGGCCATTTGTGGCTTATTAGCCGTCGTCAGCCAGTCACACCCAACCGCGAGGTGTGTAACTCTTGGAGCTCGAACTTGTGGACTGTTATTTAGAAGTCCAACGCCTCTAACCACTGAACTGACAGGCTTCGCGAAACGCTACACAGCGGTTGATGGAGTTCATGCCGGTGTGTCAGTCCTCGATTGTTTCCCTGGTCACGCGATCATTTCCTCTGTCCAGGATTTCGGCATTCTGTTAGGCGAACGTGTGCCCAGAGTTCGTGCAGTGTTCTGCCACCAGGGACAACGGGTCCATCCTCCTTGCGGCCCTCTTGTGTTCTCCAACACGGGTCTGGATTCGTTTACCAGTCTCTCCAATGTAGTTCACTTCGCAGGAGTTGCATTGGATCCGATAAATCACGTTCGGTATTTCACCGGGTGACAGGGGCCCTTAGGTCTCATGACCAGATGCCGAAATTTTGACTCTGGCCGATGGGCAATGCCAATCCCCAGTGGCCATAGGAGACAGGAGGCCGTCTCAGAGACGACGTCAATGTAAGGCAGCGCTCGCCAGACTTTTGGCCGTTCATTCACTGGGCTGCGGCTTGGCATAGGCTGCCTGTTGAGATCTATAAAATTTCGAGTATCCCCGTTCGTCATGAAGAGGTGCTGAAGGTAGCGTAGTTCCGACATTTTGTCGTCTGGCTCTCTGCCCTTTTATGTAGTGTGCGTACACAGCTGCGTTTGTGGGACAACGTGTGCCTGCTGTGGTAACTCAGGATTTGGCGCGTATTGGCGGCCTCCCTATACACCGTTGTTTTCAGGTTTCCATTTGGTTTCCGGCGAACCAACATTTCGCGGATGCGGTGGCAGACCCAGTTGCCGGCCCACATCGCACCAAATGGGATCCCTGTCGCACCCATCACCGCTTACTTTTTGTTATTGGTTAAAATCCTGGTGAAGTGTTTTTTTTCTGGACCAGGGGGTGTGGTGATACGCCTCGGTGAGACTTTTCACCGTGCCAGCCATCTGCGTCCTCTCCCGCCTCCTGTCTTTTTGACTCTGTCTTGACACCGGGCCCAGGTGGGGAGGAGGGAGTGCGATAGATGCTGTGCAAGTCTACTGTCATTATAAAAGAAATCACGCACAAGTCACCCTAACCCCTTCTGGTGAACACACGGTGGACATCTTCTAAACAGACGGTCGGACTGTGGATGAGGGGAGACAGAATGTGCCAACAGTAATTTTGGGCTGACAAAGCCGACTTTTTCTCACAACTCATACGCATAAGTAAAGAGGGGAGTTCCATTGCCTGCAAAAATAAAGCCATGTGTGCGCAGCTGAAATTCCGAGAATCCTAGAAATTTGGCTAGCCCCCGTCGTAACGAGGTCCGTTGACAGCGGTCGCAAAGCAAACCCCATTATACGTTTCCGGTCCATTCACAGACTGCTAGAGCAATGACAGCAAGGATGTGGGGGCGCTAGTTAATAGTGCATTGTGCAATTAATGCAGCAGAAACTAAAAATTGACATTGAGTCTGCCAGTAGTCAGCTGGGAGGGTTAATTACCACTTCCTGCGGGCCAACTTCGCAAAGGGCAATTACTCGAGGCGGCCCAGAAAGATACTCTCGAAGGCCGCTTTGGTGTGAAGTAACTCTGCATAGAAGCCCAAATTATGATATTGAGCCATAAATGGTCATTCTCATCAGGGAGAATTACCGACTATTGCCCAACCGTCGCTAGGCGACCATCCGTGGAGATTTTGATACGGACTTCTATAGTAGGTGTGCTGACTCATGAAATGCTAATCGAAATTCTGAACTGAGTTTTCGTTTCGAAAACATTATTTGAGTAGGCCTAGAAAACGAATCAGCATGCAGCATAATTCCATAATAATTCCGTTACCTCGAGATGTCCGCTCTCGAAAGAAATTCTTTCCGGCAGCCTTCAAAACCTCACTCTATAAAAAATGGCCATTTAAGTAGCATTGATTTTTTTCATTCATTTTCAATTTCTTTAAATTTCAATTAAATGTCATGAAGAACATGCATAAAATATTCATTCTTTACTCATTCGACAGAAGATTACGTCTTTTTCCAATGTTGTACCCGAGGGAAAGGCATAATTCGGTGTTAAAAAAGCTTACAATTCCCCAATAATTTTAAACCCGACTTGTCGCTACACTTGCATTCAGGGTTTTCAAACTACAAGTTTTAAACTCCCTGTGTGCGGAAAACCATACACTTCTCTACGGTAATAAAAGTTTACATGGGGTTCAAAAAAGTAGCGGTGGATATAAGCCGTACGGTAGACTTTACAAGCGACATTAGTAAATGCAGAGGCGCGAAGTTTTATGAAAGGGCATTTATCGATATTAAAATATCTCATAATTGATAACGTCTTTAGAATCAAAGTGAAAGTGGAAGAAGACGTAATTTGCTACCGAATGAGCACAAGCATGAATGTTTTATGCATTTTCTCTACGAGGCAAAATTGAATTTTTAAATGCATGGCAAATAAATGAGAAAAACTCATGCTATTTAGGTTTTTGCACGCGGCCGGAAAAAAGTTCGTTCGAAAGCCGGCATCTCGAGGTAACTGAATTATTATGAAATCATACTGTTAGATGATTAATTTCAAACCTGCTTTAGTAATCCTTTTGAAACGACAACGCATTTCATGAGTTAGCACACCCACCACATGGCTGAAGTGGCATTCCCTAGTCTGCCCATCGATCAGCATAAATCACTCAACCCTCCTCCCATACGACTTTGATAATTCTTGATTGTACTGAACTGGCTGAAGTGGAGAGCACGGCTTGTAGCCACATGACTGAGTGATGTCGAAAAAAATAAATCAGAAAAGACGTTTTCAGTCTGTCTTGTATCCACCACTAACGCTTCATGAAAATATTTCACTTGTGCATAAGCTAGGAGCGAGGGGCTGGGAAGAAAGGGTTTACGCAGGCTTTTTTGGTGACTCCCAAGCGTTGTACTGACGACAAACAGTTTTGTGCGTCGTGGCTATGTTTACTGCGAAGCACATATGCTGGAGTTGGGTCGACCAATAAGACTCACAGACTTGTATGCCTCATAGTTTAAAAAAGAATTTAGTCGTGCGGGCATGTCATGTCCTACATCCATGTGGCCGAGTCAATTTGCGTCCGCCCAACGAGGCCTTCTGTAATCAGGTCACATCGAGAGATCCATTTCGGGGTTATATTTTCATGATCATATATATAATGGTAGGGGGCGCTCACCGATCATTCATACGGAACTCACTCGTTCCGTTGTGCCTTAAGGGCTCTCTTTCGAGCCCAACTAGCAGCCGCACAGCGGCGAATGATATATAGGCAGAATGGTATTACCGACAAAGACAAGGGAGACTGGAATGGCCATTTCTGGCTTATTGGCCGTCGTCAGCCAGCCATACCCAAGCCCGAAGTGTGGAACACCCGAGCCTCGAACTCGCGACCTGTTGGTTTAGAAGTCCACGCCTCTACCCACCGGACCCCCTACCACTGCATATTCCCAATCGAAAACCGACAGGGCAACGGGCTCGTGGCCCGGTGGGAAGAGGCGTTGACTTCTAAACCAACAGGTCGCGAGTTCGAGGCTCGGGTGTTCCACACTTCGGGCTTGGGTATGGCTGGCTGACGACGGCTAACAAGCCAGAAATGGCCATTCCAGTCTCCCTTGTCTTTGTCGGTAATACCATTCTGCCTATATATCATGCGCTGAAACTAAACTGTAGTCCCACGGCAGGGTGACAGTGACTTGCCGATTACTTAGTTTATGGCAACGGCAGGCTTGGGCCGCATCTGTCACACTCACTCCTCCCCGCCTATCTAAACCTAGTGTAAAGACAGCGTCATAACGACCGGAGGCTGAGTCGGGAGCAGTGACCAACAAGGCTAAACTGTTCGTCTATGCGTGCCACACGTGCTTGTTCCACGCGCCATGGACTGGACGTTCACACAGACAGGCGGCCACATTAAGAAGGAGCCGTTGTGACTCGATTCTCCTTGTAGGATGGGAAAACTGAGTTCTTCCGTCGGTGGGCACCATTCAAGCCGCGGCCTTTAGAGCACTTTGATAGTTTAAAAGCGCGGCCTGTTGTTTTGAATGAGGAGGTAAGCTGAAGTGCCGTGGTAACAGAGTCCCCAGAATCGGCCTCAACCTGTCTTTCCATACTCAGGCGCCGGTCCGCTCTCCGAGCCGGTCAGTGCGGGAGACCGCGACGTGAACCTGCACCTACAGTGAGTGACCAATCTCATGAAATGTTGACTGAAATTCGGAAATGCGTTTTCGATTGGGAAGGATTACTTAGGCGCGGTTGTAGCATTAACTATTTTATGACATAATCCTAAAATATTTTGGACTCGGAAGGATGTCAGCTTTTGAATGCACTGCTTTGCAACATCCTGTAGAAGCCGAATACGGTAAAAAATGACTACTTAAGTAGCACGCAATTTTCGCATAGATTTTTATTGTTCTTGCAAATTCAAATTTATCTCATCGAAACCAAAAACAAAAATATGTATCCAACAGTCGTTGGATAGAGAATCACGTCTTCTTCATATTTTATACTCGAAGAAGGAGTATAATAAGGTTTTAAAAAGTTCAGAAATGTGAATTTTTTAAGACCGCACAATGTCCATTCACACAGCATCGTACCTGTCCATTTACCACTACTCCTCATGAAATGTACAACACGTTCCTCATCCGTTGCAAAATTTTATGAACTCTACATGATATCATTTTAAAGGCATAAAAGAATATGCGGTTTTCTTTACGCGGAACGCAGAACCTCGCAAACTGAAATAACTAAGCGCTAATGCAACGAATGATCAGACTCCAAATTCTTTGGGAATATGAAAACCTTTTTTAAACCCTAATTATACTCCTTCTTCGAGTATAAAATATGAAGAAGACGTGATTCTCTATCCAATGACTGATAGAAAACATATTTTTGTTTTTTGGCTTCGATGAGATATATTTGAATTTGCAAGAAAATCAAAAATCTATGCGAAAAATGCGTGCTACTTAAGTAGTCATTTTTTTTACCGAGTTCAGTCTCTACAGGAGATTACAAAGCAGTGCATTCAAAGGCTGACATCCTTCCGAGTCCGAATTATTTTAGGATTATGTCATAAAATAGTTTATGCTACAACCGCGCCTAAGTAATCCTTCCCAATCGAAAACGCACTCCAGAATTTCAGTCAACGTTTCATGAGATCGGTCATTCAATGTAGGTGTGCTACCACTTACCTCCCCCTTGTGTGCGACATTTGTTACGTGTGCGTAGCCCAATTAATGCATGCCGTAACCTAATCTATTCCCCGTGTCGGTCCAGTGCAAATCTCGCGTGTCCCATTGCAGCGGGAGGAAGAAAAAAGATGCCAACAACACCCGGTATCCCCAGGTCGCCGGACATGCGAGTATAAACTGGGTCCAACGTATCCCAACTTCAGTGATTGGGCGAGAACTGTTACTTTCTATGTGGTATGTTCGCTGTCTGAAATAAAACACGACCCAGGTCACAGGTCGACTTCCGCCTCTTCACTCCCTAACCTTGGGTCGCTACAGGCACAAATTCGACTTTAAACGCGATCAACTATAGAGACCGGGTAGGGCGAAGCCGAAGAGCCAGCCCTGTCGGCCGAACGCGAAGTAACCGCCAAAAATACTTCAAATGCTCTACCTACGAGGCAAGAGGGAAAGGAGTGGCCATTTTCGACATATTTGCCAAAACCCGGATGGGAATGAACCGACTGGGTTAGCCCCAACTGGTTGGCCATCAAGCCAGACTTTGCGGTATTAAGTGCTGACCCATTCGTAAGCAAGAATACTCAAAGTCGCAGGAAAGTGGCCTCTCTGCGTACGTCATGACTCCCGAGCGGGATTCAGCGAGTCTAATTTGTCCACGGCACCTGGCCCATGGTCATACGCGTTGCGGTATGTAGTTCAACTCACGAAATGCGACAAGTGAAGCTGAGGTGGTCAATTTACGCAACCTAAAATACTGTGCATCTTATTTATTCGCATAGACCGTTCCAGATAACGTCACTTTGCATGCAAAAAATTTTATCAGCCAAAATATTCACGTTACTTTGTGTTCGCGTAGTTTTCCTTGCTAACAGATGTTCTAGGCTAGGTTTGAGCGTTTGTAAATGCATTTCTATTAGAGGAGACCGATCTGAACTCGAGAATCATACCAAACGAAACTTTCGCGCTTGAAATTGACTTCTCCCAGCAAATAAGATGGACCAGGGTGTACGTAAGACAGTAATGTTTAGAAAACTAGACGTTTTATCGATCCACAAATCTGTGTGATTTCAGGCCTTGAAACGCAGAGATAACGAAAAGTGACAATCCTCTGTTTTAAAGTTCCGGTGTTCATCTGTCGTTTGCGTACACTCAACAAGTCGCCATGAAAAGTTTCTTCAATACCTTAGTATTTATACGACCACCCTGTAAGGCATTTATACTCGTAGAACGGAGCTCCGAAAAAAGAGGAAGCTGTCTGTAATATAAGGAGAAAAGTGGGTTCTTTCGTTTGCAAAAGAGACACCGTCACTATTTTTTTTATTCGGGAAGTGGAAAAGCCGACCAAACGCCCCAATTTTACTTGGATTTCAACATGTGTGAGAAAATCATCTGACTAAAGCGCTTTTTAAAAGGGATATTTTACAGGAGAAGGCTTTCCAATTAATCTTTCCAACTCTGGTTGTGGACTTTCAGTTTGCTCGGCAACGAGTTTTCATGTTGGGGTGAGTCTACAAATATGGCTCAAACGACCATTGAGACGAGTTGGCAACGAGTTTTCATGTTGGGGTGAGTCTACAAATATGGCTCAAACGACCATTGAGATGAATGTTCAAAGCACTCACTTCTTCGACCAATGTTTTCAAAAATATCTTATTTTTAAGGTCTTGGCAAGCATGGAACACGGAATCGATCATTGTGGACAACTCACTGGAAGTACTGAAAGGCGTGAAAAGTTTACCGATATTTCAAGGACGATCTGAAACTCAACATACTGCGGTAAGAAATGGTGAATAAATTTAACGGAAGGGGTTTCTACTAATATACACAAAGTAGCATTTTTACGATTGCACTTTTCAATTACATTCAAACTTCTTAGTCACTGACCAACCGGAGAAATCAAGTCGACTCCTGTTTGCCTTCGTCAACCGAAATCTCGGGTGATGCGAATATGAAAAGATTGCAATGAATTCTTGAGATACGGTTTCAAAGCAAAACTCAAACCGTGGACCGTTGGCTAACCGCCACGCTTTACAGCACACAAATTCCTACAGGATATTTTAGTGTAAACTGCACTAAAGTATTATTTTCAAGCGTGCTTCTATTTGTGTTGTTTTATTTCATCAGTTGCTTAAACAGTTACGACTTTCGGAATTTCGGCTTATCTAGTGAAATTGTCATTTCTAAACATAATATTACCCCAATATTGCTCAATTCTCATAAGACCATTAATTATTAACTTTAGCAACGGTCTACTCGTTTGCGCCGGTTTGCAAATAATCAACGATGTTTCGTAAATTTCGGCGCATTTCATGATTTACCAAATCCACTGTATTTCGTCTCCTACTAGTGCCTTTTATTTACCCCAGGTGACTAACATGCAGCCAGAAAGGTCATCGTGCTGCGAATCACGTGATCTTACCAGGCCGGCAATGTCTCGACGCAGTTGACGGATGATTTCGCCGACCGGTCAAAGAAGTCGATCGGGACCGTTAATATTTATCGAACGTTTCATATGACCCAGTGGTAGTTCGACCGTCAACCCGACGATGTCCACCCGTGTGCTCCACAGCAAAGTGGGCGCGGGGATGGTGGTTGGCTCATGAAGAGGTTTAGTGACAGCGGACTTGCGCAGCACATATCTCACACCATCCCTCCCCTAACACTACGACCGCTATTACTGCTGCCTGCCGCTGATACTCCACTGTTGCTGCTACTAATACCGCCACCATTACTATTACTACCAGCACTACTACATCAGTAGTCTTAAGAATTCTGCACACCGTGTAAAAACTTCGCAACTACTTTTCGTGCATATTCGTACCGTTTCAATGGCTTCTCCCGCGACGGTTGGACCGTCGATTCGACGATGTCCTCCACGTGCTCCACGGCAGGGTGGGCGCAGGGACGGTAATTGGCTCGTGAAATAGTTGAGAGTGATGGCAGGATTGCGCAGCATCTATCTCACTCGCACACTACCTCACCTTTGCCTAGACCCTGTGTCTTGACTGGGTCAAGTAGACCGGAGATGGCCGGCACGACGAGAACTCGTACCTAGGCGAGCCACCACACACCCTGGTCCACAAGGCGCACCGACGAGAACTTGATATTACAAGGGTACGGGAGGCGGCGCGGATCTCAGTTGGACGTGTTAGCACGCCGCAATGCTGAACTTTATGCTGGATGTTCATTCCCGACTGTGCCTGCCGGACTTCCATCTAGTCCTTGTGTTTGTCCAGCGCATCTAACACGTGGCCCGCACGACGGCACACTGTTAGTGCCACGATTAACACAAAGGCTAGCATTGCGTCACTGATACTATCACTACTACTGCTACTACTACCATCACTACTGCGACCAGCGTTGCCAGTACCATTGCCACAACGGATATAGCTATTTTTACCACTACTACCGTGGCTAACACAACTAGCGGTGCTACTACTGCTATTACTACCGCCACTGATGCTGCAGCTGACAATTCCACTTTTGCTGCTGCTACTATTACCATCAGTACTATTACTACTACTACTACTACTACTACTACTACTGCTGCTACTACTACTACTACTTCTACTACTACTACTACTACTACTACTACTACTACTACTACTACTACATCGTTAAGTTTATCTACTCAGCACACCAAAAACCACGTGTGATAATTTCGCGACTTATGGACTTTTGAAGCATTTTGTCCCCGGTACGAAGCTGAAGTAGGCAAGAACGGCAGGATTTATTGGTACCAGAAGATTAAATGTGCAATGGAGAAGGAACAAGACAACCAACTATCCTTTCTTATGTTTAGAAAGGAAAATGGTTCTATAAGACGTTCTGTCTTGCATAAGAATACTTAGAAGGGACATTACTTGCATCTTTGGAGTTTTGTACCTATCCCAAGGAAACGTAACTTGGTATACGCTCTTTTCCAAAGGGTTAGAAGCATTTGCTCCAATGACACACTGGGTGCAGAATTTGCACGCCTCAAAGAAGCTCTACTTAAGCGAGGATATCCCGCACGGTTCATCCACAAATACAGCAACTACACGGCCAAAATGGACAGAACATTTAGCTCCGAAAAAGCCCGTCTTTATATCTTTGCCCTTTAAGGGCGACAATATTTTAAATACTATCAAACGACGGCTACGTTCCGCCATCGAAAGGACATACAATGCAGCCGAACTAGTATTCTGCAGTCCTACTAAGCCACTTCCGATTCCACGGGCAAAGGATGCCCTGCCAATGCACGCCACGTCAAATAGTGCTTATGAATTCACATGCACTTGCGGATGCAAGTACATTGGGCGAACGCAAAGGCAGTCGGCAGCCAGGTCTATTGAGCACCTGCCCAAGTGGCTCCTAAGACAAGAAAATAAGATCCCGCGTTCCTCCATTACGAAACACCTACATAAGATGTGCTAACTCATGAAATGTCAACCAAACTTTCGAAATGCGTTCTCTTTTCGAAAAGATAAATTAAGTAGTGTTGTAAAACTAATCATGATCCAGCATAAAGCTATAATGATACAGTTACCTCAGCGTGTCGGCTTTCGAAAGAATTTATTTTAGGCTGCATGCAAGATCTATACCTTGCAAAAATTGACTACTTATGTAGCATGCAACTTTCTCATTGATTTTCGATGCCCTTGAAAATGCAATCATATTTCATGGAGAACATGCATAAAAATATTCATTCTTTTACTTATTCGGTAGAAAATTATGTCTTCTTTCAATTTCATACTCAAAAGAAGAGTATAATTCGGTTTTAAAAAACTTTTCTAATTCCCGAATAATTTTGAACCCGCCCTGCTGTAACACTTGCATTCAGGGTTTTAAAACTACAAGCTGTATATTTTCCGTGTACAGAAAACCATGCATTGCTCTACGGTGTTAAGAGGAGACTATATAAAGTTCATAAAATCAAGCAGTGGATTTGAGCAATATTGTTAACTTTACAAGCAAAATTCGTAAATGCAGATACATGACGTTTCATGAACGTCCATTTAACGATATTAATCAATCTCACAATTAGAAACTTTTTTAAAACCGAATTATACTCTTCTTTGGAGTATGAAATTGGAAGATGTGATTTTCTACCGAATATGTAAAAGAATGAATATTTTTATGCATGTTTTCCGTGAAATATGATTGAATTTTCAAGGGCATCGAAAATCAATGAGAAAATTGCATGCTACATATGTAGTCAATTTTTTCAGAGTATAGATCTTGCATGCGGCCGACAATAAGTTCTTTCGAAAGCCCACACCCTGAGGTAACTGGATCATTATAGAATCGTGCTGCATTATGATTAGTTTTACAACACTGCTTAATTTATCTCTTCGAAACGAGAACGCATTTCGAAATTTTGGTGGACGTTCCATGAGTAAGCACATCTACTGTACTTGATACTGGTCACACCATCGACCCCAAAACTTCCTTCCGAGTACTTGTTCGGGCACGAACAACTCGGACATTGCGTTACCTGGAGGCGGCCTATATACGAGTGAAACCAGATCTTTGTAAACAATTGGAACACGTGGTGCCATGGTAGCCTCTAGCTCCATGATTCCCCCTCTCTCCTCTAATTTTTTGCTCTTTAACGTTCCCCCCTTTTCACTTTCTTCCCCTATGGTGTTTGAGTTACTAACTTTATTGATTAGCCGGCTTTGCCCAAAACCCTGACCTTGCTGTTTCTGCATTGATTTTCTGCACGAATTCAAATCTGTTGTATTGTTTTCACTCGTTATCTCTCTTATGAAGCGACAGGACGCAGCTGAAGAGCGGCCGCGAATTTTTTTGGTATTAATAAATCCTGCCCTTCTTGCCTACCTATAGACTCTTCGTGACAACCCCAGCCGTTTCAACTGAGTTTCAAGGGCTTTTGTCATTTACTCCAGATATGACAGCTTGGCCGTCGTTGCCGACGATGTCCACCGCGTGCTACACAGCAAGGTGCAGCAGGTACACAAAACTTGCGCGTGATTAAGTTCACAGTGATAGTACACTTTCGCAGCACCTACCGCACTCTCTCCTCACCCAGCTTGACCCGGTGTCGAGAAGATCGGAGGCGGGGGAGGGCTCAGGTGGCTGGCACGGTCGGATCCGCATCGGGGGGTGCCATCACACCCCCTAATCCACATATACTGACCAAATCACACCTACTACTACTGCTACCACCACCACCACTACACTACTACTACCACCACTACTACTACTACTACTACCACTATTACTACTACTACTACTACCACTACTACTACTACTACTACTACTACTACTACTACTACTACTACTACTACAGTAAGTGGCCTATCCCATGAAATGTTGGCTGAAATTCTGAAATGCGTTTTCGATTAGGAGGGATTACTTGGTCGCGGTTGTAGTACTTACTATCTTAACACATACTCTTATAACATTTCGGACTTGGCAGGATGTCGGCTTTTAAATGCACTTCTCTTCAATCTCCTGTAGAAAGCGGGCTCGGTAAAAAATGACTACTTTTGTAGCATGCATTTTTCCCATTGATTTTCAATGGTTTTGAAAATTCGAATATATTTTATAGAAACCACAAACAAAAAAATATGCTTTCTTTTAGTCAATCGATAGCGAATCACGTCTTCTTTATATTTTATACTCAAGGAAGGAGTACAAATAGGTTATAAAAAGTTTTCTAATTACCGAATAATTTGGAGCCTGATCATTCGTTGCATTAGCGCTTAGTGAGTTCACTCTACAAGGTGCATGCGTTCCGCGTAAAAATCACATATTTTTCGATGCCATTAAAGAGATTTTCTATTGATTGACTAAAAGAAAGCATATTTTTGTTTAAGGTTTCTATAAAATATATTTGAATTTACACGACCATCGAAAATCTATTGGAAAAATGCATGCCACAAAAGTAATCATTTTTTACTGAGCCCGCTTTCTACAGGAGATTGAAGAGAAGTGCATTTGAAAGCCGACATCCTGCCAAGTCCGAAATTTTATAAGAGTATGTGTTAAGATAATCAGTATTACAGCCGCGACCAAGTAATCCTTCCTAATTGAAAACGCATTTCAGAATTCCAGCCAACATTTCATGAGATAGGTCACTACCTGTACTACTATTACTACTACTACTACTACTACTACTACTACTACTACTACTACTACTACTACTACTACTACTACTACTACTACTACTACTACTACTGTTATTGTTACTGTCACTTTTACGGCAACAACTGATACCAGTCCTCCTACTAAAGTTGCTACACTGTTATTATTACTACAATCACCACCACAGCTGCTAGTACTACTACCGCTACCACAGGTACTACAACCACAACTACTGCTACTACTACCACCAACACCACTAAAATTATCACTACTACTGCTGTTGTTGCTACCACCACTACTGCTCCAACCGTTACTACTACTACTACTACTACTGCTGCTGCTGCTGCTGCTACTACTACTCCTATCACTACTACTACTACTACTACTACTACTACTACTACTACTACTACTACTACTACTACTACTACTACTACTACTACTATTATTATTATTATTATTATTACTACTACTAGTGCCATTACTATGACCATTATTGGTACTACGCTGTCCCAAAAAGGCAAAAAGGGACCTTTGTTCATTTGTGCAGATCTTTTGTTGCACAGACACCAACGACGCTTACGGGAGTTTATACACAGGGCAGAGGGAGCGTGCAAAGGGTAGGGCGAGCCGACAAAAACACGCCGACAACAGTCCACCTTGCTCAAAGTTTCGACAGCTTCTTCTTCTGCCTCTGAGCGTTCTTCTTCTTCGACTTCAGCATGGACTTCCGCAGCTTGTTAACCCGAGAAGCTGAGGCCCTGTGTGTGAGGACACGCACCTCCTTGCCCATCGAACGAATAGACTCCGCATCGTTGCGTTTCGAGCG
>CACRXP010000514.1:379088-400056 GCA_902702965.1 Spirometra erinaceieuropaei | reverse complement strand
GGAGGAGGAGGAGGAAGGGTTTGTAAATAATTGTCCTTTCCGCGGCACCCCTCGAAAACAAAAGGCGCATGGCGGGAGAAGTCATGGCAACGCAGGCGCAGAACAGTGGTGGAGCCGTAACAGGGCGCAGAGAAGGGTCTGAGAGTAGAAGTCACCCAGACTTGCTGGAGGCAAGAAAGCACGCAGCATAAGTGGTCGACCCAGTTGCCTTTGGCGTGAACCCGCAGCTGTCTCTGGTTAAACCGCCTCCAGTAGTTCGATTCCAAGCCAGATGAGAAACACAATGGTCAAAACCTAAGACTGACAACAACGCCCGAATGCAATGTTAAAGTTTGTCCGTCCTAATTGACTATGGTCAACTTGGCCATAGTAAGCGTGCTGCTTGGGTTCTGGCTGGAGGCCCTTGATAGATCGCGCTATGGGGAGTGTAGATGTTACTCAGTAGACTCACTGACCCGCAGCGTGTGTGCGTTGAAAGTGGGATTTGACTGGAAGCTCGATGTTATACATACTGGCAAGAACAGCAGTTGTGAGCGGATAGTCAAGATGGATTGAGATCCGAGACTGAGGGAGGCAAAGTCGTGACAGCTGACGCAATAAGGAGACTGGGAGCTTGTGCGGATCTCAGCTTCGAAACTGATACGGCAAATGTTCTATCCACTAGATCCTACACTAACACCGCAGACCCCGGGGACAGGCGATTCAGCGTGAGGTACTCGGAAATTTAAACTGGAGAAAAAACTATTGCAGCCGGATCGGAGGACCGTGATGGCCCATTGGCTGTGGACCTTCAACGGAACGTCAGGACACATCAATAAAAGAGAGTTTGAGTGGCTACGGTGAGGAGACCAAGTGCCGCATCTGGGCTAGATTGACCTCATACTCCCTCTCGTAGCAGCGGCAAGCCCGACACGAAATGCAGTCGGACACAATAAGTGACGTGAAGTAAAACCTCTGTCCAACGCCTGTCACATGCAAAACGGCAAACGCACAGGGGATGAGAGGAACTCACTTTCTTCTATTGGCGACGTCCTTCGGTCTGTAGAAGGTTCGACCCTCCTCCTTTGCATTGGGAGCCGACTTGTTTTTTCCACTTTGTTTGCCACTGGAGAGAAAATCTTCCAGCAGTTGTGCCTGCTCTTTGCCACCTTAAGAGAGAGATAGCAAAACAAATGTGAGCTGGGAGAGGATTAAAGACACACAGCGGGTAGACCGCGCTCGAGAGAAGCTAAAAGAGCACATTGACGTAGGGGACGGACCCTCCCTTGGTGCTTGGTGCACAGAGAACCAAGCGCCTGGAACTCTACCATCGCCCCAACTGATGGCATTGTCCTCGCACATATAACCCTCGCGAGGGCCCATTTGGTAGACGGCAAATCACAGCAGAATAGTCCACATCGACACATGAACACCCCACACGACAGTCAGGAGTAACGATGTCCACCGTGTGCTCCACAGTGGGGTGAGAGCAGGTACGGTGACTTAGTTTATAGTGGTAGTAGACTATCACCGCGCCTACTGCGCTCTCTCCCCACCCCCATCTGGGCCCAACATCATGGCCAAGTCAAGAAGACCGGAGGCGGGAGAGGGCGTAGGTGGCTGGCACGGTGAGACCCGCATCTGGGCGTAACACCATATCCTTCGGTCCACGACAAAGACTTCACCAGGACTCTTAACAACAATAACAATGAGGGGGGGCGCCAGGGACCCCAACTGGCACGGTCTGAGTCGGAAACTGGGCCCGCCACTGCACCACGAATGTTGGTATTTGTTATGGGTGTGCATTTCCGATAACGCCCGCCATAGTCCGATCCAGCCCCCATGTTGGTTCAGCGCATCTGCTCTATGCGCAATGCAGGCAACTCGCACGTACGTAGGAAGTGTTATCCATGTGAGATCGGAGCAATCAATCTCCATGGGCGATACCCCGGCGTGTGCAGCATGGGGTATGCAGGTGGGAGTTCGGTATATCGATTCACTGTGTGCCTGTCAGAGACCCAAGCCTTGCGCATGTCCCCTCCTGTCTTGTTAGCGACCTGCGCCATTTTGTGTGTGCACGTGAAGTCAAACTGCGATTATTTTTACCTTTTCTCGTCAACTGCAGGTACCTATTTGTTGACAGGCCTGCAATTGCTTCTCATCTGCATTGCCTGAAGGCCAAAGGAGACTTGGTTTTGCCGCTGGAGGACAAGACAAGGGGACTTTTTTCAACAGGATCTTTCTTGAAGTCTGTTAAAAACGAGGGTGACTTAAAGCCGTTCCAATGAAACAGTAGCGACATGCGTAAGCATTAAATAATATCAACCTCGCAATCTCCCACAAGCATCCTGTTTCAGGCCAAAGGGGCTGGTTCGTGATTCGAGTCCAGTGACCGGCCTGACACTGAGCCACCCCACATCCTGCCACAACTCGCTTGATTCTGCTTCCGAGACCGGATCGAACACACTTAAATTTGGATATCCTTGAAGGACACCCCGTCCGCTCTCCTTTGTGGCAGGGCGCTCAGCGCAGGTTCGCGGAGCCATAGGCAGTGGTTAATACATAATAACCACATCGTCTGCCCGGGTATTTCGTGTCGCTACCAAAGCGTTTACATCCGCCTGCCCACGCGTTATCGCGTATATTTTTCGGAGGTTTAACTGTGCGTACTGTATTCTTAACTCCCCTTAAGTACAATAGCTGGGAAGTCGCCGCAGTTAACCACTGGCCTGAGTGTGAACGTGTGTGCGGGTGTCCTGGTTTTGCGGTAAAGTGCAAAGACCAAACGTTACAACGGCCTGGAGGATTCATTAGTGTGGTCAGAAATCGCTCCACTCCCTCCCCCTGCCTCGGTAATGTATTCCATCGCGCCGTATTTCTTCCGCTATCTGCTCTGCAGACAGGCTCTCTGGCCCTGTCAACCATTCCTCGGCCACTACCCGCAGCAGATAATTGAGAGTGGTGTACTGTTGTCTGGGAGTGGGAAGAGAGGAAGTGTGGTCGACGTTTTCAGCGCATATTCCTCTCCATAAACAATCTGACGCGCCTGAACCAATCACGGTGCGCTAAGAGCTGTGGCCTGTAAGGCTGCCAACTTACGGGATAACTCGGACCTCGCACTGAGCTCAGTGCGTGTTTGCGTGGAGTGGCCGACTGGTGGACTGTCTCGACACCGGGTCCAGGTGCGGAGTGGGGAGGAGAGAGTGAGGTAGATGGCGTGCAAGTCTACCATCAACATAAACTAATTCACGCACTATCACTGGTGAGTCAGGCTGCAGTGGCTCCTTTTTAATGTGGCCTTTATAGCACTGCCACTCAGGATCCAAGTCGTCCTTGTTTCTCCAGTTGTGTAAAATCCTGGTGAGTTGTACGTGGAGGGACCAGAGATGGCGAGCCTAGGAGTGGGTCTTGCTGTGCCAGTCACTTACTCCCTTTGTCACCTCCGGTCTTCTTGACTTTATCATGACGTCAGGCCCAGGTGGGGGGGGGGGAGGGGGCGCAGTAGATGCTGCGCAAGTCTATTATCACTATAAATGAGTGCACGTGCAAGACGTCGTCCCAGCCCTCACTATCCTATGGATATCGTTTGGAAGGATGGCCGAACTGTCGCTTGATGAGGACACCAATCAGGGAAAAGTATGGGGGGACAAGTTAGTAGGTGTTTGGGGTTAGAACTGCCCGGCACCCACACGCCCTGGATGGGATCAAAGGAAATCACTACGGACACATGAATACATCCGTAAGATAATTGTCGACGAAGACCAGGGCGACTGGACTGGTCATGTCTGGCTTAACTGCCGTCCTTGTCAACAAGTCATCACCCGCCTTCAGACTGTAGAAACCTAAAGTTGGATTCCGAGTACCAGTTGGGAGACCTATTGTGGTCGAGAATGGCCAAAACAACCTGACAGTGATATTCGCTACCAACCCTTATTGCATGGTAGCATAAGGGCGCGCGTTTCAATCAACCTCGCAGTCGACGGGGGGCTAGATTAGTGGAATTCGGCGATCGCCTCTGCAGTCTCTATTTTTGGGGCCATTTTCTGGCCCAATCTGCAGGGCAGCGAAGCAACGCTCCGCAAATGAAGTAGCGCACATGTTCGCATGACAGACAAAAAGTCTTACGGGAAGGGGGCGCCTGGGTACTTTCGAAAGAAGAAGCTGTGCACCAGCGCAAGAGAAAGAAAGACCAACCAAAAATAGCCAGACGACGAACCGCCCCTGTCACTCTGGGCCTAAAGTCACGTAAAAGGACACTGATACTGTGCAGAGGGTTCCCACCGGACGGTTGTGCAATGCTTTGCGGAAAGCAGTGGGCATCATAACTACCACCTACAGCAGGCACAATCCACTGACGTGACTACATTTCGCGTGTCCGGACCGGGGTCTTCTTGGGGGAGGGATGGGTGGGGGGGGGGGAAGTAAAAAGTGCAACTATTCGCCAAGGTGGACGGAGGAGGGAAGAAGTCACTGGGCCTTGGATGTTCAGGGAGAGAATTGGTAAGATGTGGTTTGGTAGCCCCAGCTAACGGACACAATCCTGTTGGGGTTGGGGTTAGGGTTTAGGATAAGGGGTTATAGTTAGGGGTTAGCGCAACTATTTCTCAACCATTAAAAGTACAACCACGCACTCCCAATAGCTTTTCTTTTGCATACAACTACTTGACCTGTGCGTTCGCTGGCTCCACTTCTAAAAACTCCTATTACCACCGGTCGCATATTAGAGGTGATTGGGGCTTGTTGACTTCAGATGGGACTACCAAAATCACATCCGACCAGAGAATTTCGGTGAATCATCCATGACAAGGTGGTCCAAAAGGCGTCATAGGGTCTCCCACCAAATGCTCAGCCTGCAGCCAGCATGGTGGTCGAAAATTTATTTTAAAAAATAATACTTGACGCAGGCGATGCTCGAAAAGCTCCGGGAAACTGGAAACCTAACAGAAGAACGCCTATCGCAGTCCGAGAACTGACGCACCAAGGCATGTCTATTGTGTGAAACTTTGGCCCGCAGACAGTGTATTTTCGATCCAAAAAGGAAAGGGACAGGGACATGGGTTTTCTGGCCACCCAATACGCAGGCGTGAATGACTGATCCAGCTTCAGTCTTTCCCACTTCTAATCTCTTCCCCCTGCCACCTCCTCGAGGGGCGGCGTCGGTTTGAATAAACAATGACCTGGGAAATTCGGGCGAGTCAGCCGAAGACCACTGCGTTCGCAACGTCTACTTTGCCTAACTTGCCTGTGAGCGCTCGTTGTCACTTGGACAGGAGCTCATCAGTCACCCTCATGACGTGGTCGCTCCACCCAAGTTTTATCTGATTCAGTTCAGCAGAACCGGTCCTGCCACTTCGCTTTTGGCATCCTTTAAAGACAGCTTAGGCGGAAGTGGTCCAATTTTTTGGCCAGGTTTGCTGCATTACCTGGGCCTCCGTCCCCATTGAGGAACTCTGGCAGGATAACAATCCGGCATATAGTCAATTCCGCGCTGAAGATGCCAGAGCGACTCCACTGCGTACCGATGGCGCCTACAGGGGAAGAAAAGGCCCAGTCGCCGCTGCCGCATGTCCGCTTCAGCTGTGATGTTCTGCGCGGTCGTCGGCGAAGAAAAGGTCTTTGTGACGGCCTGCACACGAGGATTGCAAAATAGTTTCCCGTTGGTTCGACTGTTGGTAGTGGCGATACCTGGTTGATCCTTACTCGGGGTGCCCCACCATAGGTGCGGAGAGCATGAAACCATTTGGCACACCTAGGCAAAGTGTTGGAAAGACCCATCACGAAGGCTGATCCTCGTTTCCCGTAATTGCATGAATGCAAAGAGGAGACGGTTTTTTCCGGAATTAACATCGACTCTTGAAGAAGATCTACTTGCGAATGAAAATTCAGGCTGGTGAGTAGACCTCGGATGCAGATTAGCTCGGCAATACTTGGAATGGAAAGTCCGTGGTGACTGCCACCATTATGTTTGCATTTAAAAGCCTGTCTATGCGTTGAAGATAACCAGACTTGTGGATTTCGGTAGGAATTGAGCTCCTTGCCACAGCTTTCGCGCTGCAGAGAGGGTGGGCGACGGAAGTCAGTGTTGGACACCAACTGTGGAAGGGCGCTTATGCCTCCCCCCGCCGGCAGCCTGGAGATGAGCGGTTGAAAAAGCATTTCAGGTGGTCAGGCCAACACTCCAGGACCGGTGAATTCCCCGTCAGTCAGTTCCGTAGACTGTCAGGACGATATTGGATTTCGTCTGTTTTCTGAGATAGGCAGCTGTTTTGTATTGTCTTCAACTTCCATTACGGTGGACGGCGACAGTAAAGAAATGCGACCTCGGTAAATTCCGTGAGGAAGGTTCTTCTCGCAGATCAGTCGTCACACTTTTTCACCGTCGTTATCAAAGCAGCCTTAACGACTTCAGCGTGTTGCACTAATGGATTCAGCAACAATGATGTGGGTGCTATCATACAGTTTCTTTTAGCCATCCCCGACATCACCCTCTAGGGTCTGCAAATGATCCAGATCGATGTACACTTTGTTGCAAACTTACCGTCCACGTTTAATCAAACCCAGAGCCCCCGTGTTACTTTTTTCCAATAACAAGCGCTAAGCAAGACGAAATTGTGGGAGGTACAGAAATTGGATTGACAGATATGGCGGGAACGTGGCCAAGACAGAAGTAAAACAGTTGCTTCCCTAAAATGGACCGGCTAAATTACAGCCAGAACGAAGGACAAACTAAACCGTGATAAATTCGGGAGAGGACATAGGCGGTTCACCGATGGCTCTGGTAACATTCTTAACGGTATCAAGACGACTATTGCAATTCAAATAAACACACATGCAGATGTGCTATATTCAGCTAATTTAACTTTATTACTGAAAGCATATAGTAGGTCGTATATGTTTGGAAATGTCCACATACCTGGCTTCCTCTTCACAGCTTTCAATGCGTCCATATGTTTCTTCTTCTCAAGACGGCGTGCTTCAAGCACTTCTTTCTGGGTCTGTTTGCCAAATTTGCGGGCCTGACGCAGCTGACGTGCCTTCTCCCGCAGTTCCAACCGTTTTTTGCTCATGACAATGTGTTCGCGCACCTGTAAAAATGGCCAACAAATTCAGCGCAAAAGGGAAACAATTCAATAAGCAGTTTATCGCATCAGACAAACGTCATCCTAAGAAAATCGCTTTTCCCACCCAGGCATGTGAAAGTCTGCGAAGGGCCGTCACCTTGATTCATTTCATTTTGACCCAACTTCGGAAAACTGGGTGACCTCGGTGAGGTTCGAACCCACGACAGCAAGGGGAGGACTTTATACAATCAAGGCTCGTGCCACCTGAACTAGGAAGCCCCACTGGATGACGTGAGTTTAATCACATTTGGATCATGTTACCCGCCCAGCCTAATATAACGTCTGGAGTCCACAAAATCTGACACAGAAAGCTGACTGCCCAAGCAGGATTTCTAAAGTAATCCACCTAGAACCCACCAGATACCTGCCAGGCTCACGTAATGAAAAGTTTCTGGCAGATTTTGAATAGTTCATTTTGACCCAAATGTGAAAAACTCGGTGCCTCGGTGGGATTCGAACCCACGATATCAAGGGAAAGGCCTTAGTACAGCCCACGCCCTAGTCACCTGAGCTACGAGGCCCCACCGGGAGTTGTGAGTTTAATCACATTTGTGTCAAGTTATCTACGGCTGTACTACTGCCTAATCCTCGCTGTCGTGTGCTCGAATCGTACCGACACTGCAGTTTTTAAGGTTGTGTCAAAATGAACTATTCGAAATCTGCAACAACACCTATAGATATAATGCATTTGCAAACTGTTTACTAAGTCCAAAATAGGGAGGTTTGCACTGCTATCAAGTCCCATTAACGCTGAAATAAGGGTTGTGAAAAGAGGTCAGAATGAAAAGCGGCACGACAAACGGATTTTCGTTACCAATCACAAGGATAGTACTAAAATTACTAATAATGATGATTTGCTTATTCACAATTAAGACATCGAGAAAATTGTTGCTGCGCTTGGGAGTCGATTAGTCGCAACTTTAAAAGAAAATGACTATCAAGGCGCAGTCCCAACCGACTCCCCACAGACTGAAAACATACATACGAAAACTCGGGTATTTCAGTATTTAGTCGGGAGTTCAAACAGGCTGTGACAGGCCGTTTGTCCCTCGTTCTGCAGATGCTTTCTAGTAGACAGGTAAACTGGCCCCAATTATAGAGCACCTATAGGAGGAAAATGCTGGTGTGAGCAGCCCTAAAAGCAATGCATTAGTTGAACTCCCAAGTCTGCTTTTTACAAACTGCATAAATGAGTAAAAAATGTCCCCCTTTACCTTAACCATGTGATCGTCGGACTTGATCATTTCAGCAAAGTAATCTGCTGGTCGCCGAGTAGGAACATTAAGCTCGTGGAGGCGAGGAATGGCTTCCAAAACGGCTGCTTGAGCCTGACGATAGCTGCAGAAAAAAAAACATCGATATGAGTAACATATAAATCAAAGTGGTCGTTGTGGGCAAATTAGCGGGTTTACAATCACAAGGACAAGTTCTGCAAGGTACTGAAAACAGGAGACACCAGAAGAGCGTTGAAAAACAGTCCTAGTTAACAGTGCGCGTGGATACCAAGTCAGCTAGAAACAGAGTGCAAGTATGTGCAAAGTGGTGTAAACTATCCAGATCAACTGGCTGACACCTGTGATGGCCTAGCCCTACTAGTGCAGGAGCAATGTCGTCCCGTGAGACTGAAAAAATACAGGGGTCAACATGGCGAAATTCAAATTCCCAGGCCATCGGCAAGAGTCAAACGACGGCTTTGAAATTATAATCAAATGAACGAACTAACGAGACGGAATGAGGAAATCTGCCAAAGTGGATCATCCAGCTGCTGACCTCGAAAAGGTCCGATCCGAAACCTGTCATGCCTTCGACCCCTCACCCTTGCTATTGATACTCTATTACGCATTTGTCAGGCACTCCTATCAAATTTTCATTGAAACCAAACAAAATGGCAACAAATGCTTCGCAGCAAAACCGAAGAACTTAAAGTGACCGTGGGTGTAAGAAGCACTAGGCCAGCCAAAATAGCGCTCCACAAACGCGCTTTCATAATTACACCGTATGCGATACCATTCCTCAGAAGCATATTCTCACAACTAACTGGGGTCCGAGGGCAATATTTTCTTTGCCATAGACGTGGCTGGCTTTGAGACTTCAATTAGTGGTTAATTTCTCCTATGCGAAATTAGGCCATCTGCTAAAGGAACTAATAATATCCTTCGTCACAGTTGCTCTGGCCGCACATCAAACTTGTTTAGGTCAGATGTCTCCGAAATTGTGTTCTTTCTGATGTCCTTCCCGTCACAGTGGCAGAAATGGAGCACGAAGTGGATGAACGTGAAGGCAGATTGGCACAGACAAAACAACGTGAACCACATAAGATTGCATTCCGTGTTTCACTCTGCTTAACTGCGCCGTTGACTGGATTCTCAAATTGAATTCACTGCTTGCAGTCTTCTCACTCCTTGAATCCATTAATCAAAACCCCACTGCCAGCAAGACCAAAGTGCGCCCTCGTGTACGGTTGTAAATGTTGAACTGTGTGTGTGTGTGGGTGGGTGGCAGGCAAAGACGAGAGGTGAATAACTGTCGTTGTTTGAAAGCTATCCCTCGAGTAAAGTACACTGACTTCTTCTCAAGAGTCCAAGCTCGTTGCTAAAATATCGCAAGGCTACCTCGGGCCATCGATTTAGGACGACTGAGGTGGCTCAGTGGCGTTCTTCGCTGTCTGCCCCATTAGTTCGATGATGCTATCCACAATTAAACATCGCGGTTCATCTGAAGGCGTCGAAGAGGTCAACTCAAGACCTAGCTCAGCACAGTCCGTAAAGGCATGAAAGTGGCTTTCGGAACTTCGGTCTCCGCCATTGAATCGAGTTTGCTAGGTCTGCAGTCGCCGCCCGTCAAGCATGAAGAGGCACAATTGGCGACGTAAGAGGTCGGCTAGATCAAACATGATCCCGGATGCATCGAGCAAAAGTACATGACGAAACGAATTATAGAAGGGAGAACTACACTACCTGATGGCAGCGCCGAGCTCTGCGAACATTAAATGAGACTGAAGCAGAGCGGCAGTATTATTCTACAAGGTTATGAACTGGGAAGCAGAATAAATATTCGTGCATGAAAGCAAGGTCAAGGAAGAGTGTGATTCTTAAATAACAACTGAATGGGTTGGAGTGTGTTCCGAATGATTCGACATAAGGTTGAAAAGGCCAATAAGTAAAAATATGCCAACGTTGCCGAAATCCCGGACTTTAACTCAGGGACAGCTGTATAGCGCATAAAACTGACGGCCTTCCAACTTACAAGAATGCCTCCCTCTTGAAATCATCATTGGGATCAATCTTATCGACATCGTTATCGAGGTCAGTGCCCTTCGGCGGTGGGGCCGGCCCGTTGACAATATCAAGCCTCTCAAGCCAAGGAAGACGATTCCGTAGGCGCTCCAACGCACTGACAAGCATCGGCTGCAAAAAGGAGAGGATGAGGTAGTTAACCCATTTCAGTGGAAGTGTGTTGTTGTATACTTACTTAATGTGTCCATTATATACATCACAAATGCTATTGTGTAGATAAATGGGCATAGTCTACAATCTCGCATAAAAACCTGGACCGCAAGGATTTTAAAACTCGCCTAAAATTTCGATTGTCCACCTAATTTCTTAGCAAGAACTTTTGAGTGCATAAGACGGATTTTCGATCAAACGTTAACAGCCCATCGCAATCAAGGAGTCCGCTCTAAGCTGTTAGCAGCGGCTGAACGAACTTGACTTCGGAAAACATGAAAGATAAGATATGGAATTTGCAAATGCGGGTTAAAACCTTGAGCTTGTCACGTTAGCTTTGAGATGGATGACTTGAAAGCTTGAAACAAACGGATATGTCCACGAGTAAATGATTTTGCTGCTAAAGAAGGTCCACCAAGATGTAGTTACGAATAATCCATAGAAAAACTTCTTTTATAGTGAAGGGGCAGCCTAAAATTTGTAAAGAATCCCATAATAAAGCGTGTGACGCATAACGAGACCCACGCCTAATTGTGTATGCGGCTGGCGTAAAAGACTGTGATACATATGTATCACATATGTATATATATTTGGTTTGCTAAATCGCTCGAGGCCGTGCGCAGTGCAAAACAACGGTTAAACTTACATGACAACACATTCGGCTGTCAATATTGGAGGACAACACAAATATGTATGAAAAAAGCATACAGAAAGGCGGTGCAGAATTCTGCTGATTGCAAGCTCCGAAACGAAATGCGCAAAGGGAATGTACCTTGTTGTTGATATAACTCTTTGGGATTTCAACCTCCCGATAAAGTCCTGGAGCTGATGCCAGCTCTTGAAGATCCTAACAACGAAGGAACTTTAGAAAATATTCACGGAACTTACCACATCTGATTCACTGTCTGACATAATTAACACGCGGCGAGGTAGACCACCACAAACCAATAACTCGCAGATGGATTAAATGACAGCCAGATAACTACATCGGGAAAATTTAGTGGTGTAGAAAAACAAAACTTTCCAATTATACAGTGTTAGATCTTCCACTGAATGTAAGTGAATACATAATCGCAAAACACTTGAGAATGGGAGATGCAGACATTCAGACCGATGGCCGTAACCATGGGTGTGGGGATTGTGGCAGTTAGTGCGGATAGCGAATAAAAATAGTTTTATAGGATCCTAAAATCTTCTGTCGAATAATGTGAGGGAGTAATGAGCCTATGGATTTGACCCCGACTCATGGATTTCATACCGGTATTTGGAATAATTTCTGAGATTCCCGTGGTTAAAGGGGCTATCAGTTGAAGTCAAATAATGATTCGTGCTACAATTATTGATAGCATTAAGAGCTTTCTTTGGCTCAAAGAAAACATTTTCATGACGCAAAACTTACCAGGAAGGGCTTTAAAAGTAAGACGCTTGATGGAAGAAATGTGGTGCGCGACGCCTACAAAGGCCTCAAGAATGCCTTCAGTAGCTTACAACACCAACATCTCCTATACAAGCTCAGCCGCATAGGTTTAAGTGAAAGCTTTTGAAGTGCATCGAAGATGTCTTGGTTGGTCTATCTCAGATTGTCCGTCTTGGTGGCCAGTAGTCGGTGAAGTTGGCAACTGAGAGCGGAATTCCTCGTTGTTCCGTTCTTGGCCCTATCTTCTTCCTTTTATATGATGACTGCATCCGCGGGTTGGAGTGCGACACCGTCATGTTTGCTGACGACACTTAGCTTGCTGACGTTATCGGGGAAAAGGACAATGAAGCGAATCTATAGGCAAACTTGAGCCGATTCGAACAACAGTCAGCCCAATAACTGCTTTCGCTGATTGTAACTAAATGCAACATTCTGCGAATAGGCAGAAACAGATATGCACACCGGAGGAGGTACTACACTGAGAATATGATATAATTCAGAACGTAACTGAAGAATGAAAACGAGGGAGCTGAATGTCCGGATAGGGATAGTCAAGTAGTGAGTTACGGTGAACCCACTGTATACCTCAACGGCGAGAACTCAGTTCAGGTCAGTTGAATTTTATTAAAGAATATGAGACTGTTTGCACTAATACATATGACAAGTAAGTAATTGGTTGAAGTATGTGAAAATGCTAACTTAAGTCGTACTTGGTGGTCGCGAGTAATATGAAAGTACGTAAATTTAGAAATGAAGCAGTGACATGATACATGCGTGTCGAGTTTGGCCCTGAATGAAGCCACGCATGGGAGTGAACAACCGCAGCAAGGAAAACGTTCCACGTTGCAACCACCCTGGTTCTGTAGAAATATTTGGAGAAATCTGTATGTGTTTTTACTGAGCATAGTTTGATGGAATGACAGCATAACAAAGGTGTGTTATGAAGAAGAAGAAGAAGAAGAAGAAGAAGAAGAAGAAGAAGAAGAAGAAGAAGAAGAAGAAGAAGAAGAAGAAGAAGAAGAAGACAAGATCGCCGGGACGAGAGCTTTATTAGCCTGACGTTTCGGATTCCTGCTCGAATCCATCATCAAAGGCAAAAAATCAGAAACCGGTGGTTGCTGCACAAGGGGCTGCGGTATTTATAGGTTACAGTAGCCATGTTACGGCATACCTATGAATATTCACGGCTCCCTATTTCATCAGAGATCGCCGCACGTGGCGTAATGTCCGACATTCGCGTCGTTAATTGCTGAAATTTCATCGCGTGCCTTGGATGTTGGTGTGATAATTGCTCGACCATCTGACGCGCTGACCCGGGTGTTGGGAAGATTGTTCACCTGTGCGCTCCCCGCAGGGCCAACTACTCCGCCAGGGCGAAGTCTCAGCACGGAGTATTGGGTGGGAAGATCATTGCACATGATAATAGACTGGGGATCAGTAAACCATGATTCCAGTAGCTCTCGGCTCACTCGATTGTCACCTCTTGTGAGAATTTCGGCCTCGTCGAATTTGAATGTGTGGCCCGATCTCGTCGAATGAGCCGTTACTTGACAGATGGCGTCATTTCTCCGCGCCGCTGCAACGTGTTCGGCCATTCGCGTATGCAGTTATCTTCCGGTTTCTCCGACGTAGTTGCTTTGTCCGCAACTGCACCAGATCCGATAAACGACTCCAGACGTTTCTAGCCTTGACAGTGGGTCTTTCGGTTTCATGATCAGACGCCTGATGGTTGCCTCCGGTCTGTGTGCCACTCCGACCCCAAGTGGTGCGAGAAGGCGGCCGACAGCTTCCGAAACGTTCTTGACATACGGAAGTGCCCGCCAAGACTTGGTGTCCGTGCGGTTAGGCATTTCGTCCCTTTTGCGTATGCACCGGTCGACGAAGTTGCGCGGGTAGCCATTGGCTTTGAAGACCCGTCGGAGGTATTGTAGTTCAGCAATTTTGTCTTCCGGCTCACTGCAGTGCGTTTCGACACGCCGATAGAGCGTCCTTACACAACTGCGTTTGTGGCTGATTGGGTGGTTGCTGTTGAAGTTCAGTACTTGCATCGTATCTGTCGCTTTCCTGAACACTTTGGTCTTTAGTCCACCACAATACTTGCGGCATACGAGTACATCCAGGAAGACCAGCTGGTTGTTCACTTCCTCCTCCATCGTAAATTGTATGTACGGGAAGACCGCATTCAGACGTTCCTTGAATGTCAGCAGTTGATCTCGGTCGATAACGACGAAGGTACCACCCACAATAGTGTTGGTCTTCCAACACCACAAACCGAAGTTCTGGGCCCGGTATGTGGATGATACCTTCGTCGTGATCGAACGGGATCAGGTGCTGACATTCCAGGAACATCTCGACGCTGTCTACCCAGACATTCAATTCACGATGGAGGAGGAAGAGAACAACGAACTGGCCTTCCTGGGTGTCCTCGTATGCCGTATGTTCCTAACACCAAGGTCGGTCGATCAATCATTACACCAACATCTGAAATCCGTGATGAAATTGCAGCAATTAACGACCATTATATAGTCAGCAGAGCAAGTGCAACGATCCCTGTTAAAGGGGGGAGTCGTGAATGTTCATAGGTATGCGGCAGTCTGGCTACTGCATCCTATAAATACTGCAGCCGCATATGCATGAACCACGCTTATCTGCTATTGTCTCCGATGATGGATTCGAGCAGGAATCCGAAACATCAGGCTAATAAAACTCATGTCCCAACGATCGCGTCTGCGTCTTCAAGACTGCTTCCCAGGACTCGTCTCTTCGCTTCTATTGGCAAGGGTGTGTTAGCCTGAATGAAAAAATCGCCAGGAATGATCCAACAGCTCAGTCCATGCCTAATGCGGAGTGTTTGTATGAGGTTCCCTCGAACTTGCCTGTGAGAAAGTGAGGAGAGTTTGAGGATCAGCCGCCGGTTTTCGTCGGGTAGTGATCCCAAACCTTTGATCATTCTTGTTGCTCATCTCGGGACCCTCTCTATGGCGTGCAGTCCATGGCGATCCAAGGTCACTATGCCCGTAAAGCGTACTCTGTATGAGGCCACACGAATTTTTCAAGTACCTTGGATAATCAGCCTTAGTCAAAAACCGTAAATGTACGCCTGATGATGTACAATGTGCACATGGTCGACTTGACCGCCTTCGTGCAGTGCGGTGTTGGTTTGAGTAAAGATGCAATTCAGACGCCCAAGTCCTTTTGACTGTCAATTGGTTGCAGTGATTGATTATCTAGGAAATAAGTCCTTGGGCTGGAGACCCTACAGTTACCGATTTGAAAAGAGTTTCACTTGCTTACATTGAGGGGTACAGGCCAACGCTTCAACCAATCCCCAAGCCGATTCATGTTCGTTTGCGAGTGGTCTTCGTCTGCCATACAGGGAACAGCTTTCCACAATTTGATGCCGTCAGCGAAGAGGGTGACATCGCAGTCTAGCCCCCTGACGCAGTCATTGATAAAGATGGGGAATAATGCGGGACCTGGAACGGAGTCCTGTGGGAATCCGCTCATCACGGTTACCTCTGAGGAATGCTGATGTCCGGCTTGCACACTTTGGGTACGTCTAGTCAAAGAGTTCGGAATCTATATGAGGAGGCTGCCACGAACCCCTACGCTGTGCAGTTCTGTGCAGGGGGTGTTGACATGGAACGCCGTCGAAGGCCTTTTTGAGGTTGATGTGGACGGCATACCTTCATCACATGCTTTGTTCCAGCGTTCAAGTGACAACATAAGATTTGTAAGCCAGGGTCTACCATTGCGAAAGCCGTGTTTGACATCAGAGAGGGAATTCTGCTCAAGAAAATGCATTGAAGCTGTCTTGATTCTTTTCTTCATGGGAAAGCACACCAACTTGCCCACTCTTCCTGTAGATAATTGAAAAGAGCGGCTTCAGAATCAGCTTAAACTTGAGCATTGATTTTATTCCATGTAGCTCTGAGGACATGGGAGTTCCTACTGTTGGAAATATTGTGTAAATGGCATGCACCATGATGCCTTCATCACGTGCTTTGATACAGAAATAAGAGGAAAACAGAAGATTTGTAAGACAGGACCTACTACTGCGAAAACCGTGTTCGGTGTCAGAGGAGGTGATTCTGATCAAGAAATTACACCAAGGTCTGCTTAATTATTTCCTCCATGACTTTGTGGCAGATGGAGGTGAGACTCACCGGTCCGTAGTTATCCGTCGATTCTCGACTTCCCACTTAAATAACGGAGGGTTGATTGCGGACTTCCAATCGGAAGCAAATAGGCCCGAGAGAGCAAGGCTAACGGCCTGGCCATCTCTTACGTGAGCTCCTCCAGCAGCCTGGCTGGAATTTCATCTGGACTTGACGAAGTTGATTTTTTCCGAATTTAACAAACCCACCCGAATGATAGCTTCCGTAAAAGAGACTGCCTCGACGGCAGGCACGTCATCATTAGATGAGGGAGGGGTGAGAAAGCTGGGTTGCTTGGAAATGACGGACTGGAAGACCTCAGAGAGATTTTCGGCCTTGTCCTTGGACTCTGTGAGGTCAGCACTTTCGACAGTTCTCTTCTCCAAGTTACTATCGTGGCAGTGCTCTAAAGATGACAAGATCAGGGAGGTTGGAAAGTTTAAACACACTTCAGACGACACCTTCACCTCGAATTTGTAAGTACCCACCGGTAAAGAGCAAGTTCACCATGTAAACTGGCCTGCAAAAACTACACTTTGTAAAAAAATGACTGTTTAAGTAGTATGAACTTTTCCCATTGACTTCCGGTGCCCTTATGAATTTAAATATATTTCACAGAAAACACGCATTTGAAAAGTATTCATTCTTTTACTCATTTGGAAAAAAATTATGGCTTTTTCAAATTTTATACTTGAGGGAAAGGTATAATTCCGTTTTAAAAAGTTCCCAATTATGAGGCAATTTAATACCCCGAAATGCCCGTTCATAAAACATCGTGTTTCTGAATTTACTATTGTGGCTTGTAAAGTTTACAATATCGCTCAAATCCATTGCCAAATGTTATGAACCCCCTATAGTCTCCCAATAAGAGCATATAGAAACGTATGATTTTCCGTACAAGGAAAATATACAGTTTGTAGTTTGAAAACCCTGAATGTAAGTGTAACGGCAGGTATGGTCAAAATTATTCAGGAAGTGGAATTATGAAATTTTGGGAAGACGTAATTCTCTTTGAAATGAGTAAAACAACAAAAAGTTTTGCGCTTGTTTTCGGCAAAATATATTTGAATTTATTAGGACATTGAAAATCAGTAAGAAAAATTCATGCAACTCAAGTTGTCGTTTTTTACAGGGTGTAATGTCTTCAGGCGGTAGGAATGAATTTCGTTCAAAAGCCGGCATCCCGATGTAGCTAAAATATATTGGTATTATGCTGTACGGTAATTAGTATTACAACCCTGCTCAATTAACTTTCCGAGTCGAAAGCGCATTCCAGACTTCCAGTTAACATTTCATGGATTAGCGGATCTACTGTAATGTAAGTTAGCAGTATGACGAACTTCAGAATCAGTAGTCAAGGCGATGTCTCTGGTGGCCTTCAAAGACAGAATAACAGGTTTCCATTTTCATTCTTTACTTTCCGTATTTGCATTGGGAGTATGTTGACACGAATGTGTCCATCGTTTAATTTACCACCGTAATGATGCTACTTGTGCAGTGTCAGCGGTATATTTTCAGTGAATACACAACATGTGCCCGGGTAAGTTGTACATATGCACCGCTTCCCAAAAAATTCCCAGTGTATCTTTGAAAAACCTCGGCCGAACATTTGAATTCTAGCTTCGACAAAGTCGCCCTTGACTAACAGATCTCGTCAACACCGTGAGCTTTGATTCGGTTTCCACAGGACTGTGCCATATTACTGCATTTTAATCTTGACGTATCTCAACTATCCTGCATAGAGTCAGTTTGCTAACAGATGTTTTCGGTAACTCATCATCAAGCCGATACATTTACATGGTAAATGATTGTAGACAGGTTATAAATGCGTCTCAGGGGCAGGGTTAATCGGACTCCACGTTCCCACGCCGCCCGCATGACGGAGTCAAAGTGTTGGGGACGGTGGACTTGGGGTGGGAGAGGGGGGAGAGGGGTTCCGGTTAGATTGTAAGCGCTGCGAGTGCGTGTGACTGCTCTCAGGTCGTCGGGACGGTGTGCGATCACCGTCTGGAGTCGGTCAGGGCAGACAGACTGCATGTGTCAGCGTCTTCTGACAACAGAGTGCTGGGTTCGCTAGTCGAATGACCACTGTTTCGGCTGTGGCTAGCACCCGTTTGCGCAGGCCTTTAGAGTAGTGTGCCGGCGCCCGGTAGCTAACTTTAAAGGCATCTTTAGCTTCGGCTTGGTGGTTCGTATCGATTAGATGTGCAAGAATTGAACTCGAAATCGATCGATGTTCACCTCTACCCAACCAGGCTGGCATGTGTTCGCGTATTCTCTTTCCCAGACGCCTCTTTGTACGGCCCATATATCCCGCTCCAGGGGAGTAGGTGAATGAATAAATACACATGGATGTGGCTTGTAACGGCGGCCGTTCTTTGTCCCCCCCAACTTTAGAAAGGGGGAGTTTGCGAAGAATACGCGCAAGTTCGCCGCGGGGAAGGCACTAGCGAGAGCTGTCATAAGACGTCGTCTCACTAATTCGCTTGCTGCGTCTCCTAGAAAAGGCGGTCTTGGAAATGGATCGACAGAAGTGGAAATGCAACTCACAGATGGCGTGACAGAAGACGAGACATTCACCGGGGAGGGGTTTTTTAAAGGCATGACGTTTCTGAGTAGCGATTTCGCCTATCCATCTTCAGAGGCTTGGAAAGTCATGGCTCGCCTTGCTTGGTGCGCTGTCCGCCATTGCCGCCGCTTTGGCCGCATCTGATCAGCATTTCACCGGGACCCGTATCACTCCCGGCCTCGTTGACTGCGGGGATGACTGGCGGTCTCGATCATCCCAAGCCGTGGCTGTCCCTCATCAAGTTAAGTTCGTAAAACCAGACAGAGGACAGACTGAGCGGTCGGTTGACATCCAGACTTCTTAAATCTGCCTTGGTATGTTATCTTCACCTCGGCCCCCAATCTCAAAGCCGTCAAAATTTGCCCTATGTCCCATCTGACTTTCCAGTCTCCGAAGATGGGTAGTTGAAATCACTACTCGAAACAGCAAACCAATAAATCTCTCCCGGGGAACGCCTCTTTTTCCTTCGATATGTCACCTGATCATCGTGTCGCATAATCTCAAACTATTTCCGTCACGGCAGGATGTTGGGTTTCGAATCCACTCCTTTCCGGTCACAAGCGAAAAGCACACTTGGAATAAAAAGGCTCCTTCGGTAGTATGAGTCTTTTGTGGATGAAGTGCACATAAATGCTCTTTATATACTCATTTGGTAGAAAATTAAGTCCCTTTCAAAGTTGATACTTCAAGACGCAGTATTTTCTGTTTTCCAAATGGTTTTTAATTACGATACTTTCAAAAACTAAGGAATATTTATCCAAATATATATCGGTGAGACCGAAGTTCGTAGCTTGGGATTATGAGTTAACGTTGCTGACGTACTTACTTCCTATCAGTAGGCGTGCTTAAATTAAGTTACATAGTCCACCGGAGTCGGTCAGGCGTGGGTGTAACGCATTCGACGTTGCTTTCGGGAACCTTGTCTGCTGTTGTGCTACCATCGCCATGACAGTTCGACCATCGGTTTCGATGATGTCCACCGTGTGCCCCACAGTTGCAGCAGCAGTGGGAGCAGTGACGGTGACTTACGCAGGGGTTTATAGTGCCGGTAGACTTGCGTAGCATCTACCTACACTCTCTCCTCCTCCCCCGCCTGGACCCGGTGTCAAGACAGAGTCAAGAAGACCGGAGACCATACTGCCTGCATATACTTACAGCTTACACTTGGACGAAGGAAGGGTGGTTATGCTGTAAAGTCCTTCATGTTAACATTTCCGCTCATCAGCCGCATAGCCAGGCTTGCCACATTATTACCGCTGGGTACTCCAGCTTTATTGATTTTCCCTTCGGCTGGTTGTCGTTGCATTCCATCACGGCCATTGTCTACCGTGCTAAAGAAAAAAAATGCCCTATATTGCAGGTGCCGTTTTCGGCTTCCAGTGCGACCTCCCACATCGCGTTTTGCGCAGTTTCCGTGTTGGTTGGCTAGGCGCGTAGGCGTTGGGTGCGCTTGATCGGTGCAGGTCTGCCCGGTCAGTGGACCTTCTATTTCTACTTCCCGGTCTGCTGCCGCTCACACCACGTCACCCTCCCACCCCCTAAACCGGCGACTTTCACCGGCTCCCCAACCTTCAAGGGCTGCACTTGCCTTTCTGGTTTACCGGTATAGGTATCGAATCCGGGCGCTGGCTTCCTGTGTGGTCTTCTAAGGCCGCTTATCGGTTGCTTTTGTTGTCGGGTTTTGCGGTAAAACTTCCATGGGATGATTTCGCCTGCCTTCGAGCCATTGGGTTGGCGGGTATGCGGCGACCAGTACGGTTAGCTGTTCGTTCCACCTTAACCATTACAGGGCTCTAAGGTCTGCGTACTTAGGGCTAGCAGTTGCGTTGGGCGCCCTGAGTCGGTGGAGGCCAGGACGGCTAGAGGACCTTGTCTTTCTAGTAGTTGCATTGCCGGTTTATCTTCTGCGCAGGCCACCGTCAGGAAAATTCTCCGCATTCATCAGAAAATGTCTGAGCCCCATACGGCGTCTTTTTAATAGCATGCAGTAATGCATGAATTGCCCTGTATGAAAAATATACAGCTTGCGGCGGTCAAGGATGTGTGATCAACTTAAAACGCACAATAATTCTGTTTCGCCTAATGTCAGAAGTCCGGTAGCTGTGAGGACTGGTTTATTCTATACACAGGGCAGGTTACCGTAAGTTGGCTGTTTGTTTGCACAGAGATAAGCGTCACGGAGAGTGTCAGTCGCGGTGTTTTCGCGGGAGTGCATGTCTGTGTCAGCAACAGGGGGTGACTGGCTGAGTGTTGGTTGTGTGATTAAACAAATTAGGGGA
>CACRXP010000514.1:352523-378752 GCA_902702965.1 Spirometra erinaceieuropaei | reverse complement strand
TCGACGCGCGTGAGGCGATGAAAGTTTGTGAGGTCAGCTGAGAGTCACTGAAGTTGGACCGGAGGTGTCCCAGTTCTAGCCGGCGGGGGTGGCCGTGTGTCAGCAGCTGTCGCGGCCATCGTTAGGAAAAACGAAGCCGGAGAAAAAGAAGGGGAGGGGGGGAACTGGAGTGGTCGCTACAGGCTTGCAGTTATAGCGTCCTAAACTATAGTAAAACGTAAAGTAAACCTCAAAATTATCCGAAAGACCGAAGGATACCCTGTTCTCGAGTATTTAATTTTCAGTAGACATAATTTATTTCGAAATGAATAAATTTAATACAATTTTCTACGTGCGTTCCACAAAATATTTTCGGATTTACAAGGCTATCAAAAATAAATGGCAAAAACTGCGTGTTAATTTAAGTAGTCACTCCATATCGAGCTTGTATTTTACATGCTACCGTAACAAAGCGCCTTCAGATGTCGGCGTCCTGTTGTGACTGAAATAACTCGGGTTAATGCATCAAAATAATTAATGCTACAACATCACCTAGGTAATTCTTTCTAATCGGAAATGCAGTTCACAGCTTCAGTTAACATTTTCTGAGATACACCAATCACTGTAGTCGCCCAGCCAACGATTTTCCACTAATTTCCCGTTTGATTTAAATTAACCAAAGAAATCTAAGGCCAAAGGAGCTTTTCAGTGAAATAAATTTTAGGTAAAGAGCATTGCCTCTTCTTTGCATGCGCCCGGGATAATTCCTTATCGGCAAGCCTCACGGCGCATGTAGACCAAGGCGCATGTAGACCACGGAAAGCCCAGTCAGTCGGTCAACCGGTGTATTAAAGAAGCTGACAGAAGCCCTTGAAGGTAACGGGTCTGCATAAAAAGCACTTAAGTAGCAAATGTTTTACAGGTAACTTTCAGTAAGCTCCTTGAAATGACATATTTGCTTATATGAAGTTTTCCGTTTATTTCGAAAGTCCCAAACAGGAACAAAAATGAGTAGACGGATGAGTAAGCCGTTTAAATGTGGACGATCATGCCGCTGTATTTACAATTCATTCGCATGTTCGTAATTTATCTTTGCCGACGGTTGGATTGATGCGACAGAGTCTGGCCTACGAGACAGATGATGGTAGACGCGAACGCGAAACACGCTGACTAACTGTGCTTGTGGAAGGGCAACGGTGTTTTGGGCCCTGACCTTCAAGCATCCAACAGGACAACAGAACTGTCTGCGGCCAGCCATAAATTTCATTTCTTGATTTCATCCCTACTTAACACATCCATGACTTTTAATGAAATGTCTCCTCTCAAACTACGCAAATGACAGCACTCTATGCTGATTGTACATAACTGCACTTAAAATTTAACATGTACACTGAGAAGACCGCTTGCCGCACCCTTCGCAGTCCCGCGTTGTGAAGTTTTCCGTGAGCACATATGCTACTGACAAAGTTTTAGTAAGATATGCATTTAACATTTATATTTTATGTACCGTTTTAAATAGGGTCATTAAGGGCATTACCTATTGCCCTAAAATACACTATTATTATTATTATTAAAAACAGTAGCGTTCAAAGGCCTCATCAACTGACATTTTGTTGAAGACGATCTTTGTAATTCTTCCAACTCGGATGGACCAGCAGCTCGTTCTTTCAATTGCAGCTCTTCCTAAGAAGGACGACGCTACTCTCACGGAGGACTTAAGCCCGCCAAGAGGTGACTACAGTGCTTTAGGACTAGAGATGGAACTGGATCAGATGAGTTACACTAGATCTCGGCAGGAAATCTGAAACAGATAGCACCAAACTCCCCATCTTGCACTGCCTGGTCAAACATTCGGTCAGCCGACGACCCTCTACCGCAGACCGCTTACTATGCTCAGAAACATGGTAACTCTATCAGGATTTCCCCCATCTATCGAATGTAAGTTACGCGACGCGAAGAATTTTAAACAAACCTTACAGGGCACATAACCGTATAAGATTAGAAATCATAGGCTCCAGAGATGTCGTCCCTGGCCTACAACATTCGTTTTTCTGCTTGAACTACAAATATACTACCGTAGCAAAGCCTATTGACCCCTAAATTAGCTGTTTTCAGAGTTAAAGGCACCACTTGAAATTAATTGTGCATGTGCAGGTTAGGGAGTGCTCAAAATCAGCACTAGGTGCTTAGAGCATGCGATAGAATTCCGACGTCTCTATACCCTATTGGCAGTTGGAAAAATCTCAGACGAGGTCTCCCTGATAAGGCAGCACGACATGCAAGAAACAGGGAGGCTCGATCAGAGGCGGAGCTAACAATCATTACTCCATCCACCCTGTGTGAAGCTTCACTCTCCTTGAGGGCCAACAACCCCCTGTTCGGAATATACTTCCTGAAAGGAAGCACTACGTTTTCCCAAGTTTGCCAAGACCAGTCCCCTCCCCCCGCCCTCCCGAAGCTACTTGAGACGCTTCTGAGGGTCGCTAACCCTATTTTTGCACTAACCAATAGACACAGAAAACCCCAATGGTCCGTTTCCCATGCCCCTCCTCAAAGCAGATCAAGTCGGTTCTCTATCGAAGGTCATTTCGAGCACCACCTCCAAAGACCCTGTCTCCCTTCTTCCGGCACAGGCTCAGACCCCTCCATATATAGTTATGAAACTTTTGTACTTCTCAACTTCCTATATTTGGATAAAGACGGAGTCGTTTTGAATGAAATCACAGTGATTGCAAACAACAAGGCAAATAATAAACAGTCAGATTATGTCTGCATATATAAGTTCGTTTATGTAGTAAAAAAGGAAGCATCATCCTCATCAGTAGTACTGCCGGCGTAGCAACGTTTCGTAATTTGGACATGAGAGAAGACGGATCTAAGTGGAAGCAATACCAAATGAAATACGCATATATATGTATAGGTTTGCCTACAGTTTTGTCTGCCCTGCAGCATGTGGAAAACCTCGAAAAGAGGGGGGGGCGGAAGTCGGGTTAACACCAATACGAAATGTCGATTTTCCAGGGCAGAAAGCCAGACGCCTTCTCGCACCGGGAGTTCGAAAGTGACAAGCTCCTTGTCGATAGTTTCACGGCGGTCTTAGAGGAGGAGTCAGAGCTCAGGGTGCCGAAGTCGGTGGTCGAGGCCTGCACTTCACAAGGAGAGGAGTGAGAAGCAAACAGTGCCCCCAACCAACAGAGGAAAGTGTGTGTGTGTGCAGTGAAAATGGCGTCCAGTACCAGAGCGATAAATGCGAAAAACAAGAGAAAAAATAAGATAGATGAGATTGTAAAGAATCGGTTGAAGGACCGACATCATTACCCGGTTGGAGACTGCGCAGATTCGAAAGATGAGGACTCGAGAAAATAGAGGAGTACTTCAATGAGACGGAGACAGCTGGGGTGAAGTGAAACGTGGGAGTGAGAAAAAGAGAGGGAATGTGGACTTTTTTCTGTGTCAGTTGGATTGCCCGAGGACAGTCTCTAATAGTCCATGTCAAGACTGGCCGAGCGAGCATGGTGACTGTACTTTTTGGGGGACTCCATCAGCTGTGAACTGCCCGAGGAGGCGACGCGCAGAAGACCCAGAGGCGTTCTCTCGGAGGACTCCAGGGGCACTGGTTGCACCCGACCAGATTTGGTCACTTGGGACTCCGCGATACTGGGCTGGGACTCGCAAACTGCCGTCGACTGCATTCCTGAGGGTGGCTTGCTTTTGGCTGTCCGGCCTTGGTCATCCTCCTGCAAAGTGGTGGATCAAAGAACAGGAGGTGGAAAGGGGGGGGGGGCGGGTCGCATTGTTCCATCGTTAAGACGAAAAAAACTGGGTCATTGCGAAGTGCCTACTAAAAACTGATTCTGGTGTTGAGGAGGCCTAGCGGACTGAGGGTTCACGCAAATGCAGGTTGGGAGTGGCCGATCTGCCAATCAAAACTTCATATTGACCCAACTGTGAAAAACTCGGCGCCTCGGTGGGATTCGAACCCACGCAGTAAGGGGGAAGGCTTTAGTACAGCCAACGCTCTAACCACCTGAGCTACGAGGCCCCGCCGGACGACGCGAGTTTTATCACACTTGGGTCAAGTTACCCGCCCAACCTACTGCAACGTCTGGAATCCACCAAATCTGATACAGTAAGTTGACTGCCCAAGCAGGATTTCCTAAGTAATTCACCTAGAATCCACCAGATGACTACTAGGCTCACGTAATTCATTGATATTTTGGCCTCGTAGCTCAGGTGGTTAGAGCGTTGGCTGTACTAAAGCCTTCCCCCTTACTGCGTGGGTTCGAATCCCACCGAGGCGCCGAGTTTTTCACAGTTGGGTCAATATGAATTATTCAAAATCTGCCAAAATATCAATGAATTACGTGAGCCTAGTAGTCATCTGGTGGATTCTAGGTGAATTACTTAGGAAATCCTGCTTGGGCAGTCAACTTACTGTATCAGATTTGGTGGATTCCAGACGTTGCAGTAGGTTGGGCGGGTAACTTGACCCAAGTGTGATAAAACTCGCGTCGTCCGGCGGGGCCTCGTAGCTCAGGTGGTTAGAGCGTTGGCTGTACTAAAGCCTTCCCCCTTACTGCGTGGGTTCGAATCCCACCGAGGCGCCGAGTTTTTCACAGTTGGGTCAATATGAATTATTCAAAATCTGCCAAAATATCAATGAATCAAAACTTCTAACAATCCTTCATAACGGTCGTTTGAAGTGCATTCGTCCTGTTGCGCTTAGAGGTTCAATCTAGACCTCTCGCAGGCATCAGGAAGCAGGCGACCAGTGATCATTCAGGAGTACCGACAAAGATAAGGGCGACTGGTGCGGCATTCCTGGTTTATTAGCCGTTGTCAACAACACACGGGAATAGGAACTTCCTCCTTACTCCGTAGCCGTGCGCCAGTTTCGAGGGAAATTACGATTGGGGTTGATGTAAGGACCATGGTTAGCACTGGGATTAAGTTTCGGGTGCATGTTAGAGTTAGGACACATGTATTACAGGGGGGGGGAGGGGGAGTTCTAGCTCCCATGTCTTGCCCAATATTCGCCCCCGGGTTTGAATAGGACTCGATGTCTGGTTAAGGTTAGCATAAGTTTATACGTCGGCCAAAAGCGAAATGGGAAACTGTGAGGACGAGACTTAGGTCGCAAGTTTTTGATATATCCGGAAAACTCACTGGGTGAACGAGCGGAAAAAGGACTGAAGATATAAACAGACCGGAAACGACTACTCGCAAACCGACTGTCCATTAGCAATCGGTCGAAAGCCAATAACCATATGAAAAGCAGTTCCCGTAAAGTCAGCTATGTTGCTGAAAAAGGCGATCAAGTGCAAATGAGGATGTGTGGTTTTGAACTCGTTGTTTGGCAGAAACGCAAATCGAGACTGGTGGAGGTCTAGTCATCCTCTCCTAGACGCAACTTCACTTTCAATCTTGTGACGATCTTGGACAAGTTGCATGATCGGATTTCGAACCAAATGCAGGAGGCACAGCACTTGACTGATGAATTGATCAGGAGTCGTGTCGATCTTCCACCCAACTACCGTGCTCTGCGCAGGCAGGCCAATAGCCCGAATAAAAAATACTCCCGGCGGAGCCTGGATTTGGACTTGACTGCATGTTTTTCTTTTAGCCCTGATTATGGGGCCAAATGAGACTTCCAAATTTTGGGGAAATAATACGTAAAACTCAAGAGGGGATATGCTAGTTCTGTCTTGCTTTGAAACTCTGTAAAACGTTCTCACTCCTGTAGCTAACGCATATAAAATAGCAATTGGCTCAGGGAGTGCGATAACTAACTCTGGCCGCCGGCTTCGCATTGGCCAGATTTACCACTCTATGACGTAGCCCTGGCATATTCGGAATATCCTTGTCTAACTGTAACCCGTCTACCCGACGCAATGCCCCAGTTCCACACAGAGGGAAGGGCAGGGGGTGGAGTGAGAAAGGGTTTACCTTGACGGGTTCTGTGTCGATGTTCGACTGGTGGACAAGGGTCTCCCGTGAGGCATGAGACAGTAAGAAGGAGGCGTGGCTGCTGCCGGGACCGGAGGGATAACGGCCGCGAAGGGAGGCGGAGGCGCTGTAGGTGAGAGGAACTGCGGCTGCCGGTGAGGTCGGCAGTTTTCCGGTTGACATGTACAGGTGTCGCCGGCTGATCTCCTGCGTCAGCTGGTCGCTCAGCGTCCTTATCTTTAGAATGGGAAGGAAGTAGAAGATGCGAGGGGGGGCGGGTGGTGCAGAGAAACGGGAACCGCGACAGTACTCATCAGACTTTGGTGAGGAAGGGGTGCCTGTAGGAAGCGCTTTTTTCGTTTATGTATATCCAGGTGGTTTTGTCCCCTAAAACGGGCCACGCAGTAGATGTGCTGGACCAACTCGGGGGGTGGGGGCTAGATTGGAGTCCACCAGGCGTTACCGGGAATGCGCATTCACTACAAATGTCAACCTTGGGTTATGGTGGCACGCCCACATGTGGGCTCCCCTAGCTCCAAGTGGGGCTACGTGCCGTCCCCTTTATCTTGTGGTCGAAAGTCCCGGTCCGTGTGCGTTGTGTACTAGATGCCGTGGTGGGGCGCCTAGATGGGGGTTCACCATGTGCCAGCCACCTGTGCCATCCCCCACCTTAGTTCTTCGTGACTCTGTCTTGACACCGGGCCCAAGTGGGAGGAGGCGGAGGGATTGTGGTAGGTGCTGCGCAAGTCTACCCGCACTGTGACCTATTTCACGCCCAAGTCACCGTTCCAACCCTCACCCTGCCGTGGAACCAAAGGTGGATATTATCGGCTGTGACGGTCAAACTTTCGTTGCACTGCCTCCAAACGTGGCCGGGACGGCTGTTGACGTATGCATGCGCCCAAGTCATCGTCCCTGCCTTCACTCAGCTGCAGAGCACACGGTAGACATCAGGACGGTCGAACTGTCATATGAAGTTGTCGGCTCCAGATAACAGACTACTCAACCAACGGAGGCCGCACTGGGTCATGGGTCGCGCCGAATCCGTGCGAGTTCTTGACTATTGCGGTGAATGCATGGGACGCGCGTTGGACTCAGGTCCACACTATTTTAGCCACTGCGCAGAGTCTTATTGCTAGTCGGTCAGCAGGTTCAAACAGACCACTGGTGCATGCGAGAGGAAAAATCAAGAACGGTCGATACTGTAATTTTGGCAGGAAGAATCGAAGGGGCGAGGGGTAAAATCGTCGGAAGAGGACCCTTCAGGTTCAACCTCAATTTTAAAATCAGCCTATTCGTGTCATGTTTGAAGCCCATTCAGGAAAGCCGAGTGACCCGTGAGGATGGACTTGGCCTCGCGCCGACACGTTAAGCCTGTCTGAATCTTTAGCTCGTACATGTTTCGAATACATACTGGCGATACGTAAACTCAGCTGTAGGATGGCTGAGCACTGATCAGTAGCCAGCAAAGTTGAAATCTCGGGTCTGTCATGCCCGGAGTTAGTGTGTGGTTGGCTGATGACTCCAAACAAGCCAGAAATGACCGATCCTGCTCGATTTGTCTTTAGCAACAGCCCTTGTGAGCATTTCTGACTGCTCGCTGGAAGATATGAACACCGCTCAGCTTTTCCAACCGAGTAAAAAGTAATCAACCTAAGTTTGCATAGAAGAGAAGGCGTTCACCTCCTCCGAAGAACGCTTACTCTTCTTTTGATATGCTACTTAGGAATCCCATTTTCCTTTCTATCAACCCAAGTGTTTACATCGCAGTTGACGCCGTACCTGTAAAGTCCTCTTCCGCAGACTTTTCTCCATATTTGCTTAAACATTTTTAGCCATATAAAGGGACATTTTCCAACTGAAACCGCGGGGGAATGCTTCATTTTTTGGGCTTGGAATGCCAGTAAAACTGTCCTTTGACCACCCGCGAAGTCGTTTGGTTTATCTCCCCACCCCACTAACCAATCAGGAGACTGGACCCACCTGTTCCTCTAGGCCCTTTATTCGCTGCCGATGGCTGCGTTCCTTGGCTTGTAGTACCTTCTCAGAATGCATCAGGGCGCTGCACTTCTTCTCCAACTCTGCTTCAATCTTCGCGTTCTTGCGTTTGCTCACTTCCTCCAGTTGGTTCATGTGTGCCTCGTCCTGGAGAATTATCTGCGCCTGACAGGAGAAGGGGGGCAGAAAGCACGTAGGTCAGATAGGTTCAGGGCAGTTTGTGATAATAGAGACATTCTAGGTTCAGCGAGGCTGTAGACTCCTGCACAAGGGTAAAAATATAGTTTTATTGTTTAGGGTTCCAACACGGGAAGAGCGATAACAAAGGTGTGCAGGCAAGCCAATCAAATCTGCCTGCTCTCGCAGTGATTGGTCGCGTTGACTCTAACATGATTGGCCGAGAGGGCTAGAGAGCTCGAAGACGCATCAAATCACGCCCATCACACCATTCACGGGCAGGCTGAGGGGTGAAAACCAGCCCAGTGAACTGTGACTGCCGCCGCAATCGGGACGCTAGCCGGAGCTGATTGGTTAACTTCAACAGGTGAATTCTTTATTTCCTTGTTATTCTTCCTTTACTTGAAATTAAAACCCTGAAACTCGGAGGAGTAAAACTTCTCTGTCCAGAACCGCCGCAAACAGCCAATTAGCGGAAGCAGTCAATAATTTGGACGAATAACTGATAAAACAGCAGATTGTGGAGTGACGCCCTTGGGTCTATAAGTCGACATCAGAGAGCCACACACTAACCGCAAGCCCAACAGACCTGCGTTTCGAAAGACGTTCGGTTGTTTGCTTAGCCTTGAGTTTAGCGCAAGGTCACTTGTGGTATGCGGTAACAGTTTTAAAGGGACCTTTCATCCCAGTGTTTGAACCTCCGTATGCTTACTTGCATTACCTGCAGGCGTTGAAGATGTCGGCGCAACTCCAGGTTCTCCTCCTCCAGCTGTCGCACATTCTTCTTCACGTCATCCTGGCTAGAAAGTAGCCTGGAACTGGCTTCCTTTTCTCGCAATCGTTCCTTGTTCATCTAGAAAGGGAATGGGTAATGTGAAGAACGGACTATGGCAAATCTTTTTAAAAGATAAAATGAATTCCTAACTTCTTTTCCCTAAACACAGGTTCTAACCGCAAAACGGATATCGCGAAATGATGTGCTAGCAAGTTGGAGTCTCTGATAGGTGTTTTAATTATTGGTTATTGAATTAGACTTCTCGGTCATGGAAAGTTCGTCAAATTTACCAGGTCCTGAAGAAGATGAAGGAAGTTCGGTCTAGAAAGGGAGCAGACCAAGTTATCTGACATTTCAGGCAGATAATGAACTAGTTGTCAAGCGCACTGTCTATCAACACAGAATTAACTGTTTTGGTTCTACATTTTCACGGAAATATTCTGTTAAATGTGTATATTACTGACAACATTTCGGTACCATGTTTATTTATAGTGAGATATTGCATGTACCGTTTACAATAGGGTTTTCAAAGGCATTGCCCATTACTCTTAGAATATACTGACCTATACTGACCTAGTTGTCAAGCGCACTGTCTATCGGCACAGAACTGTTTTGTCATATTCCTCTCCCACGTAAAGGGAGAACAACAAGTTGCGTTTGATTATAAGGTCACAGAGTCGATTTTCACTTAGAGTCTCTTCCACGTCAACACCACAGCTGTCCAGTTCGACCGGAGTGATCACTGTTCGACACGCCAAGCGGATAGCGCTCTCAAAATTCGCAGCCTGATAAAGCAGGTTAGCCTTTAGCAAACGGGTATTTGTTGTTATCCGGTGTGCTGACATTTGGGAAATACAGAGGTACGCAGGAGGAATCTCCAGGTTCTGAGTTGGTCGCAGAAGTCGTGAAATAAAAATTGGAGTTTAATGTTTCCAGACACGAATGAACGAATTCCAGGCTAATTTACGCAGCCAATAGTGAAAGTAAAAGGATCTCGCAGGCCCCTCAACTGTTCACTCTTCAAGAAATGGTGAAAAATCACCGGACGGCAGCTACAGGAAGAATAACTGAAATCGGAGTTGAAATTTATTGCAATTGACCAGACAAACGGTCGATGGCTACCTGGCGACAGGACTTTTCTTACAGTGAAACCTTATCACAAGCAACAGGGCGCCTAATTGGCGCTAGAACCTGCTGTCGAATCAGTCTAAAAAGACAACTTAGTCCGAGAAAATTCCTAGGGGTCTGTTAGTGCACTGACTACGAAAGCTATTCCTTCATTTACGGGGGCTACGTTGGTCGCAAACTTAGAAAAAGGATACAGGAGCACAAGTGTGCACTGGACAAAGTGCTTTAAATGGTTACTCCCTCTGACAGACAAAAATCCAAATCGCAACCTCCCGACACATAAATAATTACTGAAAGGGGCGGGAGACATGATAAACGGCTCTTCAGTCCCAGAAGTCCTTAAATTCGAACTCTGACCCATAGGACTGTCGGAATACCCAACACCCGGCTAGAAAACACTAACTGATCACCTGCAACAATGACATGTCAGTCCTACTAACAGCTAAATAAGTAGGCGAACTTGCATCCATTCAATTCCCATCAGGTAAAGCCATACCTAATTGACAAGACAGCACGCTACCGTCGTCATCTCCTATTCTCCCTTTGTGTTATTCCATTTGTTTTCTCATCAAATTAGCTTGTTAGATAAAAAAAACTGACTGAAAAGGGGGAGCAGACTACTTACCCGATCAAGAGTTTTCCTCAACTGTTGCATTTCACTCTTCTGCTGTTTCAGCTCCGCCTCCAAATCAGCCTTCTCCTTCTCGCATTCCGTGTTTGATTTTGTCAGGGCAGAAAGCTTTTCCATCACGTTCTCCTTATTGCCTAAAACGTTGTCAAATAAAATTCACGACACTTGTCCACTGATACAGGCTGATGCAAAACCGCCTGGCGTTGTATAGCGTATTTTTAGGGCAATAGGCAATGCTATTGAAAACGGTACATACAATATAAAGGCCAAATGCACGTCTTACTAACACTTTGCTAGTAACATATTTGTTTACGGAAAACGTTTTTACAGTGGGGACCGCGGGTGCGGCAGGCGGTCTTTTCAATGTACATATGAAATTTTAAGTGCAGTTATGTACGATCAGCATAAGGTGCAGTCATTTGCGTAGTTTGAGGGGGAAAAGTTCATTAAACGTCAGGGATGTTACACAGGGATTGAATCAAGAAATCAAATTTATGGCTAGCCGCCGATAGTCCAGCAGTGAGAGTCGTCGTTTATCAAAGATCAAACGATCCAGCTGCATTTTGAATACAGCCATTGTATCAGATGTCACTGTTTCACTTGGGAGTGAGTTCCACGGCCAAACAACACGCTGGCTGAATGAAAACTTCCGGTGGTCTAGGCGTGTGCGCTCCCGCTTGACTTTGTACGGATGACCGCTCAGGTGACTCATGGTCGCGAATGGCGTGTTTGCAGTTAAATCGTCCGAGTCACGCCAGCGTCGGGAGAGGAACGATATTCAGTCTCGCTGGGACCAATTTATATTAAACTTGCCGTTAAAAAGCTTTTTATACTTCTGCGCTTTCCTGCCTGTGATTGGGGAACCCAACCCGGAAAAGAGCTTCAAGATTTTATCTGCCCCGCCATACGGAGATAATGTTTAAGTGATTTTTTCGCACAGCTGTGAACTGATCGAGGCCTAGGAATCTGACCAGAACATAGTTTATCGGCGCGCTGTCCTTCCGCCCGCGTAATCTGACATACGCAATCATATTAGGGCTGACAAAGTGGATGGCAACTTATCCTGAATGCCTGATAAATGTCGCATCATTGGACAAGAAGATGTGCTTTCTGGCGCGAAAATTTTGTGAGTCTAACTTTCGAGATGCGACTGATGTCATTAAACGGCAGACACTGCTCTGTTCGGTCCTCTGTGCTCCTTTTGCAGATGATCCTATGGAAACGGGATCCCTTTCCCGCCCTTGCGTTTGGAGCCTGTCAGATCAATGTCCACCACAGAAACCTTGAGGCTCGTCAGCTTTGACAGTACATTTCGTGTGTTACAAATACGTGACCTTACTGGATAGCCTGACCAGCCCCAGGATTCTTTCATACCAACCTGCTATTCACTTTATCTGACTATCATTTTAGAAGATAAGCATATGCACTGGTCAAGGGATACAACTTCCCTATCTATCACACTGTAATATCCGTCTCTCGCTTATTGCTGGTGTTATAAAGAACACGGGCCTGACATTCCTGTTTAATGACTTAGGGTGACTTATCGAGCAAATTTTTCAGCGCCGCTAAGATGCGCACGCCAATCGTTTGGAGTCTGCGGACCAACTCCCACTTGTAGCGTTTCTAAATGATGTCTACCAAGGGGATTGAGCTTATTTCACCGTTTGACAAAAGTCTGAGGTTCTTTTGACAGCAAAGGGCGAATTTTCTGCCGTGTACCCCCTGTACAAAGTCCCCATCAGCCAGTAATGTAATAACCAACAACCAATAGACGTCTTCAGTAGCAGGTGAACTGAAAGATGGACATGCAATAAATTATTATAGTACAGACTTACACTGTAAAGTAAGCAACTGTTGAAGGAGATCCTTCTGGACATTGTCCTGTTCACCGAGCTGGTTGTTCAGTTGTCGATTCTGGGTCTCCAGTTCAGATCGCAGAAGGTCGCCTTCGCTGAGCTCCGTCTGCAGCTTCTGTATACGATCGTGCATCTGCTGCATTTGATTTTTGCATTCGTACAGGCTGTTCTGTGTGTTGTCGTTTCGTTCCTGAATGAACGCATTGTGACTCAGTTAGGGACAACATAGCCTCGTCTTCGGTCTTACAGTCTGTGGCCTGCCTGTGGACTGAGTACCATCAAACAGTGCATGCGTGCTCACATGGCGTAACTATCGAAGCGACCTTGTCTGTGTCTTGGGGAAAGATCGTGTACTACTCAAGCAGAAATAAGCCAACGCCAGTCTCATTTGCTTTCTAGAGTAAACGAGCTCTAAGAAGAGGGGTGGAATTAATAGGGATGCGGCCAATCGACCTCCAGTAGGTGGGCTAACTCATGAAATCTAAACAGAAATTCCGAAATTCGTTTCCGTTTCGAAAAGATTAATTAAGTAGGGTTGTAAAACCAATCAACGCGCAGCATAATCCTATAATAATTCAGTTACCTCCGGATACCGGTTTTCAAACAAACTTCTTTCCGCGCGCATGCAAAAACTACACTCTGTAAGAAATGACTACTAAAGTAGCAGGCAGTTTTCTCATCGATTTTCGACGCCCTTAAAAAGTCAATTATACTTCATGGAAAACATGCATAAAAAATTCATCCTTTTTTCATTGGGTAACAAATAACGTCTTCTTTCAACTTTATACTCGAAGAAAGAGTTTAATTCAGTCTTAAAATTTTTCTAATTGTGACACCTTTTAATACTGTGAAATGACCGTTCATAAGACGTCATGTCTCTGCATTTACCAATGTGGCTTGTAAAGTTAACAATATGGCTCAAATCCACAGCTAAATTTTATGAATCCTTTGTGTTCTGCTCTTAATACGGTAGAGAAATGTATGGTTTTCCATACGCGGAAATTACACGGCTTGTAGTTTGGGAACCCTGAAAGCAACTGTAACGGCATGTCGGGTTCAAAATTATTCGGGAATTGAGGAAGTTTTATAAAATCAAATTACATTCTTCCTTCGAGTATAAAACTGAATGGAGGCGTAATTGCCTACTGAATAAGTAAGTCAGAATATGTAACTATATGCATGTTTTCCATGAAGTATAACTGAATCTTTAAAGGCATCGAAAATCAATGAAAAAGTGCACGTTACTTAAGTAGTTATTTTTTACGGTGTATGGTTTTTAGATGCAGCCGGATAGAAGTTTGTTCGAAACCCGGCGTTCTGGGGTAACTTAATTATTATACAATTGCGCTGCACGATGATTGGTTTAACAACCCTACTCAAATAATCTTTTCGAATCGAAAACGCATTTCGTAATTGCTGCTGAGATTTCATGAGTTAGCCTAACTACTGTAGGTCGACAGTTCGACCATCTCAAAAGATGATTTCCATCGACTGTGCCCTGGTACGCACAGCTTCTCTTTTCCCCCAACCAGAAAGAGTCAGAGATACTGGGGGCGGAATCAGGATGAGTGGCTGGAAAAGCCTAACAGCGCCAAACACGCATGGTCTGCGTACGAGGGGTCAGGTTTAAGCCTGAACAAGAAACGGGACGGTTCGAAAAATGCCATATAAGCCGTACTGAGGGAATGACCCGGACATTCCGTCGGTTAGACTACTTCGAAAAAACGGCTTTTCGCCCTCCGTGATAATTCGAATGCTCGTCAGATTGATTGTGTTGAGTGTCGTGGGGGGCGGAGGCCCCAGGGTCGACTTCACTCTCTTGCCTCTCTTACGTCCTAGTCTACCATTCGTGCCGATCTGATGCGGGAATGGGACGCAACTGACTGGCGCGACCTGAGTCCGCGCCTAGGCGTACCGCTACATACCCATAATTGGCATTTTTATGCAATGAGAGCATTTTGCTCGTCCCTTTGTGCCTTAGGGCTCAATCTAGAAGCCTCGCAGGCAGTCCACAGTGAGGATTACTTATGTAATAGGGGTATAGAAACAGACAAAGAGGGCTGTGATATAATGTGCTGGTATATTAGCCGCCGTCAGCCAGCCATACTCAATCACAGGTTTGTATATCCTGGGATCCAAACCCGGTCAAAAGACCCGTGTCAAATCGTTTAACCACCTAACCACAGTTGGCAGTATTCCACACTTCGGGGTTGGGTATGACTGGCTGACGACGGCTTATGAGCCACAAATGGCCATTCTAGTCTCCCTTGTTTTTGTCGGTAATACCATACTGCCTATATCACACACCGCTGTGCGAGTGCTGGTTGGGCTCGAGAGACGGCCTGTAAGGCACAATGGAACGAGTGAGTTCCGCAACACAATCGGTGAGAAACCCTCTACCATTATACATATACATGGTAGGAGAAGGTAAGACGATCACTAGGAAGGAGGGTTTACTCGTCTGAAGTTACAATCTCATACTCGAGTGCATTGTCGGAGTAGTGGTGCGGCCTACGATAAGTGGAATGCCTGCTACCTCAGTTCAGGAAATCATAAATACATCGTAATTATGAATACAACCAGCGCGCAATGCAACCTGAAGCAGAAACCCGCACAATATAACACTGACACCCCCTTATAAGGCGAGACATCCTCACTGACCTGTAGGATACGGTTCTCATGATCGGAGGCGGTTAACTGACGCTGCAGTACTGCAAGTCGTTCATGCATCTCGGCGTTCTCATGCTGCAGTTCGTTGACTCTCGTAGTCAGTCGCTCAGTCTGATCCTTTGCTTCGCTCTCTGTCATCGCGTTTCGGTTGCACATCTGTGTAAGTCTCTCCACGCTGGAGTTCAGTTCACTGATCCGGTTTTCGGCGGCCGATAAGTCCTTCAGCGCGCTATCCAGTCGCGTATTCGAAGCCTAGACATGCAAAATACTCCTGACATGGACCTGCCACTAAATGAGCATAACACTTGGCGTGCAGAATAAGAAAGGGAGTTCATTATGTGCTTAACAGAGTGAAAGAGAACCGTTCAGGACTAGAGCAATCAACAGAGCGACCTTAACGGTAGAAGGGCACTCACCGATCGTGTTACAGAACTCACCTGTCCCGTTGTGCCTTGGGGCTCTCTCACTCTCGAGCCAAACCAGCAGCCATACTGCGGCGTGTACTATAGGTACGATAACATCACTGATAAGGACAAGTGCGACTAGAATGGCCATTTCTGGCTTGTTAGCCGTCGTCAGCTAGTCATAATCAAGCCAACGGGAAAAATGTGTCTCGCAACACGATCGGTGAGCTCACTTCTACAATTTTGCATACCCGATCATAACCGACAGAACACGGAGCTCGTGACTCAGTGGTTAGGGACATTGGACTTCTAGCCAACAGGTCATGGGATCGAGTTCCAGGTGTTCCACACCCCGGGGTTGGATATGACTGCCTAACGACGACTAAAACGCCCGAAGTGGCCATGCTATTCTCCATTGTCTTTGTCGGTAATGTTATTCTGCCGAGAAACTTTGATGTCGAACGTCAGCCCCGTCATTCGCCTACGTTTCAAGGCGGACATTTCTAGCCGGACGTGAAACGAGGCCATAGCTGGTCCAACTCGAAGTTCTGCTTTGCTTAGTCCAATTTAAAGACAGGAGGTTCGTCGTGTTATTTGTTACGTATGACCATCTGACCTTAGGCAACAGTCAACAATAGTTGAATTTACGGCCATCATAAGAAGCTTCTCGAGAAAAACTGGGTAAGATATGGTTATTTAGCCCTATTTGATGGACACGATATAGTTCGGATGGGGTTAGGGGTCAGAGTTAGGGGTTAGGGGTTATGGTTAGAGGTTAGGGTTAGGGCAACTACTTCTCAACCTCCCAGAGTACAATAAAGCATTCCCAATAGCTTTTCTTTCGCATACAACTACTCGATCTCGTCGCCTGTGCGTTCCCGGCCCCACCTGTAAGAACTCCTATCACCACTGGTCCCGTATAACAGGTGTCTGGGGCTTGTTTACTTTAGATGGGGCTACATAACCACGTCTGACCAAAAACTGGATAACTGCTGAAGTATGAGTCCAGTGAGTCAACGGTAGCTGGATAGAGGTAAAGTGGTTCATACAGTTACTAAATCCCTAAAAAATAAGTGCTACTAACCCTGCAGTTGAAACCATAGCTTTTTTCAGTCTGATCTTGGCAAGTATGGCCGGCCTACGACAACAAATCTGCGAGAAACGACCACTTCCGTCTCTCCCATCATTGTCTCCGCTAATTCTGGGGATCTGTTGTTAGCCGCTAAGTTGCTCCCTGTAAGAGCACCAAACCGGAACTAAAAAGTAAGATCGGATTTCGAACGCCCTTTCATGCGAGTTTCAACTCTCCAGACTGCATAAGCCCCTTGGCCCACTTACAGTGAGTGACCGATCTCATGAAATGTTGACTGAAATTCTGAAATGTGTTTTCGATTAGGATGCATTACTTAGGCGCGGCTGAAAGACCGATTATCTTGCGGCATAACCCTATAATACTTCGGACTCCGCAGGATGCCAGCTTTTGAATGCACTCCTCTTCAATCTTCTGCAGGAAACGTACTTGGGAAAAAATGACTATTTCTATAACATGCATTTTTCACACTGATCTTCAAGTCTTCCAAATTTCAATATATTTTAAAGAAACCACGACCAAAAGTATGCTTTTTTCAGTCTTCTGATAGAGAACCACGTCTTCTTTATATTTTATACTCGAATAAGGAGTATAATTAAGTTTTAAAAAAGTTCCTTATTATGCTTTTTGAGGCCTTAGAATGTCTATTCACACAGCAGCGTACCTGGACTTTTACCACGGCTGCTCATGAAATGTACAACATAATCCTCAACCATTGCAAAGTCTTATAGACTTTATATGGTATTTCTACAAATGAATAGAAGAATATGTGATTTTCTTTGCGCGGAAGGCATGCACCCTGTAGACTAAAATCACTAAGCGCTAATGCGACTGGTCAGGCTCCAAGTTATTTGGGAATCAGAAAACGTTTTAAAAACCTAATTATATTTCTTCTTCTAGTATAAGATATAAAGCTGACATAATTATCTACCAAGCAACTGAAAGAAAGCATACTGTTGCAAATGGTTTTTATAAAATATTTTTGAATTTGCAAGACCCTCGAAAATCAATAGGAAAAGGGCATGCTAATTAAGTAGTCGTTTTCTACCAAGTACGGATTCTATGGGAGTTTCAAAAGCGGTGTATTCAAAAACTGATATCCCACCGAGTCCAAAGTACTATAGGGTTATGTCGCAATATAATTGATGTTGCAGCCGCGCCTACGTAATCCTTCCTAATCGAAAACACATTTCAGAATTTCAGCCAACGTTTCATGAGATCGGTCACTCATTGAGGAGGCTATATTCAGACCTCGCGACTGTGCAACCCCAAGTTTGCACATCTTTATTGTACTTGGTACGGCTGCGATCATGTTTGATCCAGCTGGCCTTTATGGTGGCATGGGCTGTACTTCTCCACACGTGATGATCCGCGGCAGCAAATCAGGACAGTTCAACCCATCCTCGTTGCCAGCGACAGAGACCAAATATCGGCGATTCGAGAACCACCTTCATGACGTAACGGGCTGTGTCAAGCCAAGGTTTGAGTTGATCACCTCATCAATGCCTCCACGTAAGTAACGGTGGCGAGTCGATGGCAGAAACACTGAGCACGTGAGGTGGACGACGAAGTTATTGTCGCCTTCCAATTTCCTCAGAAATTATCTACGAACTTGGAGTAGATCATTTTCTTCAAGTTCTATAGGCACAGAACGAGAGTTTTTTTACATGAATATTTGGACCGAAGTCCGTCAGCCACAGCGGATAACCGCGTAATATTCATTAACTGCCGACAGGCAGCTAGTAGTATACTTTAGGGTAAGGTGATATCATACTAACAGCACAAGAACTAGCCAAAAGCCGATACAGACGTGTTCCGCCGATATTCTGCCGCTTCATGGCGCAGCTGCGAGGGGTTCGGCTCGTCAGTGGGTCCCCTAACATTCCCCCTCTGCTTTCTGGTAAATACCCCAATTTAGAAATTGTTGTTTGTTAATTTCCGCAAAAATTATTCACGAACTTGGAGGAGATCAGTTTATTCAAGGTTTATAGGCACAGACCCAGGATCCGCTGTGGCTGATGGACTTCGGCCCAAATATTCATGTAAAAAAACTCTCGCTCTGTGCCTAAAGACCTTGAAGAAACTGATCTTCTCCAAGTTCGTAGGTAAGTTCTGAGGAAATGAAAAAGCGACAATTTCTAAATTGGAGTGTCTACCAGAAAACAGACGGGGAATGCCGAGGGGACCCACTGACGAGCCGAACCTCCCTCGCAGCTGCGCCATGCAGCGGCAAAATATCGGTGTAACACAAGGGTATGGGCTTTTGGCTAGTACTTGTGCTGTTAGTATGGTACCACCTTACCCGAAGAAGAAAGTGTCTAAACCACCTCAGTCGGCATTCTTGAATGGCCTGGGTTATCCTTGGGATGTCATCGCGGCGAGCGCGAACTGTCTCATTTGAGACGAAGTCCGCGTACTCCACTAGAAGGATGCTCCTCAAGCATTGGAGGACAAATGCCTCCAGTTTTCATTCATCTTTTCGCACAGCTAAGCATTCGCACAAAAGGACTGGCTAAACAGATTCACAGTACAAGCGAATCTTCCTGGCGATGGAGATGTTGCGTCGGGTCCATTGACAGTTTCGAAGGCTTCAGAGAAGCCAGCGGGCAGCATCGATTCGGGCAACAATGTCGTCCTTGCTCATGAAAATATGTTCGCTAGACGATTCGGAACATAATCTATATTTCAAGTCCTGCTAACGCAAAGCAGCGCTGATGGGACTCAGAGATCTGCATGCAGATGGTAGATGTCAACTCCACACATAAACCCTAAAATCTATGCTGACTGTAAACATCCGTTTTTATTCACCGTTCCCATTACTGGAAGTTTCTTCCCTTCCTGAGTAAATGCAAACTTACCAGCGGTGCTTTATTCAAAGTCCGCTAGTTTTTAAAACTGTTTTTTTGTTCATTTTTGAACTAGCATGCTCACTTTCTCTGCAAAATGACAACGTACGACAAGACCTTCGGCAGAATATCATCTATTTTCTGTGTCTTCGTCCTGCGTGTCGCCCTACTCGTAAAGTCCCCTCTACCCCCATTCAACCTATGACACGGTCCACAGACTAGTTAAAGTTAGTGGATGGCCCTACACCCTACCGTTGTTCATTGATGTCCGGAGCCACTGACCAGATTTAACTCCTTTTCGGCCGCGTGAGCATGATGGATTTAATTTGCTAGAAAAGCCGGTTTCGACAAAGTTTCCGGTTTAGATTGCCCCCAATTAAAAATATAAATTAGTAAACAGTCTGGTAGGACGGTCCTGTGTGAGTGGGAGAATCATTGTGATTTGGGAGGCGACGCAGCGGGTATGCACGTCTGCTCCTCCGCTTATTCCCGTAGAGTGGGTTACGTACCTATGTCGAGGGACAAGGTGACCTTCCTAAGGGCGCAACCAGATTCATCTGTATTACATTCCTGGTCTAAATGGTGGGCACCGCTTACGAATCGGTCTTCCGAATTCTGCCTAGAGTGACGAATAACCAATTAAATTCACTCCGCCAACAGACTATCACGAGGAGAGAGACAGTTGCCTCACTCTACGTCCATTAAATACTTTTGCCCGAGTCTTGCAGTTACCATGGCCAAAACCAGCTGCGAACGTCCTGCCAAGTGGAACGAAAAATCAGTTCGCAGTGACAGCGGACGCGCCTGGACCCTGATCTTCGCCGCCCCACCCGCGATTTCATTGCTACCGTCCCATAACGCGGTCCTCGCAACGTCAACATTTCCCGCCTCTACCGACAGGAGTAAACAAGTAGACACGATCGCCAGAATAAGAGCTTTATCACCACGACGTTTCGGACTCACACTTGCAATAACCTACCGCTTCAGGAATTTGTACTTAGACTCTTCCTGAGCAGAGTAATTATGCCTGCCGGAGCACATGTATGAGCGCTGTTCCTAGTGCCAGTGCGTTTGAGCCAAATGGCCCAAGAACCCACACGTAACTAGCCATCCAGGTGCGAGAAATCAAGCCATTACCGTTTTACCTGCAACGGTAAATGAAATGGCATGGTAACCGCATCCTACAAATACTGCAACTTTTGTGTGAAACATTACTCTTATCTGATTTTCTATCTGATGATGGATTCGAGTGTGAATTCGAGACGTCAGGTCTTATTTTCCAACTCATTCCACTAGTTTATCCGGAGAATGAACGCTGACTGTCTTCCCGTAGTAATCTGTCCATAATCTCATCTACTGTTGCTCTGTCAAATGCAATATGACTGCCAGCAAACGGATAGTGAACAGCATACACTAATTTATGCGATACTCAAGGAGTATTACCCTTGAAAACAGGGAGGGCTGAAAGAGCCATTTCCGGCTTTTTTACAGTCATCAGCTAAGGGTGCATTGAAGGACACGATTTTCAGACCGGGGACTCAGGACCCCGGTCTCAGGACCAATTACGGTGTCTACACTCCGTTCGACAGTCAGGGTGAATTGGTGAACCCCCTTGCCGAGTGACAGTGATACTTGAACTCGAGCTATCACAAAATTGAGAAATATATTTTACTTCTACTACCTCCGCTATCAGTAGGCATGTTATTTAGGATTACGTTGTTTAACCTGCCAGTAGGTAGTGTGGGTAAAGGATCGCCGAGTGCGAGAAAATAAGGATTCAGACACAAATTTTACCTGCAGTTCCGCTGACCGATCAGTCAGTGTGTTACGCTGACGCTGGAACTCAGTCTCCAAGTTGCGGCGTGCGACTTCGGCAGCGTTGACCCTTGACTCGGAATCCTCGAGGGCCCTTCGCATCAGCCGACATTCATCATTCGACTTGACTACATGCATTCGAGAGATGCTCAGGCGCTCCTAAAATTGGTCGAATTTAAATAAAAACCATGGAATTGTGAGACCAGTTATGGTAGACAGTAATTGTACGGTTGCATGCAGAATTTCTATTTCGCCTGACCTGCAACTGTTTGCCCTCTGCTTCCAGTTGGCTGAGGCGCTTCTGAAGGTCATTGATAGTGGACTGGAGAGCATCACGTTCCTTCATTGCACGACCCGTTGCAGACTCCTGATGAGAAAGACTGCTCTGGACATCCATGATCCGTTCCATGAGAATCTTGTTGTCTTCGGGTGGGGAGGGGGTTCATAAAGAAAAGTGTGACAGAGGCGGAGACACAAAACCACCATATCGCTTCAAACCCTAATCTCCTGACTAGGCGAAGATTGTAAAATCAGTTATAATTAATTAAACGTGGTCAAAAGTATCCATTAACAGCGAGTCTAAGAGTCCTCTGGTGGACTGCAGGTGGTGTGGGCCTCGTAGTTAGGTCGGTAGGGCGTAGCTGTACCGAAGTCCTGGCATTCCTGCTGTGAATTCAAACCCCACCAAGGCCACTGAGTTTTTCAGGAGCGGGAAGTCAGTTATTTGAAAAATGCCTCTGGACTTAATCTTCTCCATGTTAAAATTTTCTGAATAAGGCTATACTTGTTTTGCTCACGGATTTCTGGACAAAACTGATTGAGGGTAGGCATTCAGGCCTTTTGCCAAAAGACCTCTAAAGTCAGGTCAAATGGACTCAAATGCGGGCTTTTTTACTAATGCCTCAGTGATGTGATTTCTCAATAGTGTACGGACGTACTTGATTTCTTAGGTGCTCTTCGGCGCCAAGACACTCACGGTGAATCCAGCACATCAGCGGACCCCTCAGCCTTTATCATGTTCTCACTGAACTGCCGTCATATTTTTAGTTTATCTTGAGATATTTTATCGGTAACTACGGCTCTACTCCCGCGCCCTCCCTGGCTGGGGTTGGGTCAGGCCCAGTTGACGACATCAAGTAAGGCATAAACTGCCATTCCATACACGAGAATGAGACATGTTGAAGAAAAAGTCCGGTTTTAGGAGGTTCCTATGGGGAAAAAGAGACATAAATTTGAGGCAGGAAGAGTTAGTCGGTTTTCTGCGATCAGCACGTCGGAACAATTTCTTTCAAAAAATTCGCGCATTTAAAGGAGAGCCACCTGCCAAGTAATAATTTTATTTAGAGAACATTTTCCAAGACTTGATTGTGGTGAATGAGAGACTGAGTAATGAATTCCGAAGAACCTCCATGACTAATTTTATTCATGTACGTGGCTTCTGTTCCCATCAGGCCTGCAACCCTTACGGACATCCGTGCCAATGATGTGAGACGGCAGCTACTAGCAACTGTGCGTCGCCTTTAAACCACTTGTCAGTGCGATGGCAAAGAGCTCAGACTGCTTACTTAACCTCTCAAAAACTGGTTTTTGGACTGCGCTTCATAAAGATTGTTAATGAATTTTTCGTTGATTTATCATTTTTGATCATCCAGTGCCAAAAAATTCCTTTCTTGCACTTTTTTGTCTACCTGATATCATTCTCTTCCAGATATCAGGAACACTCTCCTATGACCACGGTCCATCTGAAAGCCCCTAGACTCAACGGTAGAACGTTGAGCCTATAAATGTTTAATTATAAAGTACTGCCAGATTCGAATCCCAGGTTATCCAAACCTGGAGTTATGGCTAGCCGAAGACGTCAATAGCCAGTCAATTCTGCACTCCGTTCCGCAACCAGGTCGCCACAGCGCACGCCACCATCAAGTTACACTGTGTTATGACCCGCCTGATACTTGAAATCCCGTGGAGCGTATACGCACTCAACCCTTGTCCCCAATATCAAAGCAGCAGACAAAGAAAACACGGCCGGCCACGGAAAGTGTATTAGAAAAACACTGCAAGTCGCGACCAGCTGAAAGGTGGCGCATATTTATAACACCCTTCCGTGGTTCGCCGGCATTCGGCCCAATGACCTTCGGTGAGAGGGGAATAGCCGATGGAGAGGCGCCCGATTAAGATGACAGCGCTGTAGGGAGAGCAAACGCACGTGGTCTCCAGTGATTGGTTGGCTGACTACTGATCGTCACCCGCTGCATGACAGCTTCCACAGGCCTTAGATCGGGAGCCCTAACGCAAAACGAGGACACCCTGATCGGAGAAGGCCACACTCTAGCGACTCTCCGTTTCAAAACCGCGTGCTTTAAGCGTTACTTTGACTAAGATGCGATCACTAGAACAAGAAGTTTATTGGCCTGATGTTTCGGATTCTCGCTCGAATCCATTCTCAGAGACATTCGCGAATGTCAGATGATGGATTCGAGTGAGAGTCCGAAGCGTCAGGCCGATAAATTTCTTGTTCCAGTGATCGCATCTTCGTCTTTTGAACTGCTACCTGGAACTTGCCTGTTCGCTTCTATCAGTTACTTTGCCTGCTGACGCAGAATAGAGCGATAGGTACGCATACTCAGATGGACCCACTCAGCGAAGGATGTGGTTTACTATCTGAAACACGAAATCAAGTCTTCAAACCAACCAATTACCCAGCGACTCCCTGTAATTTTAATTATTCTCCTGCGTTTTTTCAGTTCCAAAGTTTACTTTCATCGGCTATAGCGGTAGAGTCATGGAGTATTCAAACTACACCGTAAAGTTTTACGGCACTGTTGTGAACAGCACGAATGGCTTTCCGCAGAAGACCAAAACTCTCAAAAAAACTTAAATAAGTTAGATGAACAGACTATTTAACAACTGGGGCAGTTTGCGAAGCAACTTTGGAGGAGGGTCTTCTTAAGTAGCTGGATTAAAAATCCCTACCATAACCACACTTCGTGACCTCTCGCGTCAACACTGTAAAAGTGACACTTGCTAAATCCTTTCGAAACTTCGTACGTCATATTTCTTGAGACGTACCCAGGGGCTTGCAAAAATTGCTATATGCACGTATATATCTCACGAGAGTGGGGTTCATAGGCGCCCTCTGATTGTAGTATGAAATGCGGGCATCTGCGAATAGCAACTAGCAATTAATGATCAGCCGGTAGTGATGACGAAGTTTAAGACTCACTGGAATGTCGAGCATTAACACTGTCGGAAATGACCATTTTAATATTCTTATTTTCTATGATGGATATTTTACGACAAATATACTGATACGGAATGCATCTACTTGCTCTTTTGTCCAGCTAATAGCCCCAAGAATAAACTTTTTCGTGGTAGGCACACGTATTTCTAGCAGGCTGTATTATCGTTACCTAATTGCTTCTGTAGTCCTAGCGCTCATCCACTGCGACGGACTATCAAATAAACCTGCGTGTGACATGAAGAAAATGGTTTTAAAGTCAGGTAGTCATCAGCCTGACGGACGAGGCCAGCGGCTGAAACATCACAGCCCGCGTACCTTCTTCCAGCTTCCGCTGATTGGTTCGTAGCCGACCAATCAGATCATCGCGCTCCGCCAACTGCGCCTTCTGATCCTGCGTCTTTTCATCCCTCACACGCACGGCGAGCAGGGCGTCATCACGGTCGCGCTCCAGCCGCAACAGGTGACGCAGCAGTTCACGCAGGGCCGAGCAGACCGCGTCCGGATCGAGATCAGAGCCAGGGACACTCTGGAGGTAGCTACTGGAGGCCGCCAGCCGAGCTAGACGCTTGCGCAGGCCGTAGGGCATGGCTGAGATACCAGAGAAGGAGGTGGTGCAATCCGGAACAGAGACTGCATGACCCGTGGGCGAGGATTCACTGGCAGGTGACTTTCCAAAGTCCAGGGCACTCTCTTTGGCCTCGCAGAAGATGTCTGACCATGCGGAAGTCTGCAGTCGACTGAGGTGGCGCTCACCGGAAAGCGATCTCGACTCGATGTCCATGTACCCTAAGCACCAAGTAGCGCTGTCTGAATGCTCACTTTCAGAGTGAAGAATTCCAAGATCACGTTTAGGCAAAATTAATCAGAGTGAAAACACATCGTAAGGGTGGCATGCGCTCGCTCTTCTTTGATTGCGACTTTGAGGAAGACAGTTTGAGGTTTGGGGTTTCACTGATAAGGAAAGGATGATATTCTAGTGGATGATTATCGCCAATCCTGGGCGACAGAATCATCCTAACTTAAGAGCTTTAAATGCTCGGAGTTAAGCCTACTATCTTGTGCAATCAGTTGACAATGTATTGTGCGATATACCATGCTTGACAGCACAGATACTACTTAAAAACTTTTAGCTAGTACCTATGTTGCCAAGTATGGTATGTCGCACAACTTGTGCATGTTGCACTTTATGCATATTGCGCGGTCAGTCCGTCGTGGCCGATGGACTTCGGCCCAAATATTCATACCGTATTTCATTCTGCGCCTGTAAATCTCAAATGGACTGACTTACTCCAAGCTAGCGATCAATTTCTGAGGAAACAAGAAGCTGCTGTTAACAATATCTTAAAATCTATTACTGTGTCTAAACAAGGTTTCTCCCCAAAGCGCGCAGCTTGGCAGATGCGCTGGAACAACACGGGGGGGGGAAGGGGGCTAGATCAGAGTCCAGCAGCGTTATCGGGAGTGCGCACCATTACAAATGCCAACATTTGTGGTGTGGCCGCGGGCCCAGTTGCTGACTCGCGTTGTGCCAGCTGGGATCCATACCGTCCCCTATTTTGGTTGTTGTATGAAGTCCTCGTCAGTGTGGACCAGGGGACGTGGTGGTACGGCTTCATGTGGCGCTAACCACCTGCGTTCTTTCCCGCCTCTGGTCTTCTTGACTATTTCTCGTC
>CACRXP010000514.1:334746-347545 GCA_902702965.1 Spirometra erinaceieuropaei | reverse complement strand
GAGAAAGCGCCATAGATCCTGCGCAAGTCTGTTATCGTAAGTCACCGTGCCCGCTTCCACTCTACCAAGCAGCACACGGTAGACATCGTCGAAACAGATGGTAGAACTGTACTATAAACAAAGTTTGCAATATGAAAAGTATTCATACGTCTGACTGGGATCCAAATACGTCAGCACAGCTACGTCGGCCAGTTGTGACGAGCAATGGGAGCCTGGTATCAGTCAGGCTATCCTTCAATTAAAACCGACGCTCTTAGCCCTTGATCTATCCAGGGACAAATACTGGCTAATCTGACAAACGTAAAAATTTCCTTACTGTAGCCTACCTATATCATCTTTGACAAAAAGTCGTTCACCGTTCCGGAATGCGTTTTCGTTTCGAAAAGATTAATTAAGTAGAGTTTGAGAATTAATCACTAAGCAGCATAATTCTATAATAATTCACTTACCCCAGGATGCCGGCTTTCGAACGAACTTCTTTTCGGCAGCGTGCAAAAGCTATACTTGAAGAAGGAGACACGATCGACGGGACAAGAGCTTTATTAGCCTGACGTTTCGGATTCCTACTCGAATCCATCATCAGAGACAAAAAAGCCGCATTCGACGAGATCCGGCCACACATTCAAATTCGATGAGGCCGAAATTCTCGCAAGAGGTGACAACCGCGTGAGCCGGGAGCTACTGGAATCATGGTTTACTGGCCCCCAGTCCATCAACAAGTGCAACGATCTTCCGACTCCATAATCCGTGCTAAAACTTCGCCTGGGCGGAGTAGCAAGCCATGCGGGGAGCGCAGAGGTAAACACTTTTCCCAACACCGGGGTCGATGCGTCAGATGGTCGAGCAATTATCACACCAACATCCAACACACGTGATGAGATTGCAGCAATTAACGACGCGAATGTCGACCATCGACCAATGATCCCACCAAGTGCGACGATCCCGGATGAAGGGGGGAGCCGTGAATGTGCATAGGTATGCGGTAGCATGGCTACTGCATCCTATAAATACCGCAGCCCCTTGTGCAACAACCACCCGTTTCTGCTTTTTTGTCTTTGAGGATGGATTTGAGCAGGAATCCGAAACGTCAGGCTAATAAAGCTCTTGTCCCGGCGATCGTGTCTCCTTCTTCAAGACTACTTCCTGGGACTCGGCTCTTCGCTTCTATTGGCAAAAGCTATACTCTGTAAAAAAATGACTTCTTAAATAGCGTGCATTTTTTTCATTGATTTCCGATGCCCTTAGAGATTCAATTATATTTTATGGAAAACACGCATACAGATATTCATTCCTTTGCTCATTCAGTAGAAAATTACGCCTTCTTTCAATTTTACACCCGAAGAAAGGGTATAATTCGGTTTTTAAAAAGTTTCTTATTGCAAGTACCAAGGCGCAAAGGAACGAGCGGGTTCCATAACCCGATCGGTGAACGGCCGTCTACCACAGTTAATATTCCCAACCATAATCGGCAGGAAAACGGAGCTCGTGGGTCAATCGCAGAGCGTTGAACTTAGTAACGGCGATTACCAAAGACTGTAGGTAGGAGTCACGATTGCACCAGCAGAACAATACTGGTTTTTGGTCTAACTGTTACGATTTCTGCCTGCAGTTATCCTCATAGGCACCGCATTAAGTCCACATGATCTAATCTGGCCAGTGGGCTGTCGCACACGCATTTCTTTGTCATAAAAAGTCCATTACCAGTCATCAGAACTATGTCTTCACGATTGCCATTTTGTGCGGTCATGACCAGATTGCACGGTTTTTCGGTTGTGCTAATTTCCTGTTTGCCTTGTCCGTATCGAAAAGGAAGAGTACAATTGCTACTTATTGCATTTGCGTACTATCACAAGTTTGCGCACCGTGACGGCCCATGCTATCAACCAACGCCACTTCTGCGTTCGACTGCGCTTTCAACTGATCTTATCACCTGTGGATCACTCCTGTTGGATCCACAGCCGTAATTTGCAATCAAGTGCCCAATCACTCATGGGTTGCGTAAATTTGATAACGATGACTTTCCCTCCATGCCATTCCCACGCTGCCTAGTATTTTTCTCAGATAAAATTCCCTAATTGCAACCGCCAACGATTTCGCTGCTCCCAACATCACTGTACCCTAGAGACTGCGTAGGCAAACGTATACGTGCATGTCTTTGCACTAATTGATCATTTGCCCACAAAGCGTCGATTTGGCAAAAGTGTAGTATGAAGAACTCGTTCAAATGTTGCCTACTTAAATCAATTCAGTAGCGATTCTTACAGAGTAAACCCATCACGACAGCATGCCACATCCGAACAGAACTGTGAAGCAGAGACTCACTTTTATCGGGCGAAGACGACCGCGCTCTTCGGCTGGAGGAGGGACTGGCCCCTGTGTCATCACCAGCACGACGTTCGCTGATGAGTGTCTTGTTGCCCTCGTGCGGACTGCCAACCGCTGCGGAGCCTCCGTTCACAGCCTCTTTGTCCGTCTCTCCAACAGTCCCCGTCTCCTGTTGGTCACTGGTAGGAGCCGTCCGAACTTTGGAACGCAGCGCGGGCGTAATGGCCAAGTCCGGCGTGGTGTTCACCCAGCCGGTGGAGCGCAGACTTTGTCTGAAGCCAAGCAGCCGGCGCAGAAGTCCGTGAATGGCCGCGAGTCTCGCCTCGGCGTCCTTTCGCAGGGCGGCCGTCCAGTTGAGATCGTTTTGTAGGGAGCGTATGCGGCCCTCCTGGGTTGCTAGACTGGCGCGAACTGTGCTGACCTGCTGTTCAGCCGTTTCGAGCTGATGGAGAAGGCAGAACAAGGGTTTTTGCACAATTTTTCATAACGTTGACTCGTAAGCGATCGGCCGTCATCGACAGGGGAAAAAAACCACTCTTCAAGTACCATTTTTGACTTTTTGTCGACACAATATTGATTACTCGAGGGAAGGCCTGAGCTCAATGGTTCAATGAGCAAGTTATTCAAATGGCTTAACGAGTGAAATTCCGGACTTGTGTTTTATTGACTGAAATTGGGACTGCGATGTTCACAGTTCTTTGATTGACTCCATGTCAGGAGTCTGCGAAGACGGTCAAATATCTGGCTGCAATCAGTAATCGATAGATATTGCCGAAAAAGACAATGAACGCGAGCATGTCCAGCGTAGGTTGATTACTCACCGTCAGTTGCTATGCAATCGTCTGCATGGATTCTAGACGCAGGTCTGCCTGAGCGAACTGTCCTGTCAATGCCCGTACTTTAATCAAGATAAGTCAGCAAACATCACTCTCATGCGTAAAATCAAATAGCTCATAATCATGTGCGTCCATATATGTATGAAAGAGGGAAGGGGCAATTAAGTTGGTTCAGTCCGCAGTACATGCCTGCAATCTAAACATACGTACGCACTTTAAAAATACCGTGCTCGGAAGAGTTGCCGATTAACCCGAAAATTCGTTCCGACTTCAACAGCCCCTTCTTAGTGCGGTCTGTTGGGCACCAGCCCTTGCGAGCATCGGAGACCACGTCATTGAGACCCTGAGTTTGGAGTCGCGTGTGCGGCGAGCGCAGATTGGCTATTCTCCTTTGTCCAATCATTGGAACATTATGAGTGTAGTAGGAGTGACCGATCTCATGAAATGTCGACCAAAATTCGGAAATTGCTTTTCGATTAGGGAAAATTACTTAGATATCGTTACAACATTGATTATCAAGCGACATAATCCTATAGTGTTTCGGACTGGCCAGGGTGTGGGCTTTTGAATGTATTTATTTTTAACCTCTTACAGAAACCGTACTTGGTAAGAAATGACTACTTATGTAGCATGCATTTTTTGCATTGGTTTTTGATGGTCTTATAAAGTTAAATATATTTTATAGGGAAGATGCATAAAAATATGCTTTCTTTTGCTCGTTCGGTAGAGAATCACTTATCTTTGCATTTTATACCTGAAGAAAGGGTATATTTAGCTTTTGGAAAAGTTTCTAATTATGAGATTTTTAAGACCGTGTAACGTTCATTCATACAGCATCGTACATGTCCGTTTGCCAATGCCGATCATGAACTGTAGAACATAGTCCTCATCCACTGCAATACTATGTGAACTATACATGGTATCCTTTTAAAGACATAAAGTAATATACGATTTTCCTTACGCCGAAAGCATGCACCTTGTAGACTGAAATCGCTAAGAGCTAATGCAACCGCTGATCAGGCTCAAAATTATTCTGGCATTGCGACGCTTTTAAAAAACTAAATATACCCTTTCTTCAGGTATAAAATGTAAATATAAGTGACTCTCTACCGAACGAGCAAAAGAAAGCATGTTTTTATGCATCTTTCTTACAAAATATATGTATAAATTTACATGACCATCAAAAACCAATGCTAAAAATGCATGCTACATAAGCAGTCATTTCTTACCAAATACGGTTTTTGTAGGAGGTTAAAAAAATACATTCGAAAGCCCACATCCTGGCAAGTTCGAAACATTATAGGATTATATTGCTTGTTGTCCATTATTGCGAACTTTCAGTGCCTCTTTTCAATGAGTCCGCCCACACAATGTGCGTTTCAAAAAAATCTACCTCATCAGTGATCTCACAACTGGTTTTAAGGGCAAGTCGGCTTTGGTGAAGCAGAAAGGAATGGACCCAAAATCAGGCCTCATCTAGAACTTCCAAGCAGTTCGGATCTCGCTTGAGGTGAAATTCAGGTCTCTGAGCTTATTAGGAAAGCAGCACGTGGTTGATGGTCTGATTCTACTGACCTTTAGTGAGGGACTACAGAAATATCCTGAGGGGCAACCAAACACGTGTCCAGGATGTGGGGGCTGTAGTTAAAAGTGTCCTCGGTCTAAGCGTAATGCTCAAAAACCTCTTCAAAAACCTAAAATCATTTCGAATTCATCTTTTTACCAAAGGAGCACCTGGGACCCCTCCCCTACTGGGTTTTTCATTATCTCGAAAAAAGGATCGAATAATCATTTGGGCAACGTTGTTTCAAAAGAGCTTCCGATCAGATATCGGAATGAGCGGTCTTTGGACCTGTCCTTTGTATAAATAATTTGATAGCAGGTGTTTATATCGCACGTTTGTCGGATGCACCAGTTGACAGCTGCAGGACGTTCAGGAGGTCTACCAACTATCCCCGTCCAGTTTGTTGGACATCGTGTGTTTTTATTCTCTTCTCACCACGATACCGTACCTTTGATGGCCCGATGGAATTTCGTATATTTATAAGGGGATTAGTAAAGTAAAGACAAGGATGACTAGGATGATCAGTTCTGACTAATCAGGCAGTCAGACTTTTGCCCAAGACCAGGGAGACCTAAACTGCTGCCACCTTCAGTACTTGAACTATCTCATGAAATCTGATAACGGAATCTGTTGCGAGAATTTCTGGACGCCTTTACCGTTGCGCATTTTGTTCGCTCATCCACATCCTTTAGTGAAGTGTCCTTCTTGTGCAAAAATTGTGTTTACGTAACTATATCAAGTAAAATATAAGTAAATTTTAGCGAAAATGGGCGTTGGAATATATTCGTGCAATTTCCTATGTTAATACCTGTTCTAGACTCCGGTTACGTATCTGACTGACTTTTTCATTCAAAGGATAATAATTTACCCGCGAGAGTTTTAATAAAAAGATTGGGGCGGACTTGAAAATTTATTTTATTGCCGATATCAACCGTGGTAATCGACCTGCCAATACAAAGGTTATTTAAGGAAACCAGAGATTTTATGAATTCCTAAATGTCCAATTAGCAGATCTGTACTACTTGGTGGCCTGAAGAGCAGTAATAACACAGATAGGGACTCCTTCATTTAAATGGGCTGAAATTGTTTTGCCGTTTGGAAAATTCTACCTGATGTCACATAAAGGACCACCACCGAATGGTCATTTCCAGTTTTGAACGTATGAAACACTACTTGTCGTGTAGTTCGGTTTCTGTGCATAACGTATTCAGAAATAGAAGTTTGATGTTTGGATGAGTCTTCAAATGTGATCCAAACGACCATCTTCGTGAAAAGGAGCGCCCAAACACTCACGAATTCTCTAAATGCCCTCAAGAATAATCTTTATTTAAAGTTCTCAACAGACAGGTAATTCAGAATCTGTCTTTATGGGCGATTTGGTGAAAACGCTGAAAATACGCTGAAAACGCTGAAAGTATTCAGCAACATTTGGAGACCGATCCGAAACTCAGCGTGATCCAAAACAAACGAAAAGTGTAAATTAATTAAACGCAAGAAAAGTTCACTCAACAAAAAATGGTATGTTTACGATCACGCCTGTCAATTCTATTTAAATTTATTAGGCACCGACCGGCCTTACAGCATGTCACCTTATGAAAACCTTTGTTCCTACGACGTCCCCATCGGTGAAATCAAACAAAATCCAGCTTCTCTAATTGAACCCCATCCCATTTAACTCAAAAGAGTCAAGGATAACACTAGTCCCTGAAAAACTGTTTTGGAATCTATACTCAGAATATACGCAGTTGACAAACTGCCATATATGAAGTCAAACTAATTATTAGACGATAGTTCGATGTAAACTTCCCTGGAACACTGTTAATAGACGTTATTTTATTTCCACTTTCATATTTACTATGCATTTGGAATGAAAATACACTATGTACATCTAAAAAAGGAGTTTACTAAATTAGTGCTATTTCTGACGTTTTCGGGATATTGCGCATTTTTTATAAAATCGACATTCCTGAACAACGCAACACTGCCTTCAGTATATCGTTTATGTTTTTAATTCTTTTAAACTAGCACTTAATTAACATAGACATTGGCCACATGAAATAGCGTCGATTTGCGAGTGATTGGCAATCATTCGTAAATTTCGACCCATTTCATGAGTTAGATCACTAACTGTATTTCGTCTGTCAACTAGGTCAAGCAGATAAAGTAGTTAACTCTGCGTTGTGACTTGCAACGTATCCTTGACTCTTCTCACTACGATACCGTACCTCTGATGGCCCGGTGAAAATTCGTATATTTATAAGGCGCTTAGTAAAGTGAAGACAAGAACGACTAGGATGACCACTTCTGAGTAATTACACAGTCATACTTTTGCTCTAGACGAGGAAGATATTGTCGCCTACTTTGTCCGTCAACTAGGTCAAGTAGGTGAAGTATTTAACTCTGTGTCCTGACTTGCAACGCACCCTTGACTGAAGAAGTTGCTTACTCTCCTCCACTCGCTTGGTGTCGCGTTTACAGTCCTCCAGGGCTTGACTCATTGTCCTCTCTCGAGAGCGCAATTTCTCCTCCGATTCGGTGAGGCGCCGTTGAGCCAGGCTAAGTTCCGTCTGCAGAGAATGGCGCACTGACTCGGCCTCCGTAAGTCGTTGTCGAAGATTCACGGATTCCCTTGAAAATGCACAGAGGGGAGGAAGTGAGGCAAGCGTGTTTCGAAGGAGGCACTGAAACTGGTCGGAAGCCAGCTACATTTGTCTTCCCCAGCCTGTCTGCTACCTCAAGTTCACCTGATCGTTCCAGACGAAATAGTACATTCAGCCTAGATATAGTCCTTAAGTATTTCCTCAATCGGGAAAGAGTATTTGGCAAAATTCGAAAGTGAAATACCTTGTACATTAACCCGAACTTAGTGCATGCATGGTGGCGTCTTTGCATTCGATAAGAAATCAACCGGATATCTGCGGCAACAAGGGCGTAAGTAAATATTTGCTCTAGTGGAGGGCATTTCCCTACTCATTCTTAATATAGTCCTTAAGCATTTCCTCAGTCGGGGAAGAGTATTTTACATGCATGCATGGTGGCATCTTTGCATTCGATTAGAAATCGTCCGGATGTCTGCGTCGACAAGGGCGTAAGAAAATATTTGCTTTGGCGGAGGGCATTTTACTATTCAGTTTCGTGATTGTAATAATTTACTTCTTCCCTTTAGAATGCATCCACAATACCCGCATTTGTTAAATGCACATTTCAGAAGGGGAATGCCTTGGGGATTTTTTAAGAAAAGCTGAGGAAGTTCCCGTAACTTTTATCCATTTTAAAGCATTTAATGCCTCTATCTCATTATCAGGTTTCCAAAAGCCCCTGTTAAGACCATTCGAGCTCATAAAATAGGTAAACACACCCAATTCATATTGCATACGTCTCAAGCTGCATGGAGAACTCTCCGTACGTTGGCCTACACTAATACACATAATCGTAAATGCCATCAAGACATAAATATTGCCTTCCCTCAGGTGTCATATTTGAAAAAAAGAGTTTTAATCTGCAAACTTAAGGGGGAAAATGACAACTTTATGTGTTCTTTCCAACAGATACGGTGGGTGACCGATATCATGAAATGTTGACATAAATTATAAAATGCATTTCCCATTAGGAGGGATTTCTTAGGTGAATTTGTAATGCTGATTACCATGCGGCATAATTCTATAGCATTTCGGACTCATCAGGATGTCAGCTTTTGAATGTGTCTTTTTTCGACCTCATGTAGAAACTGTACTCGGTAAAGAATGACTACTTAAGTAGCGTGTTTTTTCACATTGATTTTCGATGGTCTGACAAATTCAAATATATTTTATAGAAAACACGAATAAAAGTATGTTTTCTTCCTTTCTTTTGATAGAAAATTACGTCATCTTTATATTTAATACTCGAAGAAGGAGTATAATAGGGTTTTTCAAAATTTTCTAATTATGCAATTTTCTAAGGATGTGCAGTTCCCATTCATATAGCATCGTACCCATCCGTTCGCCACTGCTCCTCATGAAATGTACAACATAGTCCGCATCCATTGCAAAATTTTATGGACTCTATATGATATCTACTTAAAGGCATAGAAGAATATGCGAATTTCTTTACGTGGAACGCATGTAGACTGAAATCACTAAACGCTACTGCAACGACTGATCGGGCTCCAAATTATTCGGCAATTAGAGGACTTTTAAAACCAAATTATACTCCTTTTTCGAGTAGAAAACATAAAGATGGCGTGATTCTCTATCAACTGACTGAAAGAAAGGATATTTTAGCTCGTGGTTTCTGTAAACTATATTTGAATTTGTTAGACCATCGAAAATCAATGAGAAAAATGTATGCCATTTAAGCAGTCATTTTTTACCAAGTATTGTTTTTACAGGAGTTTAAAAAGCAGCGTATTCAAAACCCTACCGAGTCCGAAATGTTATAGGATTATGTTGCAAGATAATTAATATTACAAACGCACCCAAGTAATCCTTCCTAACTGAAAACACATCTCAGAATTTCAGTCAACATTTCATGAGATCGGTCACTCAGTGTATAATTGGATCGTCGCAAGCAATCAAACAAGCTGGAACGCTTATCACCTATTTAAGAGGAGAATTACTTCCGTAAGTAATTAACACACAGGCTACATGCCATTGCGTTATGATTTGTCGTGAGCTTATGCCTCGCGCCAACACGTACTAAAATTCTCCGGTCAGTCAGTGAGTCCTGATTTGCTGACGCATTACCACACCTGTATGACAGATTTGCGCTCGAATGAAGGCGAAATTTCGAGTTCCAGGTGTATGCATAAGTGAAGATTCGAGCACCGGAACACTTTTTTTCTGTCCTGAGCTTTCAGACTCGTACAGGAGTCCATCGTCGGAGGTAGTGACAGAAACAGAACAAGCGGCAATTTTAAGGCATATAGGCCAACTATCGATAATGGCGACTACGCAGAGCTCTTTACGCCGGCGCCAGATCGATAAATCGATTGACCGAGTTCTCATCTGAGGCCCAGGCTTCAGTCACTTCTCGGCCTGTTTTTTTTTCCTTCGTGGAAAACTATTTTGGTAGCTGCGAAGTTAAACTCGCGTCCTATTTCGTAGGTTTGGGCGGCCACTTGTGATAATGCGTCGTCTCGCCGCACAGCCAACTTATGTTCGTGTATGCGCGCTCCGAGCATGCGTCCAGTCTGTCTTGTGTAGTTACAAGGACAATTTTGACACGGAGACGAGTGCGTGGATAGAAAAGCAAGAAAACAACACCACTAACCGCTTCATCTCCTCAACGTTAGCCAACTCCTCCACCAGACTGGCCCTCAAGTCCGACACCGTCTGCTTCAGCTGCTCATTCAGGGTGTCCGTCTCCTTCAACTGTAGTCGCAGTTCAGAGACCTCTCGCCTGGCCGTCACATCGCTTTTGCCGGCATCCTCGATGCTCTGTCGCAGGTCCAACAGGAGGCGCTCGTTTGTGCGCCGCTCCTGGTCACAGGCCTCCAGACGACTCTGCAGCTCCGTGAGGCTGCAGCCCTGTTCCACACGTTCGAGCTCCAGAGTGCGCAGTTGACGTCGCAGATCTGAGTTGGCAGCCTCGAGACTGCATTTCTCCGTCTCCAACTCGGACTGGCGTTTCCGAAATTCCAGGCACTCGCGTCGCAAGAGGCTGCAACTCTCCTCGGCTGCAAATGTCGAGGTAGCGGCGGCGGAGGGGGAAGGGAAGCAGTAATTAAAGCACTTGGAATGTCTGACTACGTGGTACCATTTGTGGGAATATTTTCCTTACGCATATCACCACCTATAGTAGGTGGGCTAACTCATGAAATGTCAGTCGAAATTCAAAAATGCGTTTTCGTTTCGAGAAGATCAATTAAGCATAGTTGAAGAACTTATCATCAAGCAGCATAATTCTATAATAATTCACTTATCCCAGGATGCCGGCTTTCGGGCGAACTTCTTTTCGACAACATGTAAAAGCTACAGTCTGTAAAAAAATGACTACTTAAGAAGCATGCATTTTTCTTTTTGATTTTCGATACCTTTGAAAATTCAATTATATTTTATGGAAAACATATATAAAAATTATGACAGATGGACGCTCACCGATCAGGTTACAGAACATGCTCGTTCTGTTGTGCCTTAAGGGTCGTACTTAAACCCTCGCAGGCAGTCGCACAGCGACTAGTGAGATATGTAGATAAGGTGATACCGACAAAGACAAGGGAGACCGGAATAGCCATTTCTGGCTTACTAGCCGTCATTAGCCATTCAAACCCAACCCCAAGAGTGGATCACTTGAGATTCGAATCCGGGATCTTTTGTCACAGAGTTTGCCGCTCTACCATTGAGCCACGCGCCCGTTGTCCTGTCGGTTGTGGTCGGGAATATTAATTATGACAGATGGACGCTCACCGATCAGGTTACAGAACATGCTCGTTCCGGTCTCCCTTGTCTTCGTCGGTATCACCTTATCTACATATATCAATAGTCGCTGTGCGACTGCCTGCGAGGGTTTAAGTATGAGCCCCAAGGCACAACAGAACGAGCATGTTCTGTAACCTGATCGGTGAGGGTCCATCTGTCATAATTGATATTCCCGATCACAACCGACAGGACAACGGGCCCGTGGGTCAATGGTAGAGGGTCAAACTCCATGACCAAAGATCCCGGGTTCGAATCTCATGTGATCCACACTTTGGATTGGGTATGGCTGGCTGATGACGGCTAATAAGCTAGAAATGGCCATTCCGGTCTCCCTTGTCTTTGTCGGTATCATCTTATCTGCATATATAAAAATATTAATACTTTTGCTCATTCGGTATAAAATTGCGTCTTCTTCCAATTTTCAACTCGAAGAAGCGATAAAATTGGGTTGCAAATACCTTTCCCTTTCCCGAATAATGTTGGACCCGACCAGCCGTTACACTCGAATTCAGGGTTTCCAAACTACAAACCATATATTTTCCACGTACGGAAAACCAAACGTTCCTCTACAGTGTTAAGAAGAGTCCATATGAGGTTCATAAAATTAAGCAGTGGATTTGAGCAATACTGTTAACTTTGCAAGCCACATTCATAAATGCAGATACATGACGTTTCATGTGCGGCCATTTAACGGTATTAAAAAATCTCACAATTAGAACCTTTTTTAAAAACCGAACTATACTCTTCTTTTAAGTATGAAATTGGAAGAAGACGTGATTATCTACCACATGAGTGAAAGAATTAATGTCTTTATTTATGTTTTCCATGAAATAAAATTGAATTTTTAAGGGTACCGAAAATCAATAGGAAAAATGTATGCCAAGTAAGTAGTCCATTTTAAAAAATATAGTTTTCGCATGCTGCCGAAAGGAAGTTCGTTCGAACGCCGGCATCCTGGGATAATTTAATTATTAGAGAATTATGCTGCTTGGTGATTAGTTCTCCCACTCTGATTCATTAATCTTTTCGAAAGCAGAACGCATTTTGGAATTGCGGCTGACATTTCATGAGTAAACCCACCTACTGTAGAAACAATAACAGAAGACTGCTCCTACTCTTAGTCATTTGTTTTGGGGAAACAGGGGTGAGTGAAGCCGCCTGTTTAGATACTGGTCGTCGGCCTCGCCGTTAGACCCTCGCCACTTCCGTCTATACGACTGTACCAATAACGGTGCTTTCAGCAGGTGACTCCGTCCGAAAACAAACATTCGGAAGAAGTTCATTTGTAAGATTGTTTCTACATGGCGGCCTAGGCAAGCAATAATTATACACGTTGTCTGTATTGCAAAAACCTCCAGCGTTATTAATAAATTGCGCTAAAATAGAAGATAAACGATCGCTTGACCTGTAACATGGCTCCTTTTGGCCTCACTTTTAGGACCGGACCATATGCTATCAAGGTAGCCTTCAAAGTATTGGGCAAGCTTTCACAAAATGCCGATTTCCACAAAGCATAATTCCATATTGTTAATACAAAATACCCTGTCAGTTCACTGGGTGGACCGTAGTAGTAGTAGCAGCAGCAGTAGTAGTAGTAGTAGTAGTAGTAGTAGTAGTAGTAGTAGTAGTAGTAGTAGTAGTAGTAGTAGTGGCGGGAGGATGAGAAGGAAGGAGGA
>CACRXP010000514.1:306585-334663 GCA_902702965.1 Spirometra erinaceieuropaei | reverse complement strand
GAGAGGAGGACGAGGACGACTGGCAAAATCCCTGTCGTTATCCCGCCATCACGTACAAATTCCTTCCAGAGTGTGTTTTCTGTTAATCTTATTCAGCTGAAATCTTTAGAAAAATCTTCATCGAATTTCTTCAACTTTTGGCTCAGGTTCTGTGCACGTCAGCAGAAAGACCCTTTTCTGGCTAATGTGCTATGGTAAGACAGATTAGATAGTTTGTCAGTTTTAGCCTAAAATGGTCAAATAACCTCCGCGACCCATCGTATAAATGACTTAAGGAAGGCATGATTTGGCGCAATGTGCTCGGGAGGGAGACAGCGAATTGGCTTTACTTTAAAACAAACATTCTGACATTTTCAGCAAGAAAACTTTCTCCAATCACTAAGGTGAAGATACAAACACGAAAATGGAGGCAAAACGTTACTATAAAACGGAAATAAATCTAGTCTCAAGTTTCGAATTTTAGCCTCAGTAAGCATTAGAGATCGTGCTATTTATGATAGGCTTCGACCTGCATCAGGAGATAGGACGGATGCCAAGTCAAGTAGGACGGGAGGGCTTAAATCAAGGGTCCTGAGGAACTAAAACGTCTGCTACATGCTAGGGGAGACCAGCTAATGTCAGGTCTGGTCAGTTGTCCATACCAATCGAATGCATTGTTAACCTGGAATTATCAGTGCAACTTCATCTGCTTAATTCACCTGAATTGCGCTTCAATTCACATGATTTTTGCCGTTGGGATCTCGGCTAGTGGTGGTTCCCGCCGTTCTAACAGGCAGACTATAATGAAGCGCATTCCTTTCAACCCCGGCGTAGATCCTCGTGACGACATCTTTTCCAACCAAAAAACGGGGTTCACTAACTTAATCCCTTTTTCGCTTCATCGGGCCTTTCAGTCACATCCTCAGCAAGACAATGTAGAGGGCTCAGCCATTAGTGCAAAGTCTACAGGAAGCCGAAGACATAAACCCCAATGGGAATACCGCAGCTAATCAAGAATCACCAGGCTATTGAATTCTGTCCTTTCTAAGGCGACATTTTAACTGCTTTCTGTTACTTGTCAGACGTACTGATTTTGCTTTAATACGTCTTAAACAGAGCCGCTTACCTTACTTAATAGTGCCCTCATTGACCTGAAACCATGAGGACTTACACAAGTTAATGTCGCGCGTGAACAAGATCATTCCTTTTAGATAGTTTGTCGATTAATATAGTAAGAAATCGAAAGAAATTTGGACAGAATCCCTGACCATCAGGAGCACGCTTCGTTAGCGAGCCAAAGTGACCACGAGTGCCTGAGGATCGCAGCTCGCCTGCGGGTGACGGTAGATAAACCAGAATCATTGTCAGAATCAGTAATAGTTCTCTACTATTAATTTTACGTCGATGCGAGATGGACTGCGAAGCCTCTAGGCCCCCAATAACACAGCAGAACGAAAGTGCCTGTTTTCAACCCACAATCGGAATGAATTGTTGGAAGTCATCCCGTGCGAACCTGTCTAGTACCAACCGAGGCCGACCAATCGTGATTTCCATATTTCGATTAACACGTGCCTTTTGTGATGTTCTGGCAGTAACGCCTAGCTGGTGGCCCGTTCTACAGCTCTCTGCGGTCGAATACTCAGAGTGAGAACTCAGTAGCAAAGGCGGAAGAACACGAACTCTATTGCTGAGCTCCTGACGGCGAAAATCTAGCACTAAAAAGTACATGCAGAGATGCCCAGGGCCGGTCTTGAGCTGAGCCAATCAGATTATGCCCTTGATCTGCTAACATGCCGACTAGACATCTTAGTCATCTGCGCGGCCGGGCGCCCCCCCCCCCCGATCCTGCCGATGGCTGGCGCGATATCAATACGCGCGCGCCGTGAGGGCGGATCGATAGGACGGCGCGTGAGTACGTCGTTAGGGTGGCTTGCGAACGAGTCGGATAGGCCGCCTCCTAACACCTTTGACTTTCAATCAGGAATGGGCACACACTGTTTTGGCCTGATGAAGAGGTACTGGAAACACGTGTTCGCCAATTTGACTTTTCAATTGTAACATGGGAATATTCGCTGAACACACCGATCTATTAGATTCCCTAAGCAAACAAGCTCCTTGTGGGTGGCAAAGGTCACGAACAGACAACCAACTACCAGTTCGAAGTCCGCCAAATCGTAATAGCAGCGAACTACCGAACTCAAGTTCACACTTCGGGCACGGTGGCATCTGACGTTGGGCTAATGGCGACCGATAAATCAAAAGCGGTCATTCCAGTGTTCCTAGTCTTTTTTGGGTAAAAATGCTCTAGCTTAAAATATCTCTGAACTAAGTTTTTGCCAAATGGACATAATAAGTACAGTAACGAGCCTTTGAATGTGCCTATGGATCCATCGTGATATCTCCATCGTTCCAGAGTCCGAATGCACTGGGCATACGCTCCACCAGTTCTCTACAATGATTCACAATGGTAAAAATCAGAGTAGTTTGACCATCTCTACTTGAGAATGATTCTTCAAGTAAATTACATCACTTCCGTCTGGAATGCAACAGACCACACTGGCTGTCACACCACCTTGAGAACATCTTAGACCGTCAGATAAAGACTGCCGAGGTGGTTTCGGAGGATTCCTGCCCGGTGCCGCCACCTAAATCAGACTCATTCACCTAAAAAGGAGACGACCGAAGTGGCTCTTAGACCGTCGACATGCGGTCTTCGCAGTTGGAGGAGTGGGGACATCCAGCCCACCAGGTCAACCTTCAATGATTCGAGATATCATCGAGGTCAATTAGACTGGGTGCAATCACAGCTGTGTTCAAGGGAGTACTTGAAGTGAACTAAGGACAAACAGATTTAGTAAGTTCGGCAGTCAGAGGTTATTAAGTGTTTGGTAGACAATAATCTCTGTTTTGTCTGCAGAAAGCCTCTTAGTTAGTCACCTGTGGTCATGGCTAGCAAAGGATTAAACATGCCTTCAAAACGTGCAACGCCGTGCAACAAAGCTGGTAACGAGTTTAAAAAACAAATCTTGCATGGCCAAACCTGAGAGAAAGGTTAAGGTTAGCAACACGTCCGCATTAAACATTTGTCTGCTTCAGACGTGCATATCTTATACTATCCCCGCTTTTCTTAAACGATCGAAATTTGAATCCTGTTCTTCCAACCTAGAAGCGTTTTTAAATGAAATTTTTGATAGCTGCTGTCCTCTTGATACTGTAATGGTAAGACCGTATAGAATGGCTCCTTTCCTCTATCTGAAATTCTTAAGACGAAAAAAGAACTCCTTTACAAGCTAGACTTACGTGACAGCCTTAAGGACGCTACCGTCTTAATAAAAACCTGTTTGTTAGTCAACTTTTTACCTCTTCTTCCTCCCACCTTTCTCCCTTCCTTTACTGAGATTTGGAAGAAGTTTAATCGTCTCACTGGTCATTGCAACACACTGGTATATGTGGATGCTGATTTAGACTCCTACAACAAAAATTTTATCTTTGGTCGCAATGACTTTCATCTTCCCTCAAATGACATTCCCCTAGCGTCATGTGCCTTGTAACCCGTGTCTGTGGCAACAGTAGAGAATTACCTTAAAAAGATCCGCGGATTAACAGCCGCTGGACCGGATGGTGTCTCGTCTTTTCTTCTTAAATCTTGTTGTTCTCAGATAGCCCCTATTTTAACGCACCTTATTAACATGTCTTTCACAGAGTCTTAGATTCCCGACGCCTGGCGTACAGTGAAAATCACTTCGATCCCTAAAAAACGGTTAATTGTGGTCCAAAATCTTTTCGTTCAATTGCCTGCTCTTTCGCACTACTAAAGTTTGCTAAAAGAGTTGTCCTGGATATTATAAAGCTTTTTGCCTCCAGTTTTTCCGATTCTTTACAATTCGCATATAAAGCCGGACGCAGTACCTTAGATGCTGTTGCTCTTGTGATCCACTCTGCTCTAAAAGAATTAGACAAGGGTTGCCGCGAGTACGCATGCGCTTTTCTTGACTACTCCTCCGCCTTCAATACTGTCCCGCGCCCTCTTCTCCTTACCAAAACATCCGCGTGCGGCTCTCCAGGCTGGGTCGTCTCTTGGCTTGGTGATTATTTTACTTCCCGCACTCAATTTGGCCAACCTGACAAGCGAAAATCCATGGTCCTTCCCAATGACCGCGGTGTTTTTCAAGGTTCCATTCTATCCCCTCACTCTTTCTCTCTCCACACCGACGATCCAAGATCCCCTAACAACTGTCTTTTGGTTAAGTATGCTAATGATAAGGTTGTTGGACACCCTCTTAAGAGCCAGACACACCTACAGCTTCTAAAGGATGGCCTAAACCATGTCCTAGCGTGGTCGGAGGAAAATGGTCTCCTAATTAACAACCAAAAATCCGTTCAGTGTATTTTTCGACTGCTGCCATTTCCTGCTGCTGAATTCTCTGACATCATTCCTAACGAGGTATCTTCTTTCAGGGGCCTCGGCGTTACTTTGTCATAAACTCTTTGATTTTCCTTCCATATAGAGTCCCTATTTACTAAATTTCGTAAACTTCCTTATTACATTCGTAGTTTAGATTCCTACTACACACCTCAATTCCTGGTCTGGCGATTCATCGATGCCTGCATTCTGCCTCTTATCCTATACTGCCCTTCTGTCATTTTTCCTGTTTTTAAAGCAAGTCCTCCGAATATTCTCTTCTGCCACTGATGTTTCTTATCTGTTTTTAGTCGATATTATCCTACAACGACTTTTGAATACGATCAAAAAATTTGCTGGTCTGATTATAGATGACGTTGCCCATCCCTTGCATTCTGATCTTATTTCTGTGAAGGCTTCCCGACCGATGCGCCGCAGCTTCCGACTTATGTCTTATTATACATCGGCTTTTGGAGCTTCTGTATTGCCATTTCCGGCGCACTATCTTACGTTTAAAGAGATAGAAATACAAACGCTAAGACCTGAACTGTCCTCATAATACTCGTTCCTCTTATGTTTAACTTCTTGACTCTAGAATAATCTATTAACTTATTTACTGTGCCTAAAAAATGGAGCCAATTTTTAGCTGGATATTTTGAATTTATGGTTTCAAAATAAAGCGACTTCCTCTCTCCCCCTCTCTCTCTCTCTCTCTCTCTCTCTCTCTCTCTCTCTCTTTGTCACTCTTTCTCAAAAACCAATCTTACATAGAAAGACTGTACTGCCCTAATTTATTCCCTCTGTATTTTATGGCTAGTAGAGGGGTGATCTCATCCTGGTTTACAAGGTAATACCTGGTCTTGAGCATGAACTGTGCTTTGACGACATGTTTCAGTGGCGCCCTTCGCCCAATCTTCGCGGCCACTCGGTGAAGCTACTCATAAAAATGTCCAGACTGAGCCCTCGCTCGGAATTTTTCACGCTAAGGACAATACGGAGATGGAATGATCTTCCTCAATCATTCGTGGAGACGCAGTCCCTGCAGCTCTTCACGAAATGCTTGGATGATTATTTGTGTCCCTTCTTTCCCTCCACAGTCTGAAACTCATCTAAATACCCCAAAAAAGTTTGTCTTTAAAAACCCTCCCACTTAAATCATGGAAGTAACATTTTAATATCGACAATTTTCATCGTTCGTATACAATCGCATCTGGTGGACTCGCACGTAGTCAACTAGGTTTTCAAAGGCCTTGCCTATTACCCTTACTAGAGAAACTAAACCGGGCCCAAAAACGATAAGACTCACATTCCCTGAGCAGCTTTGCGGTTTCGGAGGCCTCGGTTCGATTTGTCAGACGTGATTCCGCTTGCAGACGAAGTTGAAGTTGCGCATTACTGAGTTCCTTTGACGCCATCTCGTAATTCTCCTGCAGAGCCTTGATCTGGGTGCGGAAACCGAGGACTTCGCGCTCGTGTGAGGCACTTCAGGGGGGGGGGCAGACAAAAAAACACTTTAGCCGGGTAATTTGAATATTCTTCTATACTGGTGATGTTCGTTTCTCTGTCGATGTCTAAGGCGACGGTCGAATTACTAGGGCTCTACTGAGAAAACGAAAAGCAGTGGCTCCTGCAATACGGGGATGATGGTAATAGGGGTGATAGTTGTTTTTATAAAGCAAAAGTTAAAACCATCTGATCACACCATCATCTTGTTTAAATTCGCCAATGGATCGAAGAAACGCGAGCGAGCAATTCAAAATAATGGAGGTCAGGAGCTGTAAACTAGCGGGAAAGCGAAAACGAAGGGCATTGGTTAGATATTCCAGGCGAAGTGATTCCAGCCCATGATGACCAATCGCAATGAAGAACAAAGCGTGAAGAGTATATGCTTGGATCTTACCCTCGCGATGACCGCGAGTGAAGGCGACATTGGATTTTACAGCATTTTTATCCTAACGCATAATCCCCAACCCTAACCCCTGTCCGTAACCCATAATCCCTGACCCTAGCCCTAAACCAAACGCTAATCCTAATGGGGGACGTGATGAAGAACGAAGGAAATGGAATGATTCTTCTTATATTTGGAATGTTCGTCTTTCTGTCAATGCTTAAGTTTTCTTCTTTTAGATGGATATGCAGGCGAACAAATGGTAACTTTTGAGATCTACTGTACTCCACCAGGTTCGTCTTCACACCACTGCATGGACAAAAAATTGAGATGAAATGATCCCAGGCCGATTACGGACAAATTGCTCAATACGATTAAGTATGTTCGACGAGGAAAAATGAATTGGGGGTGGGAAAGAGTATCGGCGATAGTTAAAAACGATAGTGAGATACGAATTCAATAGTCGGGAGGACAGGAGGAGAAGAACCATCTCACTTGTCCGAGGGTGTACAGCCGGCAGAGTCGTAATCGTAAGCGCGAGTTGAGATACGGTTCAAGGTCACGCTGCCCGGACAGTAGCTGAGACCGCACCTGCTAGCCCTCAAGGTCGTACGATCGCGGTGCTCGCAAACAAACCGCAAAGCTTGTGGGCATGCGATGGAAAGGAAGGTTGCTGACATAAGAGTGTGCACTAGCTAAGACGCCTGTACAATCCACCATGAGCCAGCTGCATAAATTCAGCAGACGCAACTCTTATTTTGAGTTTTAAGTAGTCAAGTAGGAACACAAAGCCCCCGCTGGTCAAGTGACGACGTAGGTCTGCGGGAACCTCGGACTGAACTCCAGAAACCGGATCGAATTTCCTGTGGAAGATTTGGTCAGTGTAGATTTCCCAAGGGTCTTCATCAAAAACATCCATCTCTGGGGTAAAATAATTTCTTTTTCGTCCATCGCATGATTTCAAGTTTTGTCGGGATTATACTGACCGATCATTAGGGTAGCTTGGGGTTTTAAGCCCAAGAGTTGGGTTACCTAGCCTGCGTAAGCTGCAGTTGCCCACGCGACGTGGGCAAAAATAAGAAAATTCATGACAGATAAACCTTCCCCTCACCATAGGCCTGCAGTAAGGTGGGAATGCACATGGTTGAATCTCCGAGTCTGCACTTCAGCTGCGCACGTACAGTAAGTGGGCTAACTCATGAAATGCCGACTGAAATTCCGAAATCAGTTTTCGTAGGAAAAGAGTAATTAAGTAGGGTTATAAATTCAATTATCGTGCAGTATAATTCTATCACAATTCAGCTATCTCAGGATGCCGGCTTTCGAAAGAACTTCTTTTCGGCTGTATCAGGAACTACATTCTGTAAAAAATGACTACTTATGTAGCGTGCATTTTTTCATTGATTTTCGGCGCCCCTAAAAAGTCAATTATATTTCATGGAAAACATGCATAAAATATTCATTATTCTATTTGTTTGGTAGGAAATCACGTCTGCTTTCAATTTTATACTAGAAGGAAGAGTATAATTTGGTTTTTAGTAGTTTCTAATTGTGAGATTCTTTAATACCGTGAAATGGACGTTTGTAAAACGTCATGTCTCCGCTTTTACTAGTGTTACTTGCAAAGTTAACAATATAGCTCAAATTCAATACTGAATTTTACGAACCCCATGTGGTCTCCTCTGAATACCGTAGAGAAATTTACGACCTTCCGTACGCGAAAAATATACGGCTTGTACTTTTGGAACCCTGGATGCACGTGTATCGTCAGGTCGAGTTCAAAATTATTCGGGAAAACCGAATTATACCCTTTTCTCGGGTATAAAATTGAAAGAAGACGTAATATGCTACCAAATGAGAAGGAGAGTGAATATTTTTATGCATGTTTTCCATGAAATATAATTGACTTTTGAAGGGCATCGAAAATCAATGGGAAAAATGCACGATACTTAAGTAGTGATTTTTTGTAGTGCAGTTCCTGCATGCAGCCGGACTCCCGAGGTAGTCTATTTGTCATGAAAATTATGCTGCACGATAATTGACTTTACAACCCTACTTGATTAATCTTTTCGAAACGAAAATGCATTTCGGAATTTGGGTTGACATTTCATGAATTAGCTCACCTACTGTAAGTCTGTGCTGGATTTTCTACGTTCCGTATGGTGGACAGCTGTATGCAAAAACAACACTCTGTAAAAATGACTGCGTAAATTGAACGCACTTTTCTCATTGATTTTCGATGCCCCTAAAAGTCCAATTGTATTTCATGGAAAACATGCATAAAACCATTAATTCTTTAGCTTATTCGATGGGTAATTACGTTTTCTTCCAATCTTTTACTCGAAGGAACAGTATTAGTCGGTTTTCAGAAACTTTTCCAATTCCAGAATAATTTTCAACCCGCCTTATCGTTACACATGAATTCAGAGTTTCCAAACTACAAGCCGTATATCTTCCGCGTATGGAAAACCACACATTTCTCTACGGTAATAAAAGGGGATTATATAGCATTCATAAAATTTAGCAGTGGATTTGATCCAAAGTGTTAACTTTACAAGCCAAATTGGAAAATGCAGAGACATGACGATTTATGAACGGCCATTTCACGGTTTTTAAAAGTCCCACAGTTGAAAACTTTTTCGAAACCGACTTTTATCCCTCCTTCAAATATGAAATTAGATGAAGACGTAATTTTATACCGAATGAGCAAAAGAATAAATATTTTTGTGCATGTTTTCCATGAAATATAATTGGACTTTTAGGGGTATCAAAAATCAATGAGAAAAATGCATGCTAATTAAGTGCTCTTTTTATAGAATTAAGTTTTTGTATGCAGCCAGAAGGAAATCCAGTCGAAAGCTGGCATCCTGAGTTAGCTGAAATAGTATACAGTTATCTTGCAGGCTGACTAGTTTTACAACCCTACTTAACTAATCTTTTCGAAACGAAAACGCATATCGGAATTTCGGTGAACACTTCATGAGTTAGCCCCTCTACTGTATGCGAGTTAAAAGTCATGAGAGAATGCATCTATCTCGACCCTTCAGTGAAATACATGGGTGTTTAGAAAACTACAGACCAAAACTAACGGGACGTGAACCATATGGTAGAGGGCGTGGCCAAATGATTATTTGAACCCGAATTCAGATCTCCGTTAGTCTCAACCTAAGCTTCGAGCATGACCGAATGGCAGTGACAGCCGAGACAGGAATGACTGTTCAGACCTCAGTCCTCATTGCTTAATGAATCCCGCCCCTTTTCGGTACAAATGGTGGTCTCTCCATCTTTTCACATATGAGAATAGGGTGCCAGTAGTTTTATAATGCGGAAATACTCAAATTTCGCGGCTTCTATACTTAGTCTTCTGAGAGGGCAGGATAACATATACGTTTTGATTTGAGAAAGCCTAAATCAGAAAGTTTACGATCGACGGTATACCTGCCTTTAACAATGGACGATACTTCTGCCTCTTAAAAGTCTGGATTATAGGCAGAATGTTAGGGGGCGCTCACCGATCGTTCATACGGAACTCACTCGTTCCGTTGTGCCTTATGGCAGAATGTTATTACCGACAAAGACAAGGGAGACTGGAATGGCCATTTCTGACTTATTAGCCGTCGTAAACCAGTCATACCCAGCCCCGAAGAGTGGAACACCTGGGGCTCGAACTCGCGACCTGTTAGTTAGAAGTCCAACACCTCTATCCACTGGGCTACGGGCCCAATGCCCTGTCGGTTTCGATCGGGATTATATCATGCTAGAGGGACGCTCACCGACCGTTCTTACGGAACGAGTGAGTTCCGTAAGAACGATCGGTGAGCGCATCTCTACCATTTTGGACTATGTTTAAAGGAGTCCAACCGTTCTCTGTGCAGGCGGGAGCGCACGTCGATCCGCTGACTTTCCGAAACAAACAAACAAACAAAAAAATCTGAATGGGCGAAAGAAGTCACGCACAGGCGACTGCCTGCCGGGACGGACTCGGCCAAGCTATGATGGCAGGGGACGCAAACACAGGAACGCGGGCATGCTGATACAGAAACTGAGTTCGCGTTTACTCTGTTTTCATTCAGTCAATCAAGCTAGCGGGACCAGAAGCACAACAGTTTAGTCGTCGATTCTGATGATGTCCACCGCGTGGCACACACCAGGATGAGCACAGGACCGATGACTGGTTTATAGTAGACTTGCGATGCGTCTACTGCACTCTCTCTCTCTTTCCTTACTCCCCTGGGCTCAGTACCAAGATGGAGTCACAAAGGCCGGAAGCGGGAGAGGACGCGGGTGACTGGCGAGGCGTGACCCCTCACCGAAGCGTGCCATCACATCCTTTCCAGAAGTACAAACACGTACCCGAACATGACGCAGACGGGGCTATAATATGCGTCTCGTAAGTACTTCATCGAGGTGTAGTTCATCGGTGCCTCGACACTGACAATCTCTGCCGTTGCAGACGAGGTTTCTACCCATGTCCAGAGGGAGTGGAGTCGTGGTCATGATTGGCTGAATGGAAGAAGAATAAGCCCGAAACAGAACTGTGCATATTTATCCACGTAATTACTTGCTCTGTCCGATAAACAACTCCCGAAATTCGCTGTCTGAAGATGTGAAGAAGTCGAAGTAGCAAGGTCTATTCGAGGACAGAAGCAGCTGTTGTACAGTTTGGACTATCTCTAACCACTCGGACCGACGAGGTACGACCAGTGGATCGCAAATTATATCTTAGAGAAACGGTCGTCTTTCGAGCGGTCGAGAATCCGTTGGCCAAACCTCCTCTGCAATGTATATCTGCATGCAGATGTGATTTACATTCGACGCGTGCCGCATGAAGGTTCATACATCAAAGAGAGAAGGACGTTTCTTCTCCCGAAACGGCCGAAGGACCGACGTTAAAAACAAGATTCAACAGATGAAACATCTGTAAAAATCCTATGGCATTTGCCTTGTTGAAACGATGCGTCACTCTGTCTTCTAGCCCCTGCATCTCTCAGTCTTCAAAAACAATGCTGGTCAGATAAAGTCCTGCAGCCACACCTGAAGTGGGCAAACCCCAGCCGCCTGTAATACGGGACAGGTGGTAAGTGGAGTTTTAAAAGGGCCACAACGCACTAACACACCATTTCAACGCAATCACGCCTACTCAAAGCAAATAAGTAGTTCAACAATATTATGTTCACAAAGCGCGGTTACAAAACCGGATCTGACCAACATGCTCTCAGATCCGTACCTTCTGCTACTTAGACCGAAGCGCAATTGTCACTTGAGGTGGCCGGATGCGGGTAATTAACTGTTTCTCGCCTCCGTGCGTTGGGCCTAGATTTTGTTCACCTAGGCGGCACATTTGGCAGAATGGACATTAACCCATCTTCAGTTATCTCACTTGTACATTCCGGTACTTGAAGCATGGCAATTCCAAAGCCATCCGAAGATGGCAATATCTGATCTGCTTTGACTGCAGGAAGGAATACGAGAGACCCTAATGCAGACGGCATCCTATTCCTGTGTGCACGGGGAGGGTCGAATTTGGGGTTGGTCCATGACTGATTGACGTCGGCAAGCTAGCCAAAAGTGGTTCTTCCAGCCACGCTTATCCTCGTTATGGCAACGACAATGCCAGTCACGCATTCACATGCGCCCAGCAGAAAAGGCCTTTTCAGTCCCAAATGTCAGTGCGCTCTCGACCGGATTGGCCTGCAAGTTAGCTAATGCGGAATAACGTTTTGAATGAAAACTCACCATGTTTCTTCCAGCTGTTCGCGACACTTGTGCAGGTCTTCGGTGGTCGTCTTGAGGGCAATTTCGTCCTTTTCAGCCCTTGAAGCTGCCTCGCGCTTGGTACGTTCCAGCGTTTTCTCCAGGTCAACAATCTGAAAGGTATTATCAGAAAGCAGTTCAGTCTTCCGTTTGTAGTTTGTCAGAACGAGCAGGTAAGAACCGTCATTTTTAAGATGAGGCTGTCTCACGAACCTTCCCAGCAGCAAGGGTTCAAATATCATTCTTTACTAGCCCTATTTTACGCGGAGAAGGTAAGAATAAATTGCCACCACAGCACGAGTCGGCGCTTATCCGAGAGAATACGGGAACACCTCCCGGCATTGCTGGGAAAAGGCGAAACGAGGAGTATAAGCAGCGCCATTCTTGCGCATGATGTCGATTCCGGAAATCGTGTGGACCCCAACGAAGCTTTTCGTGTGATTTATAAGGTCCCATCGAACTACCCTAAGCTACTAGGCCAGCGCCTGTTAGCAACAGCAGAGGCGGCCGCCATCAGGTTGCGAAAACCAATTTTGTGCGCACAGAAGAACCACGTTCAGGTTCCGCGCCTAAAGTGGTCCAAGGTCGACTAATGCTGCAACTCCCACCGCGTCCTTCCGCTCTCACCCCGACCCTGACAGTGACTGCTATAACCCCCCTCCCCCACACTCCCACACTCCGCCTGTGTTTTAAGGAGAACATTTATCGATTTCTCTTGTCGCTGACATGTTTTACTTTTCTCCGTTCCCATAAAACTGTACTGGCCCGATGAGGATTGATCGAAAGCTAAGTATGCTCGTCACTTCGTCTTCTGATTTTTCAGAAATGTTGCTCACTGTTGGCAGGGTGGATGCCTATCCAGGTTTGGAAGGTAATCAGTTTACTTAAAACGGCATTTGTTGTATAAATGGCGATTTTTTGAGATTCCACAGCAGCTGTACAGTAGATGTTTGGAAATTTGGGTGTTTTTTTTAAAAAAAACGAACCCTTTAAATACGTTCTTAGAGGTTCAAAGTGCTTGACATTCACTTTTCGGAAACCAGCATCATTCTTGTGACACTTGTGAAACAGTCAATCATCTGCTTCGAAAATAACGTTGATGACAACTGTTCTGAAACTGAAGCAGTCTCTCCTTTCAAGTATTAGCTTTCAAGGAATCTTCCAACGTTTCAAAAAAGGATGTGAATGACTTTGGCTTCTATGCTATGACACGTACTACTGAGATAATCATTTTTAGCAAGGTAGTAACTTGATCGGACAGCAAAATTTGCAAACGAAGACCAGTTTCTATTCTGTTTTAGTTAGTTTTCGTTCGACTCGCATATTAATTGTTGTTGTAGTCTTGTGCGCGCTATCTCACCGTAAACGAAAGTGATCGTGAGACGAATCCTGTCCCGTGGCATCCACCGCCAGGCACTTCTTTTGCGTATGTTTGTCGATGGCCGCAGCATAATATACTGGCCGAGAAATTAAGGTCTAGCCGAACACTGGAGTCTCAATCCAGAATTTTTATTTTATAAAGCCAGTTCAGTCAACAGCCACATTCGCCTCGTTCCCGAGTACCCGGTTTTGCGCCACTACCCCCGCGCTTCAAGGGCAAAATGACCACAGATGATCGGAGACAAACCGGTAGCCTGTTGTAGAAGAAGAGGAACGATGAAAAGCAGGTGACGAACAGCCGACAGTTAGGTGGTTCACCAAAGCAAAAGTCCTCGTGAAACTCAGCTTCATTTTGTACGGTAGGGGTCCAGCGGGATGAAACGTCACCTGGTTAAAGAAAGTTTACCCGGAGACCTTTTCTTCCACTAAAGATTTAAGGACTGCAATCTCAGCTTCATGCTGGATCCCGCTGTGGGCGTTTAAGTCTTTTGACCTTAAGATGACCCCAACTCAGTGTCGTTAAACACAAATTACAAGGCGAGGGGAGGGGCGCCGGCCAATGAGAACTCACCGTCTCCTGAAGAAGCATTGCGCGTTCGCGAACTGCCGCCTGATCTTCGGCGGCCATCGCCAGGACGCGTTGATGCTCCTGTTCTGCCTTTCTCAACGCCTCATCGCGTTCTCTGGAAGGAGGAAGGTGTACAGCAAGCAAAAATTTACTTCAGGCGCTTGGATCTCGATGCTATTATTCAAGAGCCACGAGTGGTATAACTCGAATGGCCCTTAGTTATTTCAAAGCTAGGGGACCAGTCTGCTATACCCTCAGGACCCCTTCCATGCCACTGTGGGCGAAGGGGGTAATTATTTTTACTCCATTATTTTTACACTACTCCAGACGTTTCGGACTCATTAGAGGCTCATCTGCGGGAGGGAAGAGCCTTCAGAAGACAAGATAACAGCATTAGCATATTCTGACCTTTTCGTAGCCTCACCTTCTCTGAATGCATCCCATACAGCTGTCACGACTCTTAACCAAATCCAGTATGCTACTCAACCGTCCATCAGTGGTATCTGCTGTGGAATTATTGCGATGGGCCTCCGTGGACCCCCGGGCTGCTCAGGTGCGTCATCCTTGCAATTACTTCACAGCTCTAGCTTCCACCACGCGTCAGCACTTGCAAGATCGTACAATGCTTCCTTCGGTCATTGAGACACATCGCAGTATTGCAAACTGTCAGTACGTTGTTACACTGGTGGAGTGTATTGGTTGGACGCGCCGCCATTTCCGCCATCCTTAGCCAATCACTCCTGCCTTCGCTAGACACTAGCCGCCTGTGCACTCTTATACATTCAGGATTATTTTGTTTTGAAAACGCGCTTTCGTCGTGGATCGTAAGCGACGACGTTCTGGATGGAAGCGATTAAAGAAGTCGGTAGATACCAGACGACAGCCGGTTAGGATTGGGTGAAGGCCCCTAAGCATCTGTGGTGCACAAAGAATACCAACTATACTTATTTAAGTGGGTTTTAGTCCAACAAGATTATGCTGCTTTGATGTTTCATCGTACAAGGTTGGGTCGTCTGTTGCAGACGGTCTGGTGCATTATCTACAATGACCTCAGCTCAGAGAGTTGAGAAGCGATTGTTGTAGACACCTAATATTTACTTTTTAGTTGTCCTGCTTAATTTCGATTGTTATATGTCAATGCATGAGAACTTTTCCGCTCGAAAACGACTTAACCAATTATTTACACTTGTTTTGCCATTTCTATATGCATACATAGGCTCCGCCCGTAAAATCCCTATTATCAACTTTCCCGTAAGACAGGTATTTTGTCCGCCAGTCAAAAGAGCTGTTATTTAAGATTCTTGAGATTCTCTGGCCGTTTTCGCTGTGGTGGGTTTTGCTTCGTCCTCATCCCTGTAAGTAACTGAACTTCCAACAACGAGAGCAGCAAGTTTCGCGTTTGGTACGATGGGCATCTCCTCAACTGGACTTGCGCCTTTCTCGGAAGTACAAGTTTTAGCGGGGAGGTTTTTCATAATTTTAACGAGTGTGGAAGGCTGTGTGAAGAAAATCTTCACCAAATACGCGTTTGTCTACTTCGGTTTCAAGTCAGGCTTCCTCGTAACGAGAAGACAGAAAGAAGTCAGGCAAAGTGAGTATCAACCTTCGCGTAGCTGGTTCACTTAGAAAGCTATTTTACCGATCTAAAGTCCAGAAATAAATTGAACCAGCATCGTCAGCCCTAAACATGAAATGCACTGAAGCCTTTTAATACAGACTACCCCATAGTAATAAGGTCAATAGCACATTTACGCAGTGTTCTGAAAATTGACACAGACGAGGATATACATGACTGTCTTTTGGCGATAGCAATTCATCTTTAATCTAATAAAGTACTTGTATGGTGCTCCTAACACGTGCATCTGTTACATACAGCTAAAACGCTGCGTTTCGCGCCCGAATATCTGTAAGGACTTTTTTTATTTTCCTCCCCTCCCTCAAGTTTCGGGCGAATTCATTCTGCTTGTCTTGTTCACCATTATTTTGGAAAAGTGAAAAACAACTTTCTAGTTTCAAAAGCAATGCCTCGTCATCTCAATCCAGAAGGTAAATCATTACCTTCCAGCCAGTCCTCGTATCCAGTCGAATGACGGTTTTAGGAAACGAGTGAGAAATGTACAAGCCAACGTACCGTTGGGCAACAAGTATTTCGGCATTCAACTGTCCCTGTTCCTCGGCCCATCGCTGACACTCCAGCTCGGTCAAGCCGTGACGATCCGCCTCTCTCATGGTTGCCTTTGCGGCCTCCGCAGCTGCCCTGTCCGCGCGCAGCACGGCCTGTACAGCTGCCTCCTCCGCCTCCGCCAATCTGCGATCTGCGTTGGCCAGGGCCATTCGTAGCTCGTCCAACTCACTGGTGTACTTGGTGTCTAGGCGGTCGCGTTGACGCTGAATCTTGGCTAGTTCAACCTCAAAGTCCGTTCGGATTCGATGAACTTCGGCTGCAATAGCGTTTTAAAATCGTTTACTTTATAAATGATGCCTATTTATTTAAAATTAGTAGCAATGATTGTTTAAGTTAGCCCCAAAGCAGGCATCATCATGTGCGCCGTAAAAATGCAGCATACCTTGTAGGTTTTTCCTGCGCAAGGTCAGGTTGGCAACGTCAGTCTCCAATTTCTCCTCCTTATTTTTGAGGTCCGTGATCACCCTCTGGGCTATGAAGGCTTCATTCTCAAGAACCTCCTTGTCAGTGCGCAGCTTGGCCACCAAATCTGTCAGTTGTCGGCGCTCTCGTTCAGCAACCGATATCTGCACGGAAATTGGCATAAATAACGGTGACTTTTAGTAACAAATCAAAAAATGACAATATCCACCACTTAAGACATTACTCTCACCTGCCCCTGAAAGTCTGCCAATACCTCCCTTTCTAGGAGCCTGGACATTGCAGAAATAAATTTAAGTGAACAGTGAGTTAATTGGACAGGCCATTAGGTCATCTGCAGCTTCCGCTAGATCGATAGATGTGTCGCCGCAACCCCCTAAGTCCCTCCTCCTACCCAGTACACTCTCATGTCTATTCTGTGTCCAGCGTTCACCCAAACCGGCGCCCATGTCCTTCATCCTCCCTTGCAGTTTCACTTCCCACCCTCCTTTCATCGAAGCCCAATGTACGGGTAGGGGTTCTGCCTAAGCCTGTGGCGATGGGTGTATGAGTTATTGAGTGTGGGACGAGGGTGGAAGACGTGAGAATATGGGATGTGGTTAGGATGACGGAGGAGCAGGTGAAAGAGAGGTAGAAGTCAGGGATCCAGGAGGAGATCACGATTAGGAAATGTTAGTGGCGTAGGGAGTGGGGAGGCAGGCGTTGGAGGAGGAGGAGGAGGAGGAGAAGGGGGAGGAGGAGAGGAGGAGACCACCGACTCCCGCGACGCGAGCGCACGATGTTCGAGGTCCCGCAAGTAAAAATCTTCGTTCAGTAGCAAGTGCAAAAGTATGCATTTCCTGAATAAGAAGTTCTCAGTCAACTCGAGACACTCTGTCCAGAAACCCGACCTGAGCGACAGCATACTCAGTTTATAATAAACGTTTGCACCCATTACTGGAAAATCGTACAGAGGCAAGTTCTGACCCCCGGTCTACGCTCCTCCCACCTCACATTTTGCATGATTTGTTGACCGACTGAAAAAAGCCAGAAAATTGCATCATTTTCCGACAGTTTTATTCCCAACTGCTCAAAAAGGCCGGTTTACAAAATAGGAAGAAGAATAAAGTGAGCTCCTAACTGTGAAAAGTGGGCTTCCGCACGCCATGCTCGTGTTGAAGTTGGCACCCAACTATCAGTCCAATTAGCCGCCAAAGCCCTGTCCGAAAAAAGAGAGTTCTTTGAAGCGACTAAAGGTGCTGGCCAGCTCCGGACGATAATGGCATAGCCCGAACACTCCACAAAATTAAATTCTGCATACATGAAAAATAAACTTAGTCAGTTGCCACATCGCCAGCATCTCATGCATTACGTCTTTCTTCTGCGGTCTTTCTTTCTGTCATCAATAATGTAAGATTTGCATAACTACTTAATTCAGAAGACGAAGATGCGATCATTGGAATAAGAAATTTATTGGCCTGACGTTTCGGATTCTAACTCGAATCCATCATCAGAGACAGTCGCCGAAGTCCTCGCGAGGGGTGACAACCGCGTGAACCGCGAGCTGCTTGAGTCATGGTTCTCAGGCCCGCAATCCATCAACAAGCGCAATGACCTCCCGGTACCATATTCCCTGCTAAGATTATCCCTGGGCAGGGGAATCTGTCATATGGGGAGAGCGCGGGCGAGCAATTATCCCAGTGACAGTGAGCCAATTTGCCAATCAATCGTCACATCAGCATCCAGCACAGATGAAGAAATCACGGTCATTAACGACTCGGACGCGAATTGACAAGCTCCCATGGCATCAATTACGACCCCAGCGGCGATTGCGGGAGCTGTTAATTACAGTGCGCATACAGTCCCACGGCAGCCGCGTGCTATAAATACTGCACTCTTTGTGCCACCATCATCTTTGTCTGCAGCTGTCTCTGATGATGGGTTCCAGTGAGAATCCGAAACGTCAAGCTAATAAATTTCCTGTTCCAGCGATCGCATCTTCGTCTTCTGAACTGCCACCTGAAACTGGACCGTTCGCTTCGATCAACTACTTAATTATCGTTTCTGAATAAGTGGTTTTGTTCCGGAAATCAATTCGCGGGATCTCAGTGTCCAGTGAACAAAAATGGAAACATTGGGTGGGTTCTGGTCCAACAGTAACACCCACAATATTGTCTTACCCGAGACGTCAGATCAGTCTTCTCCTGAAGTAATTCCTCCTTCTCACTAGTTAGACGGTTGATGGTATTCGCCTGCAGCCCAGTCTCGCGTCTCAAATTGTCCAGCTCCTCAGTCAGGCTGTTGGTCTGACGACTGGAGGCTGCCAGAGCCTCCGTGAGCTCGAATCGTTCCTTGCTGACAACGGCGACCTCCGCCTCGACCTGCTTGTGCAGCCTCTCTGCCTGAGCCAGGGCGTCCTTCAGACGCTCAGTCTCCGCAGTCGCAGCGGAGTGCTCCATCTCGGCCCGGCTCAGCTGGTTGCGCAGTCGCTGACACTCCGTGCGCAGGCTGTTTCGCTCCTCTGCCAGACGGGTCTCATTAGCCTGCACCAAGTGCAGCTGATGTGCCATCTCGCTGCGCTCGCACTCGCGCGCCTCGGCGATGTTCTCCAGGCGGACGATGGTGTCGTGCAGGTGTTCCCCATCTTTGCGCATCTGCAAGAAAGGAGGAAAATGGCTGTTGTAAGGCCCTCCCCCCGAGGCGTTGTGGGCTGATCAGGCACTCCGCCGCTTCACCGCATGATCCAGGATGCTTAAAGTCTGCAAGAACTTTTTGGTTCTCACAGCGCCCGTGGAGTGGCTGCCCGGCGTAGTCTTGGCGCGCATTTAACTAGGTAATTTAAGGACATGCGCGTGGGCGCCTGATTAACAGCCGTCGCCCCAGATCCTGCGTTTGCGGACCTCGGCCTCGGCCTATTTCTTTCGACTTGGAAGACTCTAACCTCCACTTCCTAGGATTGAAGACATCACTAGTTGGCTGTTCCCGTAGATGCGTGCAAGCATGTAAGCTGAAGGCCATTCACTCTCTTTCAACCACTACGAACCTGCGTTTTAACGTCGATATGTGGACGGCAACTTCGTTGCAATTGAAAGAAGCAGCTATTACCAACCGAATGATCACGTGGCTAGTATTTTTCGAATTATATCTCTCTTCTGTGGTCAGCTCGCCACCAATAATATAAGATTTTCATAACTACCTAAATATCATTTTTTCAGTATATGGTTTAATTCTGGCAGTCATTTGGAACAGCACATGGGGAATGGAAGTATTTGGTGGGTTCTGGACCAAGAGTAACACATTCCCACAATATGACCTAGCCCAAGGAATCAGATCGGCCTTCTCCTGAGGCAATCCCTCCTTCTCTTAGTCAGGAAATTTATCATATTCGCCTGCAGATCAGTCTCGCGTCACAAATTGTCAAGCTCATCAGTTAGGTTGTTGATCAGACAGCAGGAGGCTATCAGGACCTCTGTTCACTGAGGAAATTGAAAAAACCGCAGCTTCAAAACTGGTCTTGAGGCGACATGGAGGGCCCTAACCTCCACTTCCTGAGAGTGCGAACACCAGTGGTTGGCTGTTCCCCTAGCTGAATGCAAGCATCCACCTCACTCGCTGAAGGTCATTCACTCCCTTTCGACCACTACGAACACGCATTCTGGCGTCGATACGTTGATGACAACTTCGTTGTGATTGAAAGAAGCAGGCCAGCAAACCTTTAAGACATGTATCCTCCCCAACATCCAGTTTACAGGGGAATGCCGAATAGTTGCCTTTCCTCGACGTCCTCGTCACACGTGCACCCAAAGCAGAACTTGGTACCACGGCCTACAGACAGGCGACTACTACATCTCAGATTCCTAGCTACCATAGCAACCACCCGATGGCGCATGAATGCGGCTGCGCCAGAGCTCTCTTCCAAAGAGTAAAAACGCATTGCAGTGAATTGGAGGGGCGATCACAAGAACTACGGCATCTTCGGGACTAACTGGCAAGGAATAAATACCCAAAAGTTCCATCAGTCGTTGACTCCGTATGTGCCTACGATGAACAAACGGAGGAGAACCACTCTCTGGCACCCTCTACCGAGTACAACTACCGTATCGGAAACAATGGAACGAATCGCTGAAGAGCTCGGCCTCGGTATCGCCTGTTGTCCGACAGCTACAATCCGTACCCGAATCATGTAAATAAAGGATGGACTAGACTCAAGGGAGCAATCTGGTGTAGATTATCAAATCCCATTCCGTGACTGTCCTCGCCATTATACAGGGCAATACAAACGACGACCTAGCTCACAAATAACGGAGCATAAGCGTGCAGTCCGGAGGGACGAACCACTGTCTCAGGTCGCCACTCATAGTCTGGAGGAAGGTCGTGAATTCAACTTCGCGGATAATGGCGCGAGCCAGCAATGAGACGGGATGAAAACAGCTGGAGGCCTGGGCATCTGACACCAACATCATCAACAGACACGTTGATATACTCCTCTGCTATCACGCACTTCTTTAACGCAATCAAGAGGCGCGGCTAATTTCCTGACCAAGGACAAAGGCCATAGCGACGTTGTGAGACATCGTGGACTCAGCCATATTGTAAACATCACTCTCTCCACCCCTCCCCCTCTCTATGTGACTACAAAACTGCTCCTCTGATACTGCATTCTCACAGCTTCTGATGGTGGCCTCCTGTAGGAGACCGAAAGCCCAGACCAGTACACGCTCTGTCACAATGATCGCGCGTTCATATTCTTTGCAACTCGAATCGCTCTTCGGTTGCGAGCCGTTGTCGAGGCTCGCGTCCTCTCTTGCTCTGAAGAGATGACAGAACTCCGGTCACGAGAATACTCGTTCTTCAGCGGGCCGTGCGTATCGCTACCTGAACAAAAAAAGTCGGCTCCTTCATTTTGTATCTCTGACAGCGGGCAACCGAGTGCTTAGGACTCATGCAGAAAGTTAATAAGGCTGGCTTTTTTCTACTTATTCAACAGGCCTCGTCGTATTCCCCGGAAGATCAGAAAAGAAATTCAACGTGCCACGAACAATGCTACGACCTCATTCGTCTGACCGCAAGTAACGGCGCAGGTTCTCACAACCACGACGTCAATATTCGTCTTAGCCTTCTGACTGAAAAATGCAACAACCTGATCAGAGCATGTCAGCACAAAATTTAATTTTAGATGACAAGCTGTAGAATTTTAATTATCGATCTATCGACAAACACGAAATGGGTCTTTCAGAAAGTAGAAGTAAGGAGGGTTGTCTTTTGGCGCTTACATTTGCCATCTTCTTGTCCATGTCAGCCAGCTTCTGCTCAGCCTTCTCGGCTCGATCCAAGACGTCCGTCTTCTCATGACTGAGCACATCTTTCTCCATCTGCGTTCGACGCTGCAGATCTTGCAGTTCGGTGATCTTCTCACGCAGCTGAGAGCAGCGCGATTCCGCCTGATCTAGCAACCTCTGCAGTCTAGCCGTCTCTCGCGTCTAGGGGGAGTATTGGGCAAATGAGCTAAGGTCATTGTAGATAATGCACCAGATTGCAACAGACGACCGAACCTTTTACGATGAAACACCAAACCAAAATAAAAGCGTCTAAATAAAACCTACTTAAGTAAACATAGTAGGTATTATTTGTAGGTTGTAGATTATTTAGGCCTTCACACAACCAAACACGACGCGAATTCCTCTTCTACAGAGATTTTTTATGATATGTGCCAGCAAGACAGAATAGACTGTATGCAAACAGAAATTCTGGCAGGGTTCGCATTTAACAAAGAAACAGGTTAGTCAGCCAAAATGTGATGGGAGAGACCATGCACCTACCTCGCTCTCATAGGCCAGGCGTTTCTCATCGCGTTGTTCCGCAAACTCATCCCGTTCACGGGAGGCCGCCTGCAGCATCTGCCTCAACTGCTCCACTTCTTTTTGCATGGAGGCTAACTGTTCCAGGCTAGTGACCCGGGATCTCTCCAGAATATTTTTTTCCTCTAAGGAAAGACTGTGCGGACGAGAGGTTGGCGGCAAGTTAATCAGCAAAAAAGTGATGAAATTCAGAAAAATGTGGACGTCTCCATTACTTTGTAGACTTGAAGTGCTCTTATCAGTTCAGAATAACTCTTGAGAGCGAGCAATGGAACCAGTTAAACTGTCTTATAAGGTGAACTATTAATTCCAGCAAATCTGTTGGAAAGGATTAAAGAGAAAACCAGTTTTGGAGGTAATATGCCGTTGCTGGTCTTACATACGCAAATATTTATAAAAGACTTTGATAAAACAGAGAAATGGTCGGCATATCGTCTTATTTACCATCGGATTTTTCTCATCTCCTCTCAGATGACTCCCACTTGACTATCGCAGGCGATGACGTCAATCACATGTCTCATGAAGTAGGGCCAGCACCAGTGCTTTGTACGGGAATAAATTTGCAGCCAGGCGGACTTGCACAACATCTAACGCACTCACACAGAACAGTGTCTCCACGCGTACCACACGCGACTCTGTTATGACGGCATGTACCAGGTCTCTGTTAGGGCGACTCGGATCACTCATTGACGAGAATGTCGTAAGGTTCAGGTTACAAATGAGACCTACTCTCGAACCAAGAGGAAGAACGAGTTATCCGGTCAATTGATAACCTTCCCGGCCACAACTCTTAGCGCGTCGTCATAAATTCAGACGAGGCAGGCTTATTATATTGTCGGTCTGTGAATCAATCCGTGAGGGCATTGGGAGCGATAACTTAGGCGGTGGAAAGGCCTGCGCCTAAGCGTACCAATCCAATTTACGGCAGCTCGGGGCACGCACAGATGGCGCAGCCTGATTAGCGCGTGTCGCAACCATTCCGGCGTATCTGCAGCGCTACGAGTTGTGTGGACCATGTCATACACACGCTACAGTCCGGCCGCTGTGGCCGACGACGTCGACCGCGTGCTCCTCAGCAAGGCGAAAGCAGGAACGGGGACTTGTGCGTGATGGTAGACTTGCACAACATCTACCGCACTATCTCCTCCCCCACGTAGACCCAATGCCAAGACAGAGCTAAGAAAACTGGGGGCGGGGGAGGGTGCAGGTGGCTGGCACGGCGAAAACCCGCACTTAGGCGTGCCATCACAACTCTTGTCCTACAACGGACAGTGACCAGGATTTTACACACGACAAGAGAGGAGGAGGAGGAGGAGGAGGAGGAGGAGGAGGAGGAGGACGAGGAGGAGGACGACGGCTGGAATCCAACTAGGTGGACAGGCCATAGAGGCGCTCCACTTCGCATACCCTGATCCACACATCAAATGACCAGGTTTTTGACCAAAAACAAGAGGGTGGCTGGCACGACCGGAGCCGCATCTAGGCGTTTCATCACACCCGGCTCGTATCATACGGAGTTTGGGTGCCGTAAAAGCTACATAAAGAAGGAGCCATTGAAACCTGACTCTCAGTCCACCAGTCGGCCACCCCACACAAACGCACAACACTGGGTTGACTGCGAGGTCTGAGTTATCCTGCTGGTTGGCAACCTCCCAAACCACGGTTTTTAGTTAGATTCAAGAGTGTACGGTTGCTAATAATGACGCATCTGCGCTGAGACTGTCAATCTCACCCCCCGGACATCAGTCCACTGTCCGAGCCGGTCTGATGATGGACGTGGTTGCAGTGGCTGACAGAGCTTGAGAGCCCGTCCGCGGGCGCCATATGCATAACCACCCACACGCAGTGAGGAGGCGGCTCGGATCTCACATGTCTGAACGATCGTTATTAAAGAGGAGCTCTCCAGCAGTCACTCAAATCAGAAACACGCCAGGGCGGGCTACGTGAGCTTGGTTGTAGTGTCAAAAGTGGTGTGGTCGACAAGACAAAGATTCCCAATCATAAGTCAGGGAAGACGGAGTGAGTCGGACAACCTTTACTGTTTTGGAAGTGCGTACACAAAGGCTCTGTAGGCAGTCGCCGCGAACGTGCTCTCCAGGCAAGTTGTTGTCTCTGTCCGCCTTCGAGGTCCTGAGACCCAGCGCATGTGTCCGCCTTTCGTTGTCTCCGCGTCCGCCAGCCAATCAGGGGGGCACAGCGTTGATTGGCCTGGAGCATTCGCGAGGCTAATGACAAGCCTCGCGTGTCCCAGCAGCGTATCGACAAGGAGTGTAAGGCGGACGGAAAGGCAGCGGGGCAAAGGCGGAGGGTAAGGAGACGCGAATTGCCACAGAAGCGTTGATTTGCAACCTTTTAGACCGCGGCTTTTGGCGTACCGTGTTAGTCTAAAGCGCGTTAGAATTATGCGCTGAGACTGTCGATTTCACTATCTCTACCCTATCCCTTGCACCAGCCGACTGTCGAACCGGTTCGACCGGCCGATGCTGAGATTGAAAGAGGTGTTTGACGCAGCCGAGAGCAGCTCATCTGAACGTGCCACACGCAAGATCGGCCAGCCCGTAAGTACGAATCGGGATTTTACACAGAAGGGGTTTATGAAGCCCTGATATTGCATGCAGCAGAGGAGCCACACGAAGAAAGTAGCCGAAAGGCACATTTCCCACTTACGTGAGAGGTGCCGATAATGTGCGGGTGTTGGAGGTGTTTATGCGTGGTGCGTGTGTTGGTTGGAAAATGTATGTTGATGTGGTCATTTTCTCGGAAATTCACCGCCGTCACAAGGAGACAAACAAGGGGCAGACACACACCAACACCGTAGACACAGAACACATGAGTGGCTGTTCCATGGTCTGGTCCATGCATTCAATTCTTGGACATCAGAGTTCGCAATGGTCGACGTGCTACATTCGACATGAACCCCTGCGTTCGCCTTAAAGCGCCTGTTACGTATATTACCTTCAAGTCACGGTTGAAACTCAATTCCCCTTTGTTTGAGACGTTCCATTCCGCCATTGCTATCATCATCGTCACTCGTGATCTGTCCTCAATGTTCGATTGACATCGCAGTCTGTCTTATCTCAGAACCCTTAACAAAAGCATAACTTCACCGATTTGCTCATCTGACTCCGAATGTACTGCGTTGGACGCTTTTTGGCGCCTTCCATTTACCGGCGTACCTCTGCTGGTATACTCCAATGCACCCCCTCTATTCTGCTTACGTACCTGCATCCTCGCACAGACTTCAGCATCAGATCCCATGTGTAAATTCGATCAAAAACTCCAAACCGCTATGAGGTTCCTTCCAAATGAGTACTGTAACTTTCATTTAAGAATATTTCCCACTTGGCAGTATGCCCGCGCATACACAGCCCGGCTTACTACTGCGTGAGTAAAAGTAGTTTGGTGCAAAAATTAAAAAGTGCGGGAACGGTGACCATTTCGCAGAGGACACTACCAGGATTAGGGAGCATCCCTTAGTCCCTGGAGGGTTAATGATTATTATCAGTCATCACCGGGTACTTTCCATAATTTCCTACCATGCATCTGGGGCTTGAATAGCAGCCAAATGCATCTTCCTTCCTTCTGCCAGCGGTCTGCCCAGACGGTACAGGGACAGGAACGAAAACAGACAGTCAAATGCGCCTACAGGACTCACCTGAGCGCGTTTTTGGATTTGTCTCTCTCCAGTCGTGCCACCTCGGCCTCCTTACGGGTGAGATCACAGTCGTTGCGCAGACCTGTCACCTGTTCCACTAGACGCCGTCTCTCGGCATCACCGTCCTCGAGACGCTTGTTCAGTGCTGTGATGCGTCCACGCAGGTGTGACAACTTCAGCCTCAAGGCTTGTACCTGTCAGAGAGGAAAACATAAGTAGTGATGAGGACATGAGTAATTTGTCTGATGGCCTGTGTGACCCGGGGGTGGCCCATTAGTAGCAGCGCGGACACCGCCCCACCTCTGTGTAGACACCAGGAATTCCGTCCCCTCCGATTGAATCCTCCGTCATCTCACTGGGTTCCTCTTCACCTCCCTATCCGTCACGGGAGTGAGTAGAAAACGGTGTCGCGGTATGGACGTCCCGCAACGCTTGTTTGGAAACCTGGTGTTTGAATTTTTCTCTAGGAGATTTTTTCTTTATTTTTAGCGTTTCTTTTTGTTTGTGGGCTAAATTAGGATGGGGCCTGGGCTTTTCCGTCTGTAAATCACAGACTCTGCCTGGTTGCGGGTTTCCACCAAAACAACAAAATCGAAAAAAATCTATTTTATTTATCTCAGTGCTTCCAGGGAGATATTAATCACTTTGTCTGTTCTTTTTTGCTATTATTTCTTACTTTAGTGCTTGTTTTCGAATTATCTGCTGATTTATTACAATACTACTTAGACGTACAACCTGCCCCTTTTGTGTTGGGTTTTGGCTAGTTTTCTGAGGTGGTTTTTTTATTTTCCTACAGAAATGTTTTTATCTCTGCCTTACCATTAGGTTTATACAGTGTGAGACATGAAACAGCCGATAAATTACCAGTATTACAAGCCAACCGTTGCGGTTTACTCATACCGCGAAGTCGTTATTTAGCCAATCGCATCCGTCACACCAACACACTCTTACAACCCGCCTCTGTTAAGATATGTAGTGGACAGCCATAATGGCTACGTCGCGCCTCTCGCTAGCGCCTGCACCTACGTCCTAGCGACAGCCTGCTATGGCACGCACGTCTGCCCGACTTCGATTTGTCTCGCTGCAATTCACTGTCTGCACCATACATCTGGTCGATACTCTGCCTGCACCCTCGCGTGGGCTTGGAGCCAATCAACGCACCTACTATCGCTGATTGGTAAGACAGGCGGAAACAGTCAGACCACTAGCGTAAACAACATATCACGACACTTTTGCAGCGGTGACCTCCGGCGACACACGGCTCGTCGCTCTCGCGGACACCGCCTCCGCGGCGCCGGACGCATCCTCGTCCAGTTGCCAACTCTCCCCTTCATTATTCTGTAGAGAACAAATAAATCATTTTCCTCTTTAACTGGCGTCCCGTTTTTTCCAACATGGGATATGGCCTGAAGTTGTGGCGTACTGAGCATACATACACCATCACCGCTTAGCCGCTACAGATACCCCCTTCAGCTGGCGAGAACAGAGACCCCTGTCACTCAAGGGACTCCCCTTCAGGTAGGTGTAACCGCTCCCTCCCCCTCTGCCCTCCGTCCCCCACCTCCGACCGTCTGAAAAGGTGGCATGTTGTGAAAGCACACGTCCTAGGTGCATGCGCCTAAAAGTAGTGAAGAGGAAATAACTAGCCTCTTTGTGGAAGGCCGGGGCACCTTCTCGGCGCCAGCAGCAGCAGCAGCGCAGTCACCACGCAGTCCGTTGCAGACAGAGGTGTCTGGTTCAATCTGGAATTGCGTTCCCGCCTCCCCTGCCGAAGGCTTCCAGTTTCCTTTGGCGGATTTAAATCATGCGCCTAGGGGCTCGTAACATCTCGCACCCAGCATATCTATCCGGGCCCCCCTTCTCTCCCCTGGTCGTCACATCAACACAACAAAAACAACTCGCTCCCGCTGATTTACCCCTTCCGCTCGCGAGAGCAGAGGCCAGTATCCGGAGGAGGGCAGTGTCACGCACGCGATTCCCCCCGCCTCCCCCCCCACTAGGTAGGTAACA
>CACRXP010000514.1:269465-306483 GCA_902702965.1 Spirometra erinaceieuropaei | reverse complement strand
TTGAGCCCGGTGTCAAGGGAGAGTCAAGAAAACCGGAGGTGGGGGGGGAGAGCAGGCAGATGGCACGGTCGGGCCCGCACCTTGGCGGTCCACTACACACCCTCTGGGTTTTGACCAACAGCAACCGGTCCCAGTGTGCTCGACGACTGTTTACCGCATCCCCAAATGTTGGTATTTATTATGGTGCGCAAATCCGATAACAGCCCCCGTGCCGGTCCAGCGCATCTACCATGTGGCCTGTTTTGGGGGCAATCGCATATTCAGATGATTTGGCCAGACACAGTCGTCAGGTTCGTCTGGTTAGGAGGAATACATTCAAATTGATGGTGTGTGATGCGTTGACTGAGTAAGTTTGTGAGTCCGTAACTACTGCAGTATATACGTGTGCCACATGAATACGGAGCCCTCCATTATGCTCAACCTCACTATCAGTCGTCGGCAATTCTTGGGCAGTCCAGCGGCTGTGTGTGGGGAGAGAGAGAGAGAGAGGTGGTTAGACCAGCGCAATTGTGTGTTTCGGAATGCAAAGATCATACTTTTTGACAAACCTGCACATTAGAAAAGGGCAGCTAGAGGTAGGTTGAAGAAGGTATGAACTAACAGAACACCTGATCAGTGATTTAGAAGAAAAATCCAGAACTGCACGCTAAAGTGTGGAGACCGGGAAAGTTTGTGCGGCAGGTATTACTTAGACGTCGGAAGACGATGCTCGATTTGATCGAGGTTAAAGGGAAACAATTCTGTGGAGAGCTGCGCGGTCTAAAACCATCCGGTGGTCCGATTCCCAAAACTGATATATGAGACTTTATAATTTGAGGTGAGGAGATAGCGCTAAACCTGGGTCTGACACTGGGTCTACCCAACTACCGATTTCAAACCTGCAGCCAAAACTCATGGCCTAAGTAGGTTCGCCTTTCGGTGTGCAATTAAATAAGATCATTAAACAGAACCCCAATACGGCTCAGATTAGTACTCATCGTAAGTGGATAAAGCAAGCAACAGTTTGACTTGTTAGGCGTCTGCTTCAACGAGTGACGAGGACTGCCATTAAGGCCTAAACTCTCCTTGCTTATGGTTTGGGCCTGCGTGGCTAACGCTGGAAGCTAGGCCAGAAGCGACCATGTCCGTTTCCTCGGAATATGTCAGGAATAGTTATCGACTGATGACTGTGTCCACTTACGAGGGCCCTACATCTCAGTTCCAGTGCAATAAGAGCCTTCGTACTTCGTTCCGCTATTGAGGCAAGTTCGTCCGTACCAAGACTTGAGAGGGACAGAGGAGCTTGCAAATGGATGCATCTGGCAATGTTTTTTAGTCTGACTTGCCACCCCAGAATCTTTCAGGAGTTAACTCACTCCTAAGGGAAGTGATGTATATTGATACTGTCACATCCCGGAAATGGGGCTTTCCAGTTGCGCTAGTTGGTAACTATGAGGTAATGTTTGGTAAAAACAGCAATCGGAGCACGCTACATGGTCGTCGTGTATCTGCGCCAAAAAATAAACAGTATCCCTCTGCGGCCAACCTATCGCATGTAAACTTCCTTCAGATGCCGACAGCCATGTCTGGCCTGTTTCCGTTTGCTGCACTTGAGACAGCTTTTCTGACGCCAGAGATGTTCGCAGAAAATGGAGGACGCGTGTTTTAGTATCATGGATCCCACCAGTTAATCTGGGACTCGAACCAGACACTTCTAAGAGAACAGGATGAAGAAGAGTCAGTGAAGAATCTCAGGAATTGTTCACCGAAGTTCTGGAAATGTATTTTCAATTAGGAAGGATAATTTAAATGAGGTCATAATACTGAATAACTTGCAGCATAATCTCACGACAGTATGCTGGCTCCTGAGTGAGCTCCTTTGAGCCGGACTACTGAAACCACAAGCAGTATAAAAATTGCTACGTAATAGCAGGCTATTTTTTATATTGATTTTCGATGTCCTTGCAACTCCAAATATATTTTTATAGAAAAAAAATGTAAAAGCATATCTTTTCTTGCACTCGTCTAGCAGTAAATCATGACTCTCTCAAAGAGTATGCTAAAAAAGCCTATTTCTTGGTTTTGAAAAAAGTTCTAATTATGAGGTTTTTGAGACCGTGCAATATCCATTCAAGTAGAATCGTATCCCTCTGCTCGTTAGAGCTCCTGAGGAAGTGTATAACACAGTCAACAACCATCCCTAAATTGTGTGAATCCTGTATGGCAGTTTTTAAATGGCCTCGAGGAATGTGTAATTTTCCTCATGCAAAAGTATGCAGCTTGTAGACTTAAAACTCTATACGTAAATAAAACTACAGATGAAAATCGAAGTTATTCGAGGATAGGAAAATTATTTTTAAAACCTGTGTGTGTGTCAAAGTTGGAAAGGATGTAAGATTCTACCAGATAAGTACAAGAACTAATATTTCGTTCAGGTTTTTCATAAGATATTTTCGAGTTTATTGCAGCATCACAAATCGAAAGAAAAATCCATATCACCTAATTATTCACTTTATCGAGTTTTTTCTCGTAGGCAACCGAAGAGAGTGCATTCAAAAGTAACATCCTAGTGGGGTTAATACATCATGAAATTATGTCGCACGATGATTGGCATGACAACTCAGTCGAAGTACTTCTTCATAATCAGAAAATATATCGGAATTCCGGTTAAAATTTGATGAGATTGGTCACTTTAGCAGGAACTGTGAATGAATTAACTGAATATTAAGTTGGCGACTGGATACCAAATACTGGAAGTGAACGTTCAATGTAATACACTATTTTCCTACACCTACGTAAGCCTAGATCACCAACAAGAAGCCAGGAAGGATCAGGTGATATCAGAAGACGATATTTAGTTTGTAAGAATTGGAACTGATATTACTATGAGACGACGAGGCGGTCATAACCCACCCACAGAAAAGGCGATTCAGAAGACTATTTCACGGGGGAATAAGAGGTGTTTCTAGCCTAAAAGTCAAATGATGAAGGCTGTCGGGTTGAATTCACCTTCTAGGGGACTTCGCCAACGTAGCTACAGATATCTTTATCATGCCCCTTTCAACTGGGGTGGAAGCCCACCCAGTGTATTTTGGTAGAACCTTAATGCAATTCCTGCCTCTGCATGCGTTTTAATTAACTACTGGCATCGTGTACTTAGCATGCAAGATTGTTGAAATATATGAGGCGTCGGTTTATTGTCACCACCTCCATTGCACCTTAGTTCCGAAAATAAACAACCTGTTGACAAGGCATTTTGATGCACTCGAAATATATCATCCTTTTGATTTGATCAAATGCTGACATTACTGAGTCTCAACTTTTGAGGTACACATTACCATCACAGAACTAGCAGTTTGTGCTTCTGGCAGGGAAGACGCGAGTCCCAGGTAAGATATCAGAGGATAAGGAGGATTTCCTCGAGACAAACGTTAACTGTTTGGCTTTTAAAATAGCACTAACAGCCAATCACGTCTGAGCCTAATGTGTCCTCCGCGCAGTTCACATTATGAAACACACCGGCCAGGCCGGACCTAAGATTTGAACGACCAATGCCGTTCGAAGGGGGAGAAGCTGGGTAGCTCATTGGTCAAGATCTGCGTCCGTTAGGCGTCCAGCTATTGGTCCCTGGATGACTTTTGAAACTAAGTCGTTGAGCGCTACTCCGTCTCAGCAATTTTGCATTTACAAGAAGGCAAGCCTTCACTTCGCATTCTAAACGTGTCACTTGAATTACCAGTGCGTTGGACACTTCGCAGAGTCGTAGCTATTCCAATAACAGCCTTCCCCGTTAGCGGGTTCCTTCGAGGAAAGAGTGATGATTGCAGAGCAAATCCACACTTCAAAACAAAACAGTCGCATGAAACCAGGCCTATTTAACAGCGTGCCTAAAATGTGGCAATTAACCCGAGTCCCAATTCAACTGCTAACTCATTTCCATTGTCTTGTTTTGGTCCGAGAAATTCATGCAAGTCTCTAGGACCGAACACCCATGGAATATTTTCAGACATCTTCAAATGTCCTACCTAATATATTATCAGTAATTACTTAAAATTATGATTTTCTGGGGACCTAAGTACCCCCCCCCCCTCCCGTATTACAGGTAGACATGCGCTGAAATCTAGAGGCGGTTTAGGTTAGGGTTTGGGCTAGCGTTAAAGCTAGTTCTAGGCGTATGCGAGTTAGTTTTAGGCGTGGAGTTAGGAGAGTTGGGGCGCAGGATTAGGTACCTTTCCCGGAATTTAGTGCTGGGTCAACCGTAAGAAGGAAGATAATTATTCTCCTACCCAACCAAAAAATTTCGGCCGGACTATTCTTGTCATAGCAAATTGCAACTTTTATTTTCCAAAAGGCAATTGGTCGACCATACGCCTGCTCTCCAAACCCGAACTACAGCTTAATTACCTACTTGCCCGTATCTTTTAATTCATTACTTAAATAGCCATATAAATGTATAGGCCTGAAGAGAATTTATCGAAAGCAGACGTATGCTCGCCAAATTGCCTTTTGAACTTTACAATGAAAATTTTCGCAACTTTTATTTTTGTTTGAAAAAGCACGATTTAAAAAAACGCTGCCATCTTGGGCAAAAGAGCCACTCGAAATAAACATCCAAAAGGGGATGGCTCACATTTTCGTTTTTTCTTATTTCCTGTGTTTTAACTTCCCCTCAGTCGTCTTCTTCCTAAATTTCTCGCTCTGCTCATCAGCTTAATTTAACTGTACAGCATTCTCCGCATATACGCACGCACGGACGCACGCGCTTTTGTAGTTGACGCGTTTATCGATTTTTGACTTCAACCAAGCTCAGCTCACGTAGGCCTGCCTTCATTTTAATTGGTTTGTCGGAGGTCAGATGGGGGGAGGGTGGGAGTAGCCAATGCTGACCGAATACCTGTGACCGCGCTGTCTGTGTGAACTGTTCGCTGACAGCACCTACCTGGGCGATCTGAGAGAGGGCCTGGTGCATGGTGTAAGTCTGCTCTATCAGCCTGCGAGTGGCACTGATCGGATCGTCGGTGGCCGTGCCGCCAGCAGAGGGCTGGGTGGGGCTAGCCTGCTCCTCGAGGGTCTCCGCGGTCAGCCGAGGGAAGGAGGAACGCAGGCGTTGGAGGGTGTTTAATACCCTGTCCCTCTCTGTGAGCTGAAAATAAACATAGCAAATTCAAATATTTTTTACAATATCGGCCTTAGTCGCCTTAGGGCTGTCTCTATTCCATCTGATTAAAGTTCATACAAGTTCCGCCTCAGGCGATCAACATCGCCAAGTGACTGGATCATCAAAGAAAATTTTCAGATTTGGCCAGACTCATCAGGAGGGATTCCTCTCTGTAATCTTGATCTTTGGCGTTCAGAACTCAAAATTGTTGATAAAGTCAAATCATGACGAGCCCCTTAAAAGGTCCCGGCGTGATTAAGAATATTTCTTCTCGAACGTCAGAGATAATTCCGAATATAGAAAAAAGTAAATACCCAATGTTTTGATGAAGCGAAAACCGATCTCAGGGGATGATCTTTGAGCCAAGCGTTTTGAACTTCTACTTGAGAGCATCATCTTAGATGAACGCGGAAGTGCAACTCAGCTTTAATTTGATCATAGACGAGTTGGAAGCGGCCATTCAGGAACAGTGTGTGCTTCCGAAAGACAATTACTAAACTATAAAGGTCTGGTGCTATTTGCCGAGTCGAATTTCGACGACGCAATGACCATATAGTAAAGAAGCCTGGAAGAAAGCTGAGAAAAGGATGCGTGAACACGTACCTGCTTCTACGCGAAAAAACAAATGTCCATGGCGGTCACACGATTGTTCTCCCCAGGCCTACCTCGAAACGTCCGGATAACCGAATTTCGTAAGATGTGACTACGCAGCCGCACCTGATGGACATCAGACTGTTAGGGATTAGTGTTAGAGTTAGGAGTTATGGCTAGGGGTTATGGGTAGGGGGTTAGATTTAGGGGCTATGGTTTAAGGTAACTACATCTCTTCTACTCAACGTACAACCGCGCATCGCCGATGGCTTTTCTTTTGCACACAACTACTTGATCTCGTCGCCTGTGCGTTACTCGGCTCCATCTTTAAAAATCCCCATCGCCACTGGTCCCGTATTACAGGCGGCTGGGGTTTGTTTACCTCAGGTGGGGCCACATGAGCACATCTGACTCGGACAACATATATTTTCACCTTTCATTCGTTGATGAAACGCCCTAAGAACAGATCAATAGCGCAGTTAAAGAGCAATCTAGTCGGAGAGGGGTTTAAACTTCAGCCGAACGTTACATCCCCTCTACACGCTATGTTAAACTCAAACAAGTGCTGGAGATATTGGGTCCGGAAATCGTCTTCCCTACCTTTTAGTACATTTTTCCGTAACTGCGATTAAAATCTTTCAACGATTTTATAAACCTTACTCAGCTTTTGCACAAAAGTTGATTGTCTTCAACTCAAATGGCCACGAAGTCTTAGGGGTTGACCGCAAAATAGCCTATCCCGAATACTATACGCCCAGTTCCGGAATTAGTAGCTTAGTATTTATGTGGAGTTCTTACGCGTCAGAATCGCAGAAAGAACACAGGAGGAGCTGAGCGGCACTGAACTCCTCGCAGTCGCGCCGTGCAGCTGCAGAAACATCTGCAAAATACGTGAGTACGACACAAACAACTGACATATAAAATTATAATAGAAGCAATACCGCGATAGTGGTATTACACTTGCGCTGCACCTTGGGCCCCCTATTCTACTCCCACGTCTTGGCAAGACAAAGTCGGGACGACCAGAGGTTGTCTCGGGCGCAGTGGCTTACGCTACTGAACAATCCTGCTGCGCGTACTACGCACTACCTGAATACCACACCCCTACGTACTGAGTGATAGCGAACGCTACAGGATCCTGATCGCCTACATGTCGACAGAGACAAGGGAGGCTGGGATGTACACTTTCGGCTAATGCATCGTCATTAGCGAACTCTGGGCAACCATGGCAAGAAACTTATGGAGTCGTTTTTCGGATCTGGTGCAGTTGCAGACAAATCAACTACTTCGGAAAGACCGGAATACTGACCTGAACCTGAATGACCGAACAAGCTGTAACGGTGAGGAGGAATGACGCTAGCTCTCAAGTTGCGGCTCATTCGACGAGATCCGGCTACACATTCAAATTCGACGAGGCCGACTTTCTCGCAAGAAGTGACAACCGCGTGAGCCGGGAGATGCTTGAGTCATGGTTTACTGGCCCCCAGTCCATTAACAAGTGCAATGATCTTCCCATTCCATACTCGGTCCTGAGACTTCGCCTAGGCGGAGTAACTGGCCACGCGGGGAGCGCAGAGGTGAACACTTTTCCCAACACCGGGGTCGTTGCGTCAAATGGTCGAGCAATCATCACGCCAACATCCAACGCACGTGATTAAATTGCGGCAATTATCGACTCGAATGTCGGCCATCAAGCAGTGATCACACCAAGTGCGACGATCCCGGATGAAGGCGAGAGAGCCGTGAATATTCATAGGTATGCGGTAGCATGGCTACTGCATCCTATAAATACCGAAGCCCCCTGTGCATGAACTACCCTTATCTGCTGTGTCTCTGATGATGGGTTCGAGCAGGAATCCGAAACGTCAGGCTAATAAAGCTCTTGTCCCAGCGATCGTGTCTCCTTCTTCAAAACTCCAGGCTTGCTGGTGTGTGTGTGTGTATTGACTGTTTTAAACTGAATTAGAAATTTCTACTGACAGAGACAGGGATATTGGAATGACCACTTGACCGGCCAGTGATGACCCAACTCAGGTGTGCAGTGCCGAGGCTCTAGTTCACATCAACGAGTAACGCCCTCTCCACTCTACTACGGCCTTCCGACATGTCAGCTGAGATTGGGAAAATTTGGGAGTGATGCGCTCGCATCCATCCTAATTACAGGACGGAACTTTAAATTTCCGTTTTTTAACGCGACGTCAACTACTTCCGATTAGGAAGATTTTCTGGACCGACCTCGATACCGTGCGCAGTAAGGTTTTAGAATTGTACTTTCGCCTATATTTTGCAAACTTTTCTGTAGGACCAAATAGTCAGTATTTCCACGAAATCATTACCGGAATCCGCTGCACAAGGCTCCTGAAAAGCATATATTTGTCCTTTTCTAGGGCGTTTTCATAGATTTTATCTACAAGTTCTGGGATGGAAATTCATAAGGTCACAGTAGATGACGTGACTGATGAAATATGCTTACGTGTGAAAAAATAAAACTAACCAATCGGAAACCAGTTCAAATACGCCCAAAGTCCCCAGATTAATAATGGACGACGTTCAAGTGAATGAAGCCACAAGGGAAGTAATATTACGCTGGTTCAAACAGGAAGATGTTTCCAAGCAAAGTGAAAATTTAAAAAAAATTTAGTTTGTAGAAGCGTGCTCTGTTATTTTAGGCAAACATCTGAGTAAAGAAAACAGCGTAGGCACAAAAATTTTTTTAAAATTTCATTTATGGATGACAAATAATAATAATAATGTAAATATTCCCCAATTACTAGTGCAATATGCAGCCAGTCAACTGATTAACGTCAGATTATGTATCATAAAATAGTGCCAAGTGGATTCGATGTGAACCGCTTGTTTTTATCTTGTTTGAGATGCAATAGACTAGGACAAGAAGGACTTTGTAATTTTCGTGGATCGAGACATCGCAGGAAAAAGCTTCCTCATAAAGTTGCAGGTTGAGAGTCTGGTGAGCGACTGCGAACTAGGAATTGGCGGATGCAATAGCAAGCATGCATTTTCTTTCCACCAAACTGCTATCTTTTACAGCGCATTTTTTCCGTTACTAAAGTCACTTTTTATTCCTTTAAATAAAACGTTACCAGTATGCAAGTAATTATACCCGTCGGGCCGTTAATTCTAGCCCGTATTGGATTTAATCATCCCGGAGAAAAACATCAGAATTCACAATTTGTTGAGTAGGCTGCCCCAGCCACTCTGGAAATTGTTTTCTCTTTTTTATTTTAGCGAAAACGGACATGCGTCCAATTTCCACTTCCATTTTTTGGATTTCTGCGACTGCTAACAAGCAACTTCCGTCAATTAAAATACCCTGCAAGCTGCAGCACGCTGAATCACGTCAACCCACGTCCGGTCTACGCTGCACTCAGCGGCTACAATTGCTAGGGTCGACTGCTTGTATGTGTCCCCGTTTGCTGCGAGCCAAGCCAGTCGATCGATAACTGGATCAGCCTGGCATTCAGTCGAAACTTGCACGCGGGAATTGACACAGACAGCACGCAGACATCTGTCTAGGCACCTCGGCCTAGCTCCTATGCACTTTCTCTCTCTCTCTCTCTCTCTCTCTCTCTCTGAGAACGGTGGTCTGCTAATATCCTCTATTATAAATCCTTCCAGCTTTCGCAAACATGAGTTTTGGTATGACTAGCTGACGACTGTTATTTGGGCAGACTAGGGTTTGTGAGCGTCCGCTATACCAGGATTAGCAAACCATGGCCATCGCAGCCTGTTATGCGCTGGCACATCTCTGGTACCTGGTTCTCCGACGGTAGATGCGCTTGCGTTCCCGCTGGGTATACAGGTCGTGTGTATAGCTACCCAGTCATTCGCATCGTCCCTCTGACCCGGTCGTGGTGCTACTGTTGTTGGTCGAAATCCTGGTCAAGTGTTTGTTGTAGACCAGGGGGTGTGGGGTGGAACGCCAAGGTGCGGGTTCGGCCGCGCCATCCATCTGCGCCCTCCCCCCGGTCCGGTCTTCTTGACTCAGTCTTGACACCGGGCCCAGGTGGGCAGGAGGAGGAGGAGGAGAGAGCGAAAGTGGACCCACACTTCAGAAGGTGAAGATGCGGTCACTGGAACAAGAAATTTACTGGCCTGACGTTTCGCATTCTCACTGGAATCCATCATCAGAGACATTCGCAGATAAAGGTGATGGTGGCATCAGGAGTGCAGTATTTATAGCACACAGTGCAATTACCAGTTCTCGAAATCACCGCTGGGGTCGTAACTGATGCGGTGGTGGCTTGTAAGTCCGAGTCCGAGTCGTTAATGACCGTGATTTTGTCATCCGTGCTGGATGCTGGTGTGACGATTGCTCGGCAAATTGGCTTACTGTCACTGTGATAATTGCTCGCCCTCGCCCTCCCCACGTGACTGACTCCCCTGCCCAGGAAAAATGTTAGCACGGAATATGGTACCGGGAGGTCATTGCGCTTGTTGATGGATTGCGGGCCTGAGAACCATGACTCGAGCAGCTCGCGGCTCACGCGGTCGTCACCCCTTGCGAGGATTAAGGACTCACATTGTAAACTAATTCATGGGCAAATCGCCGTGCCTGTTTTCACCTTCCTGTGCAGCACACGGTGGACATGATCGGATGCGATGGCCGAACTAGCATTAGGATAGAAATAATCGTCTCAGTCTCCCTAGACTTTGTCAGTGCTTCATCGTTATGCGGCCGCCCGCCATTGCTTCAGATTGAGCCTCAAGGCGTAAGGAGACGAGCCGGTCCTGATCTATTAACGTCCATTTCACGCTAGTGAATATTACCGACAACTACCGAACACACAACAGGTTAATGGGACAACGGTAGAACGTCGCATTACTTGCTGGTCAGTGAACAAAGATCCGGATTGGAATCCCAAGCTATCCTGATCTGTGGTTAGGAATGCCTGGCTGATGATAGCTGATAAGCCAGAGAGAGCAACCACAGTCCCCCTTGTCCTTGTCTATAATCTCATTCCACCTACACTGGTAGACGCTGTGCGACTCTGTGGTCCGTAGCCCGATCAGCAAACATACTACTTCTAATAGCAACCGACATGTCAACGAGCCCGTGGATCAAGCGTTCTACTCAGTAACGCTTGATGAACAAAACAAATGAGATCGAGGCGCAGCTACTGCACACCGGCGATTGAGCTGGCTGGTCGCGGCTACTAAGCTCGGAATGGCCGTCCCAGTCCCCTTGAATTTCTGGGTACTCTTTTCGGAATGCTATATATGTTGCGATTTTTCGTCTCTCTCTCTCTCTCCCTCTTGAGTCCCGCAATTTCTGGCCGTCAGCAGCCAGCCATACCTAACCCCGAGGTGTGATACCCCTGGGGCCACCAAATGATTGTAGGTAGGAACATGTTTAGGGTGAGGTGATACCATACTAACAGCACAGGTACTAGCCAAAAGCCCATACACGCGTGTTTCGCCGATATTCTGTCGCTGAAGGACAAAGCTGTGAGGGGTTCGGCTCGTCAGTGGGTCCCCCAGCATTTCGCGTGTGTTTTCTGGTAGATGCTACAATTTGAGTATCTACTAGAAAACACACGCGAAACGCTGGGGGACCCACTGACGAGCCGAACCCCTCGCAGCTGTGTCATGCAGCGGCAGAATATCGCCGAAACACGCGTTTATGGGCTTTTGGCTAGTACCTGTGCTGTTAGTATGGTATCGCCTTACCCTAAAGTATACTACTAGCTGCCTGTCGACAGTTAATGAAAATTACGCGGTTACCCGCTGTGGCTGATGGACTTTGGCCCAAATATTCATGCATAAAATTCTCGGTCTGAGCCTATAGATCTTGCATAAACTGATCTACTCCAACTTCTTAGATAATTTCTGGGGCAATTAAAAAGCAACCGGAACATTTTTCTACATCGTTTTTAGAAAATATATTTGGATTCATGAAAACATCGAAAATAAATGAGAAAAACTCATACTACATGAGGAGTCATGCATAACCGAGTGCAGGTTTTGCGCAACCGGAAGTATGCTCGTCCAAACGCCGGTATCCAGAAGTGGCTCAAGTATGTATCTCTGGATTTTGTTGCATAATGACTGATATTACAACTCTACTTAAGCAAACTTTTCAAATCGGAAACAAACATCAGAATTCTGGTTCATGTTTGCGAAATGACACATTTATCATGGGGACGTCGCACAGGGTATGTATTTGCCCACAAATCATCTCGAAGGGGGGTAGTTGGCCGTCCTGGCATGATTGCAAGAGGGGTAACTATTTTCCTGAACTGCTGTCTACCTTCGTCTCTGGCGACGACAGAACAAAGAGGTAATATTAACTGAGTTGCATCACTCGGGTGCCATCAACTACTCTGAACCCTGGGTTGGGTATGCTTGGCTTGCGGCAAGTAATAAGCCGAAGATGACTCTTCTGGTCTCATTTGTCGGCACTCCGTTCAGCACGTGGTTAAACCACGAACTCAGTTACCGGACTCAGTGTAACCCCTGCGAAGTTAACTACATTGGGAAGACCGGCAAATGAATGCATGTGTTGGAGAACACATGAGGGCAGTAAGGCGATGGACCCTTTGTCTATGATGGCAGCACACTGCTCCGATTCCAGACACACGAAGGCCTTCCAAAATGTCGAAATTCAGAGTCCAGGTAACGACCCCATAGCCAGGGAAGCAATCGGGGCCGGGCGCACGGGGACAACCGTTGTGTGGTTCTTCTCGTGACCTACCAAGCCCTCCGGGCACAGCTCAATGAACGGATGAGCAAACGCGAACTCAGGTTAAACATGAATCCAAACATGCATGGTGAATACACACTCAACCGACGAAGGCGCAGTCGTCACTACAGACGCACCATCCACTATTCCGGCAGATGAGAAAACAGACAGTCTTTAAGAAGAAGAAGAAGAAGAAGAAGAAGAAGAAGAAGAAGACACGATCGCCGGGACAAACAGACAGTCGTGGCAGCGTTAACAGGATTTTCAGCCTTGGAAGACAGCTATGGTCAATGTAGGTACGAACGACAGCCGTCAACGTCTCAACGCCAGCCCCCGACGTAAATTGAGTACATTCCGTCACCCCCCTCCCTCCGCTCACCACAATCTTTGTGTGAATGCGAATGGTGATCATTGAAGCTGATACGCCGCCCCTCGTCCGGCAACAAGATGCTCTAGGACTCCCTCCCCGCCCCTTCCTTCCCGCCGCCCTGACTAAATATGTAAAACCCATCTTAGCATGACTGTCACCCATTTCTAGATTTTCTCGTACGGCGGAAGACTGATGGAACATTACACACGTTCGTTTACCGAAAAGAAAAATATGCGGAAATAATTCTACACTATGAGAGCAACAGCCCAATTTCTCACATTTGGAGTACTGCCAAAAGTCTGCTACATCGAGCAGAAACACATTGTTCTGATGAAAAAAGATACCCAGTTGAGTTAAACTACCTTTTTTGAATGATTTTCGCAGAACGGTTACACTAGAGATTTCGTACGTCGATGCATGAGACAACAGGAGATAAAAAAGGAACTGGATAGTTGCAATCAAGCGCCCAAAGCAAACACTTGGCGAATTCTTACTTACATAAGGAATGCGTCTGAGCTTGCCGAAAGACAATTGAGGAAAGGCCAGATGAAAGTGGCGCACAAGCCGACGACTGCGAACTCAGCTTGTACACCATTAGGATAGGGTTGGCTACCTCGATAGAAAGGAAGTCTTCTATAAGATCCCATGTGATACCTGTGATGCCTTATATTGTGGCCAAACGGGAAAATTTGCCTCCGCACTCATCTACAAACATAAGCTAACAGTTAAGAGGCGAGACCAATTGTCTCAAATGGCCATGCACACTCTTGATACTGGGCACACTTTCGCATGGGACAAAACTCGCATCGTTGGAGTTTGCCCATCTAAAAAAGGCCGAGGGTTACTTGAAGCCATGAACTCCGATGAGTCATTCATCAATAGGCACACCCAGTTAGATGCCACGTACAACAATCTCAGGGAGAAGTGGAAGGGACGAAAGCCAATCGATACAGACTGACGCACACGGCGAACGCTTACTGGCTGAAGCATCAGATGAATATTGATTTCTCAGCGCGTCTGAAATGTTGATTGTTTTTTTGCACATTTGCTTGATTCTGACAACGACAAGGAAAAGCCGACGTCGAAAATTTACTCAGTAAAATATTCAACTTCCAATTATTTTACTTAATATGCCTTCGTTTCAATTCGCATATGTACATATATATATATATTAAAGCTATATTAAAGGTATTATACCGTATTCTCGACGTAGATACTTGCTTAAAGCCCAGACACGTGTTTCGTCGATATTCTGCCGCTGTGTGGCACAGCTGCGAGGGGTTCGGCTCTTCAGTGCGACCCCCAGCGTTCTCTAGCGGTTTCTCGCATATTAATTCCAGAGAATAATCAAGCGAATTATTTCAGAAATTACTCCGTGCAGGACTTGGAGTTAAATCTCCGGGACATAACTTTCTAGGGTCAGAACCGAAATTTCAATGAACATTCCAGTCGAAAACAATCAACTACTGTGGAATAACCACGAAATGCTCATTCTACAAACAAGTAGTACTAAGGGTAGTATGAAATCCATATAGTAAAGGTATTATACCGTACTTCCCACGTAGATACTTGCTATATATATATACATATTTGAAGATAGGTATCCCAAGAAATATAAGTTGAACTTAAAGGCCTTCCTGTGGAAAAGAAAATTTATTGCGTACATTTTCGACGCCAGTTTCCCAGGTCGTCGTCAGACGCAGACTGAGAGTAAATGTGCCGACAACAGTTATCATCTGGCAAAGCACTTGAAACATCAATAATTATCGATTGTTCAAGTGCAAAATGGGGTGTATAAACAGGTCAAGTAGGCGTGTGACCTTCATTGTTGTGGTTGGGACCTCACTCGATGTGACCTCAGTGAGCTGCCTACGTTTTTTACGTGGCATGTGTCCTATGAATCAACATTCGTTGTCGCCAGTAACAAGCTGGCGGTCGGACAGAATGGGATTGGGTGAGATCCTAACCATGACAGGGGAGCTTACAGGTTGACTTCCCAGTCACACAGCGTCGCACAGTAAAGGTAAAAGTGCATTATCAACAAGGAGAGGGAGGACTGGGTTGACCATTTCTGACCTATGGGCCGTCCTCAGTCAGCCATACCCAACCCGGAATTGAGCCACCTCCCGGGACTACCAAATGATGCACGGGACAAAAGTAAAAAGAAAAAGACAAGGAACTAGAATGTTCCGATCAGGCGCCCAAGCCAAAAAATGACGAGCATTAAACATTAAACATACATACGTACATTAAACATTTGTCCGAACTAGTTGAAAGACACCTGAGGAAGCAACAAATGCATGTGGTACACAAACCGACGACTACACTTCGTAGCCAGCGTGTGCACCCTAAGGATGGGGTTGGCTGTTTAGATAAGAAGGAAGTCATCTATATGCTACCATGCGACACCTTAGTGCAGTTTGCTGTGGTAAAACTTTTTCTACACGCATACACGAATATCGACTGGTAGTAAAAAGGCGATACCACTTGTCCCAGCTTGCCACGCACACGCTGGAGACTAGACACAACTTTGCCCGGAACAAGACTCGAATTATAGGTGTCTACTCATCTAAGAAATATCGCGAATTCTTAGAGGCCATTCATTCTGGTAACTCATGTACCAATTGACACATATAATTGGATGCTGTGCATAAGAACCTAAACGAGAAGTGGAAAAGGCGTTAGCCAATCAGGACATGCTGCCAGTCCACAGTAAAGGCCGACTAGCAGGAGTGACAGGTCAATATCGATTTTAGGCATGTCAAAATTTTGACTGTTTTGCATACTTGCTTCACTTGGGGAACCAAAGTCGAAAATTTACAAATAAATCGTGTTATCTTACCCTTACTGCGTGGGCTCGAATCCCACCGAGGAACCGCGTTTTTCACAGGTGGGTCAATATGAACTATGTGAATATATATGTGACTGGCTGATGAAGGCTAATAAGCCAGAAATGGACATTCCGGTCTCCCTTGTCTTGGTCGGTATCACCCTATCTGCATATATATATATAGCTGGATAAAAAGTCATATGTACACAGACGACGGTAAAAAAACCGACTTGAGACTAACCTCGGCAGCAAGCTCCTGGTTCTTCTGAGCTAGTTCTATCAGTTTGCTCTCGGCCTCCGCAAGCTTTGACTGACTGCGTGCCAGCGATTCAGTCAGACTTTGGGCACGCAGTTTGGCATCCTCCTCCTCCTTCATGAGTTGACGCCGACTCTTTGCCAGAGCGTCCGCCGATTCGAGCTGGGAGGCCTTCAGATTAGTTGCCAGGGTTGTGCAGGCCGCATGCATGCCATGGCTGAACCGCATGATCTCGCTGTTGATCTGCAAAGGATGGGAGAAGCCGGTGACGAGGTGGACATGAGGAATCTCCACGCAGTCTGGAACCTCGACGGTCTCTGCCCTTCATTCCAGCAACCAGAACAGCTCCTCCGAGAAGCAGGGAGACCGCACAGGAAGCCTGCCTCTCGGCCAATAAAAACGTCTCTCACCGTGGTTGCCAGAGCTTAGAGGTTGCCCTTTCCAGCACTAGGTGGAGTTCGACGCGTTATAAATCCAGCTGAGGCCGTATTTTGACGAGGAGCTAATGATGCTTTCTAATCATGGCAAAATACTTGCACTTTTTAAAGTCATGAGTTCAGTTTTTAACAGCTAAAATAGACACACTTAGAAAAAGTCACACATGGCAGATGACGTAATTCACGGAGCACGAACTGAAGTGTCTGAATGTGGTTTCGTTAAGAAATGATTACTTAGGTGTGGCTGGGATACTTATAAGAGCACATCACCTCTCACGCCAGTGAAAATCATGTTCCTGGTCTCATTCTACATGTGCCTTCTCCACTTTTCTAACACATGTGGGATTCGAGCGGCTTACCTACCTTGTGGGACACCCTGGCGTACCATGTGGGGACCGAGTCATGTGTGTGGCACGCGTAGACGGACTGTTCAACTGACCCGTCCCGACAATCAGTTGTTACAAGACAGAGAGAAGAGAGGTTAAGGCCGACGGCCTCGGCAATGTGATGCCCTTGAATATATAGGGCGATGGGTTACAAGCCGTGGCTTGAAGGGCCGTAGACTGACAAGATTATTCGGTCCCCCTCGGAGGACGAAGGATCAGGCTGTAGTGTCTGCCTATAAATGCCATATCTATGGCGCTTCCACTCAGTCAGGGCCCGAGACGATCCTACCCCTTTTTTATTGAGTGAAAACCTGATCCCCTGTGCCTGGAGCAGGAGATATGGTGGCACGTCTAGGCGCGGTTTCACGCCATGTCTGCCACCTGCCCCCGACTCTGCCTCCTGTCTTATCGACTCTACCGGGCCCTAGTGAGTGAGGAGGAGAGAATGTGGTAGATGCGGAGCACATTTGCCATCGCTAATTCACGCGCACGGTGGGCATCTTCGGTCACAACGGTCATAATGCAACATAATAACAAGATACTCCTGTCACGACAACATGTCAGTTTTTGTATGCGTATCTTTCTGGCAAATAGTAAGTATCACGCCGGTGACTACTTAATTGGGTTTAGTTTTATTAATCTGACCTCCGATATCCTCATGAATATAAGCATTTTCTTCTAAAACGCATGTAGAAAACATATTCATGCTCTTTTTGCGATAATTTAGGTCTTAGATTTTTTATTCGAAATACTGGTGTCCCTTGGTTTAAAATATACTCGCAATTAGAATGTTTTGAAGGCCTTGAAAGGCTTATTCCAATGGCGCCGTGTCCGTTTGTTTATCAATGCTCCTTTTAAACTATGCCAAAATTTTGATATACATTGCAAATGTGTGACTTCTCCCAAACGGAGAGTTTACAACCAGCAATTTTGGAACATTAAATGCAATGGCAGCGATAAACGAATTCACAATTATTCATGAATTCTTAATCTTTTTTAGTAAAAAGATATTATTTTCTGGGCAAAGGTCTTGAATGGGACATGATTTGCTACAGAAAATGAACATGACGAAGGATTTTGTGTGCATTTTTCCTACAAATGGGTCTGACTTTATAAAGACATCGAAAATAAAGGCAAAATACTGCACCACTTAAGTACTCTCTCCTTGGCAATTGTGATTGCTGCAGGCGGTGGGAAGGACACACACCCAAAAGCGAGTATCCTATTATGACCGAAATTTCTTGTCATTATGCTTCAGGATAATCCGTATTACAACCCCACCTAAGTGATATTTCCTGACCGGAACCATATTTCGACACTGCAGTTAACGTTCCACGAATAACGTCGACTATTGGCTTATTGGTGTAGGAATTTTAACAGCAAAAACAAATCAGGCAATAATGACCAGTTAGGGTTTCTTGTTGTCAATTATGCTTCAAACCAAGTCAGGAAGGCGTGACAGTTGATCTCTGATCCACTTCATGATTAAGTCAGTCACCATTCCAGCTTGACAGCAAATTCATTTCCAGTTAGCCTCAGTCAGTAATGTTAGAAATCACGCGCGAACGATGTTTCCTTAGCGGAACTACATTTCGTCAATTCAGTTAGTGCTTCATGGGTAACGTCACCTAGTGTATTATAAGTGGAGAAATTTCAGCAACAAAAACGGTCGGATATGGTTATGTAGCCCTACCTGAAGTAAAAAAAACCCAAGCTACTGGTATGATGGGAACGATGGTTATAAGGGTTTATACCGGTGGGACCGGGCAACTCACAGGCGACGAGGTCAAGTAGATGTATGTCAAAGAAAAGCTGCTGGGAATGCGCGGTTGTACTTTGAGTGGTTGGAAAACAGCTGCGCTAATGCCCAACCCTAACCCCTAAGTATAACTCCTAATCCGAATCCATAACCCCTAACCATAACCTCTGACCCCAAACTCTAACCCTAACTCCTAGTCATCACCCCTAACTATAACCCTTAACCCTGACCCCTAACTCTAACCAGTAACCCCAACAGTATTGCGTCCATCAGGTGGGGCTACCAAACCACATCTTACCACAAAAACAAATCAGGAAATAGTGACCAGTTAGGACTTTTTCGTTGCCAATTATGCCGAGTCAGGAAGGCGTGACAGTTGATCGCTGATCTACTTCGTGATTGGGTCAGCCGCCATTCCAAGTTGGCAACAAACTTATCCTTAGTTACCCGCGGTAGGTAATGTTATAAATCACGTGCGAACGATGCTCCCTGACGGTTAGAATATGGTTGTTTTTCATGGCACTTATGGGATGGCTGGCAGGCGAGGCCAGGTAACCTAGAAACTGCCACTACCCAGCCTTCGTCGGGATTTAAAACCAGCAGCTCCAAGGGTTCTGCTGCACGCGGCCAAATTCAAGGTTAGGAACACTTCTAGTCCTGTATGCTAACGGTAGTTCCATTTTCGTTGGAGAAAAAACAAAATCGGGGAAACTCAACCGCCGATGGGTTCCAGGCAAACGACCTGGGTAAAATCTCTAGCGGTTTGATGACGCAGTTCAGTGAACTGCCTGCGCAGAGCAACGACTTCCCGCCAAAGGGCCAGCAGGCGATTGTGCTCCGAGGCGAAGTAGTCATTGAAGGCGACCTCCTCCGTGTGCCATTCCACTTCACGCCGTTCCAACTGCTGGGTGGCCGTACGCCAGGCCTGCGTCAATTGGGCCACATCGCGACTGAGGCCCTGATTGGCTATCGCGGCCTCTTCCAACTGGTCCTGCAGCGCCTCATTGATGCGCGCCAATTCCGCGGACCTGAATAATTGAAAGCACCAGAGTAGACAAATTAAGTGGAAAAGAACTGGCTGCAGGCTGTATAGGCTATTCAAATCCTCCGGAGACTTGATGCGCCCAGCCCCGCCCTTAACACCTATTGGATGACAGACTCGGACAGCCAAATTGCGCGAGAGAAGGGTGTATGAGGCCGATACTGGGGAATCCTTCCTTACGACAAATCAACGCACTCCTCACTTGACAAATCTGACAAATTGAAGTTATTGCGTCAAGCTAACTGCTAACCGATGGGGAAATTAGAATGTGGTCAATAGAGGACTGAACGCCAAGCTGCAAGGGTTCCTTTTCAACGTGGCCTTTAAGACACTCCCACCGATGTGGGATCCAAGATGCCCTAATGAAAGCATGGCACATGTTGTGAGGACCAGGTTGCGTGTGGTACTCGTAGACAGACCCTTTGGTTGCCAATAGAAGCGGAGGGACGAGTCCAAAGGAAACAGTCGTGGATAAGAAGAGGGGATCACTGGAAGTAGAGCGTTATTCGCCCGACGTTTCGGATTTCTGCCCGAAACCATCATCAGAGGCAGTAGCAGATATGGGTGGTTAATGCACAAGGGGCTGCAATATATATAGGATGCAGTCGCTATGCCACCGCATACCTATGAAAATCCACGGCTCCCCCTCCATCGGAGATTGTTGCACTTAGTGTGATGGCCATTCGATGACGTTAGGATGGTGTGATGATCGCTCGACAGTCTAACCCACCGACCGTGGCATCCAGGCCGGAGGCAGTCATCAGGCGTCAGGCAATGAAACCGAAAGACCCACTGCTACGACAAGAAACGTCAGGAGTCGCTTATCGGAGCTGGTGCATTTGCAGACAAGGCAACTACGTCGGAGAAACCGGAATACTGATCCGAACCAGAATGACCGAACATGCGGCAGCAGTGCGAAGAAATGCCGCCAGCTCTCAAGTTGCGCCCCACCCTACGAGACCCGGTCACACATTCAAATTCGACGAGGCCGAATTCTCGCAAGACGTGACAATTGCGTGAGCCGGGAGCTATTTGGGTCATGGTTTACTGGCCTTCAGTCCGTTAAAAAGTGCAATGATCTTCCCATTCCATACTGGGTGCCGAGACCTCACAAAGGCAGAGTAATTGGCCACGCGGAGAGCGCACAGACGAATACTGTTCCCAACGCCACGGTCGGTGGGTCAGATGGTTGGGAAATCGTCATACCAAATCCAACACCCATGATGGCATTGTAGCGCTTAACGATGAGAATGTACGCTATCAAACAGTCGTCACACAGTATGTTATTACCGACAAAGACAAGGGTGAATGGAATGCCCATTTCTGACTTATTAGCCGTCGCCAGTCAGTCATACCCAAGCCCGAAGTGTGTAACACCCGAGCCTCGAACTCGCGACCTGTTGGTTTAGAAGTCCACGCCTCTAACCACTGGGCCAGGAGCCCGTTGCCCTGTCGGTTTCGATCGGGAATATACAATGTTAGGGGGCGCTCACCGATCGTTCATACGGAACTCACTCGTTCCGTTGTGCCTTACGGGCTCCCTCTCGAACGCTGAGACTTCGCCCAGGCGGAGCAAATAGCCACGCGGAGATCGCACAGGTGAGCACTTTTCCCAATACCAGGGTCGGTGCGTCAGATGATCGAGCAATCATCACACCAACATCCAACGCACGTGATGAAATTGCACCAATTAACGGCACAAATATCGGCCATTAAACAGTCATCGCACCAAGTTTAACGATCCCTGAGGAAGGGGGACAGCCGGAAATATTTACAGGTACACGGTAGCATGGCGACTGCATCCTATAAATACTGCAGCCCCTTGTGTGCATGAACCAGCCATATCTCTGATGATGGCTTAGAGAAGGAATCCGAAACGTCGGGCGAATAAAGCTCCTGTTCCAGCGATCCTGTCATCTAGTACCGTCTCCGCGCCCCCCTCCGGTCGTTGTGACTCTGTCCTCCCATCGAAGGAAGGGGGGTGAGATAAGAGGATTTGTGTGATAGATGTCGCGCCAGTCTGTCTCACTACAAACCAAGTCACCACGGCGGAAGTCGTCGCTTGCGATGTTCGGACTGTCAAGTGCGTGTGATTTCAGCTTTTATTTTCGAGTGGTGGGGTGGCCATTTCGCTACATAAAGAGTCGGCAAGATCTTATTTCGTGGCCGTGCCTGCCAGGGGTTAGGGTTTGGGGTTAGAAGTTAGGGTCAGGGGCTAGGTTAGGGATTGGAGTTTGCGATTAGGAGTTAGGCTGGAGCTTGTCTACTACAGCAACGGCTGTCAAATAAGATCCAACCCAAATTCCCACATACTGCTGCACTGCAGCTATAGAGATGAATGACAGGCAGATATGACCCATGTAAAATAACTCCGAGGTTAGTTCTTTTGGCACTAATTTGAACGAAAAACTGGGAAATTCCATTTTTCGCCGATTTCTGTGCTATTTGATTAAATCTATGCGACCTGGACAACGGCTCTCAGGATGTTTAGGCACAAATCAGGTTTGAAACAGTCGAATAAAGACGAAAACGAGTACCACTGTGAATCTGAAAACTCCGTCCACGCACAGACCCCATAGACATTGATTTTTCAAAGTGGCCAATCACCGTTCTTTTGCCGACTTGAGTTCGCATACAGTAGTAATTAGCAGTGGGGCGGATTTCGATTAGGAGTATCAGTGATGATCTTACGAGTTTGAAGACTATGCTTGTACAGTCATCTTGTCAAAGAACAGTTTCGCCCTAACTTTAAGCCCTCTTTAAGGAAAAAAAACTGCAAAAGCATCACTCACTCACTCACTCGCGGGTGCCACTTTTCTCTGAGGCTTTGCATTTCTAACCTTCTAATGTTAATCTTTGCCTGAAAGGCTAATCTTGTGAGTGACTAGAGCAGACAGCTGCTGTGCGCGTACGTATTCTGTTGCATTTAGAAACAAATTTGCCTCCGAGAAAAATGCGGACAATGTGTCCTCAGTCTCTCCTATATTAAGCTGCCTAATAGGCATTAAAGACCGAGGCACCGGCTCAATTGGACAACCAGGCAACCTATTTTAATTCAGCACAGAAAAACTGTGTTTAAAAGCAAAAAATAAAGACTGCGAATCAGTTAAAAACGCAACTTCCTGAGGAGCCGGTCTCTGAAGACCGAGGAGGGAGGCTGCCGAAGGTGATAACAAATATGCTGGTTACGACGGTAGCGGTGAAGGAGGGGGAGAGGAGGAGGAGGAGGAGGAGGAGGAGGAGGAGAAGGAGGGGGAGGAGATGTCTTTTGTAATGGTGATGGTGGCGGTGGCAGCGACTGCGTAGCAGAGGACTAGAATAGGAATAAGGAAGGAAGACAGAAAGAAGGGGAAAAAGAAGGGAGAGGATGAGAAGTGCCGGAACAAGGGGAAAAGAAGAGGGGGCTTATGGCCGGCAGGAAGAGGAGGAGGGGGAATGCGAGAGATGAGCAAAGAAAAAGAGGACGAAAAAGTTCGGGAAAAAAAGCACAAAGCCTAAGGCCTAAATCAATGTGATATAGTAGCTTACTTGGCCCGTTCTTGCTCCAGGGTGGCCGCCATGTTCTCCAATTCTGCAATGAGATTATCTTCACGCATTTTGGCCATATTCTCACGTGCCTCCAAACGACTGTCGTTCTCCATGGTCTTGGACTGCAGCTAACAATACCATTAAAAATTGCCAGACTATAGAACAAAGTAGGACAAAGTTACTTTCAAGATTTCATTCAGAGACGCCAGAAAACCCTCTCCGCATATGTTGCGCTGGCGCCTTTTTGTGAAGGCGCCTCCTTAAATTTTCTCAACATATGCGTTGAGGGTTTATTTGATCGACAATTCAACAAATGAATATGCTCAGAGACTGACGCCCCAGAAACTTTATTGGGGATATCGACATAAAAATCAGATAAATCAGGTTTGACACGATTTTATTCAGTTTTCTGCCGAGGCGGGCTCGTTTTCTGACGGCCAGACAACTAAATAGTCTCTATCTCAGAGCAAGAAATGTTAGTTTTTTTCAAATGAAGTTATACAACCATAAGATATGGTTGGGCCAGGCGAACCTTATCACGTTGGATGGATCCGACCTAAATATTGCGCGGAACAAAGATCGCAGGCAAGTCCGCTAACTTATAAGACCTCGTGGTATACCGTATAATAATCCACATTGCATTCAATACGTAGCCCTCCGAATTCAACTCCTGCGGAGATTCCCAGCCGAAGCAGATATTTGCCAGCATGTGAAATCGCTCCCATCGGCCCTTTTGAACTTTCTCTTAAATGTGACCTTTTTTCCAGATGGATGTTCAACAGAGGTCTCGGCCGCCGTGTATGATGCTGCCTGGAGACAGATGCTGAATTTCACGGCCTCTCCACTGCTTGGACTTGACTGGGTCTGAGCCAGTTGGCAACAAACTAGGAACATCTACTGCTATGATGAACCAGTTTCCAGACTGCAACATCACCGACTCTACGTCAGCAACTGTTGGAAGTATGAACGCTGCTCCAAGAGACATTCCATGGTTCGGAACGGCCTGAACAGACGCGTTCAATATAGTATAAAATTTCCCTGCCCTGAAGATAGCATTAATTACTGTTGTACGCACAATGCACGACCACCCACTGTCTATCTTGTTGGTCACTTTTAAGCCTTAACTCTAACAGGCTTTTATATTTGAGTCGCCACTTTTTCTGCTCTCTGTTCACGTGGCACATGCTTTACATGTACATCGGTCAGATGTGATTATGTAGCCCCACCTGAAGTAAACAAACCCAAGCTACTGGTATTACGGTACTAGGGGTTTTTACAGATGGGGCCGGGGAGCTCACGGGTGACGTGGTCAAGTAGTTGTATGTCAAAGAAAAGCTGCCGGGAATGCGTGATTGTACTTTGAGTGGTTAAGAAATAGTTGCCCGTACCCCCAACCCTGACCTCTAGCCCGAACCCCTAAACCTAACCCCCAACCATTACCCCCTACCCTAGCCCCTGACCCAAATGCCTAACCCCAACCCCAACAGTATTGTGCCGATCAGGTCGGGCTACATAAGCACATCCTACCTGTACGTCAATTGGCCGATTTTACTCGTTAGATATTGATTTTCATGATTTTAATTTATTCGAAGTACACTTTTGAGGTCATATGTACACTACACTAGGGCCGTTTCGGACGGAATACACTGTGACGTAAATTTTGCACTGAATTCACCAAAATATACTCGTGGTGCCGAGAGTTGCAGCACATGGTGGACGTCTTTGCTGAAAATAATGGAAGATACTTTCACAATAGAGCGTATTTCTCCCTCTCTAAGTTAGTGTAATTTCATCCAGAAGCGGTGTTTTGCTTCTTACTGCAGAGTTACAGGAGACAGAAAAGGTGAACCCCGTGGATCAAACAGTTATCCACTTACTCAATCACGACTGTGGCCTTATTGAGTGGTATTCTGTTGGATTTTAAAAAGTGATCCTTCGACCGAGTAGAGTTTAAATGCATTGGGAAAACACATGTGGAAGGCTAACCTTCTTTGTTTTTGTCTGGTTGTCCATCTTCAGCTCCTCGATTTCAATTTCCAGATCAGTGTTCCTTCTTTTGTACTCATTAACCTGTGGGGCAAAAGTAAGTAAAAGTTAACTTTTGCTTCTGAGCTGCGGTTAAGGTGCAGAGTAATGCCTAACGAATAAATCCGGTCAACTGCTTTTACCAACCAATCCGGGTCTTGGGATGGAGTCACAGTGGATACGCTATGTTTTGCACGCGCTTGCATGAAGGTGGACAGTCAGCGGCCGAGGAGTTGGTCAGATATGCTTATGCAACCGCACTTGAGGTAAACAAACCCCAGCCGCCTATAATACGGGATCGGTGGTAATAGGTGGGCCGGGGTGGGTCCGGGGAACTCACAGGCGACGAGGTCAAGTAATTGTATGCAAAAGGAAAGCTATTTGGGAATGCGCGGTTGTACTCTGAGTGGTTGAGAAATAGTTGCCCTAACCCTAGCAACTTTCCCTCACCCTAACATCTGACCGTATTGTGCCCATCAGGTGTGGCTGTATAACCATATCTTGCTGAGAAGTTTTCATCGAAAAGGACAAAAGGGGGTGATGTGGCCGTTTCCGCCTCGTTAACCATCATCAGTCAGTCATGGCCGAAGTCCAGGCTGAAGGACCGGGTATTCAAACCCACGTCTCGTTCCAGGTTCTGGATGCCTCAGAGGGGGATCCCCTCTCGCGCGATCTTAAATGGTTCCTTCAAGCGTCAAAAGGTACGTGTCTATAGTTGACCGGTAAAACGCCTAACACCCCGTCGGCATGAAATTCGCACTCAAGTCGTAAACGACCATTCAAGCCCTCCCCCTATCTTTGTCGCTAAAAACTTATTGGTACTTTTATTGCTTCAGTTGTCAAGCGCTAACTGGTGTCGGCGTCGAAACCTCCCGTATCGACTTCGCTAGACTAACGCCCACTTGGGAGCCAGTCAAAAGTCCGTCTGCATCAGCCAATTAGACTGAGCTGTCACTTGGCTGATCCGAGGCAGTTCTAACCGTCCATTCAGGTTGGCTTGAGGCTGGAGCTTTATAAACAGACATTAGGAACACGAAGGACGGTGAGATTGGTGCGATTGCCAGAAGTACGCATTTTCTCTACTCCTCTCGTAGCCCACAACTGCGCCGGGAAGTTTTGAGCAATCGTGAAAGTGAATTAGGTCGTGCCCGACCCACTGAATTCTACTTAGCAGGCACACTCAGACATAGTTCCTGCTATGGTAGAGGGCGCTCAGCGAACGTTCTTACTGAACGGGCTCTCTCTCTCTCTCTCGAACCCAACTGGCAGCTGCACAGCGACGCATGATATAAGGAGTATGTTATTACCGACAAAGACAAGGGTGAATGGACTGCCCATTTCTGACTTGTTAGCCGTCGTCAGCCAGTCATACCCAACCCCGTAGTGTGGAACAGCCGAGGTTCGAACTCGCGACCCGTTGGTTAGAAGTCCGCGCCTCTAACCACTGGGCCACGAGCACGTTGTCCTGTCGGTTTCGACCGGGAAGATACACATTTATCTGCGAATGTCTCTGATGATGGATTCGAGTGAGAATATGAAACGTCAGGTCAATAAATTTCTTGTTCCAGTGATCGAATCTTCGTCTTCTGAGATACGATAGTGCCCGACCTACTGAGTCCTACTTAGCAGTTGCACTCAGACATAAATCCTGCTTTTGTCGGTATGGTACAAGGTTGGGTCGTCTGTTGTTGACGGTCTGGTGCGTTATCTAGAGTGATCTCGGCTCAGGGAGTTGAGAAGCGAAAGTTGTAGACAGTCTGGTAGATTATCTATAATGACCTCAGCTCACAGATTTGAGAAGTGACCGTTTTAGACACTTAATGTTTATTTTTATTGTCCCGCCCAATTTCGGTTGCTGTATGTCGGTGCATTAAAACCACCCGAAAAACACATTTGCCACTTATCTATACTTATTTTGACATTCTTCTATGCATACATAGGCCTCGCCCGTAAAACCACTATCGCCACCTTTCCCGTCGCCTTTGGCTAGTCGTGTGTGCGTTTGGGGGCCTTCACCTGATCGTTGCGCTTTCGCCAACTTAGAAAGAGGACAAATAATTTTATATTCAAGCGATAATTTGGGTTGAAATCCTGAAGTCCGGCAAACCTGCACATCTCCAAGTCTGCCTGCCTGATCTTCCTTCACAGACATTTTATAGGATCATATTTACAATGTCGGACAGGGTATTTCGCGTCCTAATGACTGCCACCAAAGGACGCAGAAATCCGGTCTCCTGACTTCACACGCTTATTAATTTTCCTCGACAATTGGCCAGCATACAATGCGATGGACGTTTTTGTTACCGACTTGCAAGCATACGGGAAGCACGAAAAAAAATAATTAGAGCAATTTTCTGCCTCATTTGAGGCATCAGCACAGTCACAGAAAGAAAATGACTAGATCAAAGGACAGGTCGCTTTGCGTGCAACTGTTCGTTAAGTTAGGACATTCACGGAAGTCGGGGCTTCAGTAAATTTAGTTGGCCGGCTAAAATCCCTCTCCTCAGAGCGGAGCTGCTTGTTGGAAAGCCAGACAGTCGTTCTTAAAGAACGAGGGCATGGAGAGTAAACAGTCTAGGTTAAAAAACCGACTAATAATATATGGGCGGTGGAGTGCCTTGCCAGTCTCAGGTGAGCTTATTTTTAGTTGATGTTATTTACTTTAAGTTAAAAATTAGAATTATAAGGGGGGGGGGTTGTGAAACTCAAGTTAACTTTGTTCTTCATTTTGTCAAATCTGACCCTGAGGGCTCATTAGACCAAAAATAAACTCAATTGATTGTAAACATGTTAACAACAAACTTATTAAATTTTGGATACGGGACAAGCCGCCTATTGCTTTTCCGGTGGCGGTGTTTGGAAGAAAGGGTGTGAAAAATTAATATGGGACATATTCTGTCCCCCTTCGCATCTCCTCTCCGTATCCTTTCTAAAAGACCGCGGGAGGTCTGGCGTCCAGGCGTCAACTCATCTGCTCACCTAATAGACCCTCCACCCGCGTGCGTGGTTGTGAGCAGTTACCATCAGTCAGTGCAAGGAACTGACTCAACTGAGTTGGCGTAGTTAGAATGCGTATTGGCCGAACGCCTCTTGCGTTAGACAGGAAATTACGTACTGGTTGAAAATATTTTACAGTCAGACCAAATTTTTGGGGACATAAAACTCATACTAAACGACTTTCAGGGTCATACGCTCTTTCTTTCCTCCCCTGATCAACGCAATTTTATTTCTAATAACAAAACCCGGCCAGTTTGTTGCTAAAAGTTTGTATTTGCAACAACATGGAATAAGTATAGTTTCTTATTCATAGCTGTTTTTGTAGATTTTGAATAATGAATAGATAGTATTCAAAATTTGCCAAAGCATCTATGAATTACATGAACCCAGTAGTCATCTGGTGGATTCTAGGTGAATTACTTAGGAAATCCTACTTGGGCAGTCAACTTACTGCATCAAATTTGGCGGATTCCAGAGGTTGCAGTAGGTTGGGCGGGTAACTTGCCCCAAATGTGATTAAACTCGCGTCGTCCGGCGGGGCTTCTTAGCTCAAGTGGCTAGAGCGTTGGCTGTACTAAGGTCTTTCCCTTACTGCGTGGGTTTGAGTCCCACCGAGGCGCCGAGTTTTCAACAATTGGGTCAATATGAATAGTTTTCTCTCACAAAAGCATGATCCGTCAACGCCATCTGATTGTTAACTGTACTTCTAAACAGAATCGAATGTGAACGCAAATCAGGTTCTTTTAGTAGAACGTAATTCGAGCCATTTTAACATCCGGTTGGGGACCCGTCTTTGCTGAATTATTTTCGAGTTAAATACAGGTGCAGCAAGGCTAATCAACTCGACTTGATTTCACGATAGTTCTTTGGAGGGATCATGTTTGTTTCCATATCGTGTAAAAATGGACTTAAAGTCCTCCAGTCTCTACCTTTATTATAAGCAATCAACTTTAAAAGGCTCAGCCGAGAAAACGGTCAAAGGCATGCATAACTTAACGCGGCTACCTCCAAAACAAAACATAAAATCCTCCACTGAAAAAGGTGTTGTGAACGTCGCGCAGGTTTAGGTTTTTAATCACAAACTAAGGAAAACAACCACGCAACGGCTAGTTTGCACCCGCTTGTCCCCAAGACTCCGGAAGGCTGACTAATTGATAATCAGTCTTGAGAATGCGTGGGGCCCCTAAAATGGCGAAAACGCTTTCGCAAGGGCGTGGGAAAAACGACCTGCAGATCCAGAAAACAATGGCGGTCGCCAGCTGCCACACGCGATAACCGATTAACAATTTATGCGGAGACGGGTCAGACGAAGGTGAGAGCAAGCGGGACTGCTGTGTGGGTAACTGGTGGAACGGCATCAATGAGCTGAAAAAGCTTAGGTTAGGGGAGGAAGGAGACTGTCAAAACTCTGACTTCTGCACGTCCACCTACCACCCTCCCGGGCATGCCGAAACAAGAATTACTGGTGTAAACCAAGTCAAATTAAAACCTGATGAGTCTACTGTCTTGAAAATCCTACTTGTTCCATCACGTAGGCAGAACACACATAGGAAGATACCGCTGGTGCCTATGTAGGGTAGGACTCTAAAACGGATGAGGCAGGCAAGATAGTAAGGCGGAACTTTCAGTCCGATGATTTTCGCTTGATAAAGGATGCTACAATTGTAAAGTACAGTAAGCATGTGGGAATGTTTTCGCAAAGCGCTTAGTTAGCCATGTATTCTGTTCATATCTTTGGAATTCGAAAGTGCTCTACCAGAAATTACAAATACCACTCACCATATATCAATTCTTATTAGACTGGATGAAATATTTTAAAAGACATTACAAACGGTTTTGCAGAATTGTTGATTCGCGGTTTTTTAGCGTTTTACGCCATAAATATTAAACCGATCTGACTACGTGGTGCCGAATTGGATATTTTGTTGGGATGACTGGAATATCCACTTCATGGGTATTTCGTGGGTTCTCAGTTCTACTTTGGTCTTTCAAATACGAAGGCCAGACAGCGCACATTGTGACTCCCTGAATCGCCATCTCAGACTTACTCACCTGGTGCACATAAAAACGGTCAACCAATCGCAGAACTCACATATAGGCCACTTGATCAATTGAAATGCAGAATCTATAAGAAAACGTTTTAGTCTTACGAAATTTAAATTATTCAGAATGCCGGTTACTTGAGTGTGCGTGTTTTCGTCCGCCTGCAAAACTATGCACAACAAGCAATAAGTACTTACGTAGCAGGATTTTTTCCCATTTATTGTCGATGTCTTCGTAAACTGATGCATAATTAAGAGAATAAATAAACAAGCACATCCTTTTTTATAGTACTTTTATGGTAGGTTACGCATTTTTTAAATTTTAAATTTAAAAATTTCAAATTTTATGCCCGAAGGAAGGATAGCTGTCAATTTACAAAGTGTTTCTGTCTTGAATAATTGGGAATCCGGCTTGTCTTTGCACATGTGTTTAGAGTTTTCAATTCAAAAAACACTAACCTTCCATTTAAGAAAACAATGCCCTTTTCTGTGCTACAAGCATACGAGGGGTGCCAAAGAACGAGGGTCATCTATTTACTCTTTCATCCAGCATGAAATCTTAAAACATTAATCCCCATGAAAATACGCTTCCAACGGGTTTTCCACTGTTAAAAATCCTTTTTATATTCTTCTGAACCAATGCTGTAAAGGGCCTTCAACGGTTATTTTCTTTAATCTCTTTTTTAGTCTGAGAACGCTTTCTCTTTAGGTTTTCCTTCATTCTCAGAAATACGAAATTACGGAAGACTGGACCAGACGAGTAAAGAGAATGCAAAACCGTATTCATTGACAAGAATTGGTTGATTTCGAACGCTTTACCGTTGTCCTGATGAAGCTGCTAGTCTCCCGATTGCCACAATCCAAGTCTTTTTTACCACTGCCTATGCAGTCGTTTCAGTACGTGCAAATAACAATGTCATTTCACTGTAGTGTCGTGAGAAACAAATCCAACTAGTACGGCTCCTTTGATGTTCAAAAAACAAATGTTAATATGCAGGAAAAAGAACTTGCTGATGGCGCGTTCCTCCTTAAGGTTTGCCATTGCAAAACCGCTAGGAGCGCTGGAGAGGAGTTTAATAAAACAGTCACTATGTCGGCCGCAATAATTACTCATGAACGCTAATTGGCCAGTTGAGTAGGAAGAGCGTCTAGGAAACGTACCCAAGCGAGAGAGAGAGACATCGTTATCAACCCAATTGTTTACAGAAAGCAATTCTTGTTTTTTTGAGTGCCCTTCCTTGGACTGATAACATTTTGCAGTATATGCGGCCCACAGGCACTAACCAAACGAGCAGATGGAATGCCAGTTGAATAGACATCTGAAGACCTTAAAAACCTCATAATTGAAAACTTACTTAAAACAGAAACATATCTTCTACCCGAGTAAAAGTTTTAGAGCCATCATCTACTATAAAAACGGGCACAATGAAAGATTTTTATTTGCGTACTTTCTAAAAAATATGTTTGAACATTCGAAATCAGTGAAAATCAAAGTGAACATTTTTAAAAAATTTGATTTTGCAGGCAACCTGGAAGAGGCTAATTTAAATTCGGCATTCTAGAGTGAACTAAGTACATTAGGTGAGCTAACTCATGAAATGTCAACCGAAATTCCGAAATGCGTTTTCGTTTCAAAAAGAGTACTTAAATGGGGTTTCAAAATCAATCATCCTGCACCATAATTCTATAATAATTCAGTAACCGCAGGATTCTGGCTTTGGAACAACTATATAAGTAGCAAAAATGACTGCACAAGTAGCATGCAATCTTCTCATTGATTTTCGACGCCCTTGAAACTTCAATCACATTTCATGGAAAAATGCATACAAATATTCATTCTTTTACTTATTCGGTAGAAAATCACGTCATTTTCCCAGTTTATACTCGAAATTCGGTTTTGGGAAACTTTTCTTATTCTCTAACAATTTGGACCCGATCTGCTGTTACACTTGCATTAAGGGTAACAAATCTACAATCCGCATATTTTCCATGTACGGAAAACCATATATTCCTCTACGGTAATAAAAGGAGGCCATATGGGGTACATCAAATTAAGCAGTGGATTTGAGCCATATTGTTAACTTTACAAGCCACATCCGTAAATGTAGATACATGACGTTTTATGAACGGCAATTTCACGGTATTAAAAAATCTCACAAAGAAACTTTTTTGAAACCAAATTCTATACTTCTTTCGCGTATAAAATTGAAAAAAAACGGAATTTTCTACCGAATAAGTAGAAAAACGAATATTTTTATGCGCGTCTTCCAGGAAATATAATTGAATAGTCAAGGGCATCGAAAATCAATGAAAGAAACTGCATGCTACTCAAGTACTCATATTTTGCTGAGTATAGTCTTTGCGTGCAGTCAGAAATAAGTTAATTCGAAAACCGACACCTTGAGGTGACTGGAACATCATAGAATTATGCTGCATGGTGATTAATTTTACAATTCTACTTAATTAATCTTTTGGAAACAAGAACGTTTTTCAAAATGTTGATTGACATTTCACGAGTTAGCCCACTTACTGTATCGTGTGATTCTGTTGCATTTTCAGTCAGCTTTGATTTTTAACTCCCTTTTAACTCAAGTCAGAGTTCACAATTTTATGTAACGTTCCATGAGTTTCATTTTTCCTGTTTAAGTAAAGTGCGGAAGAATCGGAATGCCAACAAAGCCAGATGGTCTCAACTAGGTCGTCATTTTCCTAGACTGTCGGACGTCTCACAAACTGATAACTGATCAACTGTCATTTTAAAACGCAAGTATCTGCTGTCCTGACGTCAGAATTCCGGACTGACGAAGTACTCCCAGTCTGACTTACCTGTCCTTGCAGATTTTGGATAAGGGTAAGTTGTCGTTGTTGCCCATCCTGAAGACTGGCGACCTTTCGCTTGTAGTCGAGGATTTCGTTCTCAAGGAGTTGTAGTCGCGCCTTAGCTGCTATTCTTTCCCTCTGGGCTCGCACTTCCTCCTCGCTAGTTGCCTAGAGGAGGCAAAGTTACACGTCTATGCATATATATATATACATCTGAGTGGGAATCGCTGAGGGGAGGTTGCGATCCCATCCTCCCGGCGTGCACAGAAGATTAAATCCCTCGGTATTTTTGAATGATGCACGTTATACAGCCTACAATGCAATATGAACTGTGGAGTTGCGCTTGGAATTAGCTGCGAAAACAGTAGGGGTGCTAACTCATGGATTGTTAACCGAAATTCTGAAATGTGTTTTCGTCTCGAAACGATTACTTACGTAGGGTTTTAAGACTAATCGTGGTGCAGAATAATTCTATAACAATTCAATTACCATGAGATGCCGGATTTCGAACGAACCTCTTCCCGGCTGCATGAAAAAAATCATACTCTGGAAAAAATGACTACTTCATTAGCAGGAATATTTCCCATTGATTTTCGATGTCCTTAAAAATTCAATTATATTGCATAGAAAAATTGCATGAAAATATTCATCCTTTTACCCATTTGTTAGAAAATTATGTCTTTCTGCAATTTTACACTCGAAGGAGGGGTATAGTTTGGTTTTAAAAGTTTCTAATTGTGAGATTTTTAAAGACCCTAAAATCCCTGTTTATAAAGCATCGTGTCTCTGCGTTTACTCATGTTGCTTGTAAAGTTTACAATATGGCTCAAATTCGCTGCTAGATTTTATGACTTTCATGTGATTTACTCCTATCATCGTGGAGAAGTATATGGTTTTCCATACGCAGAAAATAATCGGCTTGTAGGTTGTGAGCCCTGGGTACAGGTGTAACGGCAAGACATGCTCAAAATTATTCGGGAAAAAGAAAAGGTTTTAAAAACTGAATTTTACCCATTCTTTGAGTATAAAATTGAGGAATAAGGGTGTGGCCTATGACCGGGTTTACTTACTCCCGGGGGAGCCTTTGTGTTAAACAAAAGTGTGGACAATGGAGACCTTTTTGGTATCACAAATTTTGATCCTCCATATCATTACCAATTAAAAGGGGACATTTATTTTTAACATTAACGATAATAGTAAATGAATTTAATGCACCTCTCTCAGGCATTGTCGAAAAGGTATTATACTGTCGTATTTTTAGTTCATTGACTACCTTATAGCAGCCTGACCAGCCTCATGCAACAGCCACCACGAGGTCTTTTTATTTCCTTCTCTTTTAGCACAACTGGTCCCTGCAGTTAGGAACCCCAGTCATAAACCACACTCTCGCCCATTTTCCCTGTCATTAACTTCCTTCATAGTCGCGCGACGTTTCCACAGCATGAATGATTGCTAGCCTGCTTGCCTTGATCCGTCCCCTCCCGTGGGGTGTAGGGAGTATCATGCGACAAGAATCCACACTGCAGCGATACGATCAATCTATTTTCTTGGGTGCGGGTGAATGGAAGTTGAAGGACTCCGCACTGACGGGGATAGGCCACCGTAGGCAGCTCTGTTGCTCAGTTTGAGTCTGTCAATGCAAGCACGAGCACAATCTTATAAGAAGTACACTGAAGACCCCCTGACAAGTGCTTCAGAAACCCTGCTGGATGCTTCTGAATCCTCCCGTGCCGGCACTCAGCCTTCAGTCCGGTGCTGCTCCCACAGGGTCGACTCCGGGATGGTTGGGCAGGGCAACCAAAAAGGTTTTAGAATTTCCGGGTTTGCGGTAATCAGTCGTTCTTCAAAAACGCGTTCTCACCTTGCTGGGACCCAATTTCTGAACTATCATATCGTTCAACATCTTGAAGGCAAAAAGGCGCCACGTAGAGGTGGGACAGAGTATGGCGACTCCGTTTAGCTTTTAGGCTCTTTATGAAGTTGAGCGGCAAGTTCCGGCGTGGCGACTACGTCCTGCAACCTGATTGGCTAACGCTCCCTCTACGACGTTTCGTTAAATAGTTCAGCGCCACTAAAGGTTGCCTCTGGGCCTCAGTCGGTCCACCACCAAATCGGACGGGTCACCTGTTGGTCGGCATTTAGGGGCTTGTTATCAAAGTAGCACTCGCAAGCCGTGTATTTTAACCAGAGCGGCCGATTTGTGATCGTTCTGCTCCTGACTGCTTTACTTTACATGCCTGTCGCTCAAATTGCGAAGTCAGGCGGTGCATATTTTGTTCTATGTACTTATAATCCGATGCCATGCCTGCATTTGTAAAAATGGATCTACTGTCCTGTAGTGGGAGTCAGTAGCCTTGGCTCGTTTCTTCGACACTTAACCCATTATATAGTAGTTGTATAATCTCGTGAAATGTCCTTTCAGTTTGAAAGAGTTACTTAGGTAAGGTCTTAAGCTTAATCATTGCGTAGCATAATCAATAGGTATTAAAGTCACGTTAGGATGCTGGCTTTCGAATGAGCTGTTTATCGACCGCTTGCCTAAACTATGTATGTTTCGTAAAAATGCCTATTCAAGTATCATGAATAATTCTCATTGATAGTTGATAACCTTATAAATTCAAATATAGGTTGTGGGAAAATGCATGAAGGATATCCCCCCATACTCATTTGGGAGCAAAATATGTCTTATTCAAACTCAACGTTTGAAGAAAGAATATCTTTCGGTATTAAAATAATTTCCCGATTCCCGTATAATTTTAAATCCGACTTGCTGTTACACTTGTATTCAGGATTTTCAAACTACAAGCTGCATATTTTCCGTTTAAGGAATGTGATACGTTTCTATAGGCTATAAAGAAGATGTCATATAGGACTCATTAAATTTTGTAGTGGATGGTGATTTTGTTGTCCCCTTTATAAGCACCATTAATAAAAAGGCTGACACGAGAGTGTTTGATTAGACATTTGGCGGTCTTGAAAAATTTCCTGGGCAAAAACTTTTTAAATAGAGCTGTACTATTCCTTTCAGGGTGGCATTTGAAGACGACGTAATTTGCTACCAAATTAGCACAAGAAAGTATATTTTTGCGCATGTTTTCTATAGAATATATTTGAAATCATGCAAACACTAAAAATCAGTGGGAAAATGCATCCTAATTTAGAGATCAATTTTTACAAGGTGTAGTTTTTCAGGCTGCCGGTAAGAAACCTATTCAAAATCTGGCATCTTAGGGTGACTGAAATATCTCCGGATTAACCTTCGTGCTAATTAATACTATAACTCTTCTTAGGCAATTTATTCAAATCAGAAACACAGTTCGAAACATCGGCTGACACTATATGTGACTGCACATTCAGGAGACATGACCTTTGACCCTTGCTAGAACTGCTGTATGGCTTGCCATGAAAAGCAGCCAACGTGCCCAGAACGGATGATGAACGAAGTCGCCAAAATCTCAACAACATCATCTAATACGAGGCAATTCTAGCTCAGGAACTTTTGGGGGCCGAGGTCATCACCGGTATAGTAAATTCCAGCAAAGGTATAGTCATGGTGGTCATTTACTTCAAATCTACGAGCAAGCATTCGGCCATCAAGCAATTTTCTCGCATGCTTGCCTGTTTTAACACCTATGGAACCCGCCTGACTGACATTCATGACGCCTTCTGACCAGCAAAGTTGAAATTTTATGCGCTCCACTCAACCACAAAGTTTCTGCCACTACCTCTGACGATGGACTCCTGTACGAGTCTGAAAGCTCAGGATAATAAACAAATTGTTCCGGTTCTCGACTCTTCTTCTTCTTCTTCAAACCACAAAGTTGTTGGTGATTACTGAACAAACGGAGGCATTACCAACGTAGGGTTTTCAGTTAGTTTGATTTCAGGGCAGAAAAGAGTAGATAAGTTTTGCTCGGAGCTTCAGTCTGGAACCTTCGGGAAGTAAAAATACCAGGTCAAAAAATGCCGCTGGTTCATAAGGTCAATTTGGCCTGAAGTACCTATTACAATCTGCCTTGCCGCAAAAGATTATGGTAATGATGATGATGATGATGATGATGGTGGTGGTGTTGGTGGTGGTGGTGGTGGTGGTGGTGG
>CACRXP010000514.1:99102-263769 GCA_902702965.1 Spirometra erinaceieuropaei | reverse complement strand
AGGAGGAGGAGATTTCTCATTTGACTTTTGTGGGAGGGTCGTTCAACGATCGCGGTATGGAAATGCTCATCTCGTTGCGCCTTCAAACTCATTTTATAACACTCACAGGCAGTTGAATAGCGACTGGTAATATATGCAGAAACAAGTGTACTGACAAAGACCAGAGAGGCTGAGATGGTCATTTCTGACTTCTTGGCTGTCGTCAGCCAGCCATGCCTAACCCCAACTTTGGATAACCGCCGATCCTTTTATTGCCGTGTGGCTGGCTGAGGGAGCTCTCAGTCATCAAGGGACGGCCACATACCTTCCAGCAAACAGACTAGGCCGGTTAATCTTACGCCCAAGAGACATCTCGAAGTCTTTCGCCGAACCGTGCGTCGAGCCCATAAACTTCGGACTGGAAAGCGTCTTTCTTTGAAGGCTACACCTTAATACGGCAGATGACAACACACTCAACAGGTTTCCTATCGGATCCCTGACTTGGTCTGTGTAGGTTCGATGCACTGGAAGCCCCGAGCAACCGCACGGGACGGTCCTCGCCGGCGCCCCGGAGTCCACAGCAGCGTTCTGCCAGCGACTCAAATGCAGAAAAAACCGCCCCCGAAAATGCTGCACTGACCTGCGGTGTTTATGCGGTGAGGTCTGCCGTTGAGAATACGTGGGCAAGTCGCCCGAGGTCAGTACATCCTAGTGGCCGTTATCCCCTCACACACAGATCTTTACTCCCTCTCGCCCTCATCTCAGCCAGTGGTAACGCCCCTATCAAACTCTGCTGCACGTAGGCACTTAGCAGCGCGGTCGGTAAGCGCAGCAGTGAATCATACAGTCCGGCGCAGCTGAGCGTCTGCATAGGGAAAAAGGCCTCTGAAATCTTTTCTCGGATGGAGGGAGGGGGGCAGAAAGGGCGTGGCCTCTAGGCAAGACTCTCGCCCTGCTGAAGTTTGACTCCTTCGCCGGCAATGGCATCCAGTCGACAGAATGACTTTCAGAGCATAGAACGCTGTCCAAACTCCTAACTGGGGTTTGAGGTGCCTCAGGGCTGAGCTCGCTAGAGAGCGGGGGAAAGCAGGGGAATTCTTCGAGAACCCGACGTAGATGAGGCAAGGTGACCTTCACGGTCAGCAGATGTACTCCAGCCGGCCCTGACAAACAGTACAAGGATGTGAGGGGGAGCTCTAGTGATAGTCCCTGAGTAGTCTGCGTATGCGGCAAGATAATCAATGATTCTTCTTATCCATTTACCTAATAGATTTCAGTAGCTTTCCTTGTCGTATAAAAGTCGCCTTGTCAAACAAGTAACTAACTTTCAAAGACAATAGATTTTTCTCCCATTTTCTCCCTTAAAGTGAGAAAATCTGCACCCCTTCTGAATCTGCCGTTAAAGGCATCATGGGTGCTCTTTTCCTTAACTAATCATAAAACCCTCAAACATTAATTCATGTATGTACGTAATCACTATGCAACTATGGTGTCTTTCCTGCCAAGGCGTAACCTTTGTTTTTCCAGAAATTTCCCGACTGTGGGAAAGAAGACCTTGGAACCCACTAAAGATGTGCGAAAATATAAAAATGAACTGCATATTATTTGTGAAAGTCTTATTTTGCTTGATTTCCCTCACGCAGCATTTCCATTCAACAGACATCCCTTTGTTGTAAAAAAACCCACACACCCACGTCATCATTCGAACCCCAATAAACATTGACAGAAGTGTTTAAATATGCCTGTTGGATAGAAAACATTACTTAGGCAAAGTCGAAAACGTGTTGGACATGCAATATTCTCTTGAGTTACTGGCATTTGGTTGAAAATACTATTAATTGCCTGCATCAACCTGCGGGAAAAATAAACACCACAACTTTTTGATTTTTGATGCATATAAAGTGGATGGAGCTTCCCGGAAATAAGTATGATCCTGTTGTATGCTCTACTGTCAGCCTTAATAAATCGGGACTTGTTAGGATGCTAAATAAATATAAAAGCATGCCCATATTTTTAAAAATTAGAGAAAAAATTATCTGGCCCAAAATATTTCATCCTTTCTGTGTACAAATAAATGAGACGTTATTTTATATAACGGAATTTAAAAACTTACCTATCGTTGAAAATACTGGGTAAAAATTATTTGATGATTGAGTTATTTCAAGCCTAATTTGCATAAGTGAACGAGTTGCCTTCCAAAAACACATATCAGTCCATTTTAAATAATGAATTCTTGTCAAAGGTACGTCCAGAAATTGCGGCTGATGCCTTGAATTCTCGTGGTTTTGGAAAGTCTAGAAATTAAAAACACGCTTGCTGGAAATGCAGTCATTCTCAACTTCCAAGGGCTGAAAAAGTGAGACTTAGTGAGTAATGGTCGCCAGCCTCCTAACTGGAGTAGTGTCCGATTGTCGTAGGGAAGCGCAGTTCAGGTAGTCCACTTTCGGTCACTGATTGCATTTTTCGCTGTGGGCAGTGAGTACTGAGGTGTGATAGCAAATAACGGCTTGTTTTTTTTACTCCTGCTGTGCACTTGCCACAGGAAAAATCTTCTACGGCAACAGATTACAATCCCGAAGAACGGACGGTAGCGTCTGTCGTCACTCTATGGAACATAACCCTCCCAGTGGAATCACGCGAGGGTGACAGCCTTTCCAGACGCATTCCCGCTCTCCTTAGTCGTTCTCATAGGAGCAAAGCCTTCAACTGGACAAAACACTTTGACAGTCGGGAAAAGGACGCGGTCCACTACGTGTCTCTTAAAGTGGGTGCAGTGCCAGTCACTTGCGCGCAGACCAAAATTATGCGGCAGCAGACTTGCGTAGCATCTTCCACACCCTCTCCCCTTTGTCCACCTCGTTCCAACGGCAAGACAAAGTCAAGACGGCCGAAGGCGGACCCGACCTGGTCCTCAGAGCATGTACCAGACTTTCAAGGGGGGACGCGCAGATCTCACCTCAGTGAGGGGGGTGACAGAGGCCATGTTGGGAAGGAGCCACAGGAGTCTGACCCCACAGTCCTGACAAGCACGGAGTGACCTCGCCAGCTGTCAGAATTTCAGTCCACGGGTCCTTTCGTGTCGCGATAGATCGCACCGCATCAGATGAGGGACGCGCCGATGTGTTGGGAGGGCGACTCCCCAGTGTCGGTCTCTCTCCAGTCGGCTGCCCCCGCTGGCTAACACGGCGTGAAGGTCTGCATCTAAGGTGCGTCACAAGCAGGCACGCCTGCACGACAGTAGTAATGAATTCCTGTGAACTCAGCGCTGCCCGAAAAACGCGTCCCGTGAGCCAGTCTGACGCGGCTATGGTGCAGCGGATAGGCAGCTTCGTCTGTGGTGGGGGCCACAACAAGACACAAGTGGATTTCCATTCACGTCGCACACGCAGTCTTCTGGTGCTGATAAGTCGTTAAATCCGAGTCGTGAATAGATAAGCAACCTGAAGGTCGTATGGTGACCAAAAAGGATCAGTAAGAACTTCTTGTGGGAGTTCGAACCAAACTGCTTCTATAGAAGGAAGCAAGACCGTCTGACGGAAGGAGTCACTTTGCTCTTACCTCCGATTAGCATGCCGGTTTAACTTTATAGGGTAAGATATGTTTATGCATTACTGTTGTGTCCAGGGTTATGGGTTAGGGTTAGTGGTTTGGGTTAAGGGTTATAGTTAGGAGTTGGGGTTAGGGTTAGGGGTTAGGGCAACTATTTCTCAATCACTCACATACAACCAAGCACTTCCAAATACCTTTCCTTTATATACAACTACTTGACTTCGGCGCCTGAGCGTTCTCCGGTATCGTATTATGAAATTTCTTACGACTGTGCAATGTTCATTCATACAGCATCGTACCTGTCTTTTTGCCACTGCTCCTCATGAAATGTGCAACATGGTTCGCATCCATTGCAGCATTTTATGGACTTCATATGATACCTTTTTAAAGGCACAGAAGAGTATGTGACTTCCTTTACGCGGAACGCAAGCACCCTGTGGACTGAAATCACTAAGCGCTAATGCAAAGACTGGTCAGGCTCCAACTTATTTGGGAATCAGAAAACTTTTTAAAACCTAATTATACTCCTTCTTCGAGTATGAAATATAAAGAAGATGTGATTCTTTGTCGAATGACAGAAAGAAGGCACACTTTAGTTCGTGGTTTCTTAAAACTATACATTAATTTGCAAGACTATTGAAAATCAATTCGAAAAGTGCATGCTACTTAAGCAGTCATTTTTTACCAAGTACAGTTTTTACAGTAGATTGAGAAGAAGCGCATTCAAGAGCTGACACCCTGCCAAGTCCAAAATATTATAGGATTATGCAGCAAGATAACCAGTATAAAAACCGCGCCCAAGTAATCCTTCCTAATTGAAAACGCATTTCAGAATTTCAGCCAACATTTCAAGAGATCGGTCACTCACTGTATGTGTGTGTATGGCAACCTCTTTCAGAACACGAAATTTGAGCTGTGATCTTTATTGACAAACTTCCTCATCAGGGTGTGCGTAATAGCGCCAAATGGTCAACACACACACACATAGAGAGAGAGATAGACGGCCATCTGTGTTGTGGACGAAGATACCTCGTATATGCGTCTGTGCCCTGTCGCACCCGTTGCCAAGGGGACCACTAACCACCTGCGACAATCACCTCGGCGCTGAGAGCCGACTGTGCAAACTGCGTGCCGTGAAGTTTCTTTTGGAAAGACTGAATCACCTCTATTGTGTGTAGGATAATTTATGAGCGCTTTATGTTGATATCTTTATTTCTGAGGAGAAAAAGGGCCGTGAGCTTTGAAGCCAGGATTCGGAAAACATGGCGGATTGGATGTGAGGGCACATTAACAAAATTCGAGCAACCCCACAACTGTCCTAATTCCATGAGTGAATCATTGGTGACTGGTTGAATCGAGGGAAAAGCCAGTAAACATATAGTGGCAAGAAATCGCAAGTATGTTTTCCAATAACTAATTTCTTCAGCAGTGGTCACGGATAGAATATGTACCTGCGAAGATCTAGCATTTATGAAGACTGTTCGTCAGCAAAAGGTCGAGCGCTCCCCGGGACAGCGCACCATGCGTTAAAATGCATATCGGGAATTCTCCGAGACAGGTGGAGAATCTTACCATCACTGAATCCGAACTGACGGATCGATCAGTCAACTGCGAAGTTTTCGCTAGAAGCAGCCGAAACTCGGCATTTCAACATGTTTTACTATACAGTAAATGACTGATCTCATGGAATTTTGGCCGAAATTCTGAAATGTGTTTTCTATTTGAAAGAATTACTTGGGTGTGGTTATATTACTGATTATTTTGCGGCCTAATCCGCTAATTTTTTGGACTCGCCAGGATGTCGGCTTTTGAATGCACTTCTTTTCGATTTCCTGCAGAAACCACACTCGCTAAAAATGACTACTTAGTTAGCATGCATTTTTCACATTGGTTTTCGATGGTCTTATCAATTCAAACATATATTATAGAAAGCATGCACGAAACTATGCTTCCTTCTTCTCATATGGTGGTAGGTCACGTCGAATTTACATTTTATGCTTAAAGACAGGGTATATTTAGGTTTTAATAAATTTTTCTGATTCCCGGATAATTTTAAGCCAGATCAGCCGTTGCATTAGCGTTTAGCAATTTCATTCTACAAGATGCGTGCTTTTCGTGTAGGGAAAATAATTTATTTCTCTATTTCTTTAAGAACATACCATTTAGAGTTCATGAAATTTTACAGTGTATGCTGACTATGTTATGCATCTCATGAGGAACAATGGTAAACAGACAGGTACGATGCTGCATGAATGTACATTGCACGATCTTAAAAATCTTATACTCAAAAACTTCTTTTAAACCTAAATATGCTCTGTCTTCAAAGATAGAATATAAAGTTGGCGTGATTTGCCGCCGAATGAGTAGAAGAACGCATATTTCGTGCATGTTTTCCATGAAAAATGCTTGAATTTATAAGACCATCGAAAATAAATGTGCAAAATTTATGTCACTTAAGTAGTTAATTTTTACGGAATGTGGTTTATGCAGGAGGTCAAGACGAGGTGCAGCATTCAAAATTCGACATTCTGGCGTGTCGAAATACTATAGGATCATACCGTATGATAAGTAATATTGCAACCCTACCTTAGTAATCCTTCCTAATCGAAAACGCGTTTCAGAATTTCGGCCAACATTTCAAGAGATCGGTCACTCACTGTAAGTTCAGGAACAGGATGAAGAACTCGTCTTCCAGTGGATAGAAAATTTCATAAATTCTCACTGGACGCAATCTTATCTGGGTGGCTTGCTGCGCGAACAGTGGGCTGAGCTCCACTAGGTATTTAAAAAGCTGGAAGACGGGAGAGTGGCATATGCAGCGCATGCGCGGGACTACCGTCACGTGATTGGGTGCCAGTTTCCAGGCCGGAAAGAATGCTGAGCAGTTGAGTACCTGCCAAAATGGTTTCCGAAGCAGGAGAGTAAGAATCCACGGTCTTCTATTACAAAACATCTTCTTGATTTTGGCCATTCGGTTGACCCCAAAACGTCTTTTCGAGTATTAGTTCGAGCAAACACTACTCAGATATTGCGCTACCTGGAGGCAGTCTATACACGGCGGGAGAAACCCGACCTATGTAACCAGTTAGACCACGTGGTCAACCTCAGCTTGCCCTGGTAGACCTGAGCCCTTTTGATTTTCGAAACCTCTCAGAATGTTTACTTCTTCATTTTCATTCTTATGTTGCATTTTAAAGTTATCATTTTATTGATTAGTCTACGCGCCGTATACGTTGACCTTGCTGTCTTACAGTGTTTTTCTCTGTCGGAATTCAAACTTCTGTACCTTTCTCACTTGTTATTTGTGTTATGCAACGACAGGCTGCAGTTGAGAAGCCGTCGCGAAATTTTCTGGTAGCATTAAATTCTGCTATCCTTGCCTGCTTTAAAGGAAAGAATGTCTAGATTCCGAGAAGAAGAAGAAGACACGATCACTGGAATAAGAGTTTTATTCGCCGGACGTTTCGGATTCCTGCTCGAACCCATCATCAAAGACAGCACCTGATACGGGTGATGGGTTCGGGCAAAAACGTTAGGTGAAAAAATCTCTTCTTCCTAAAATCATATCTCCTTCCTCACGACTACTTCCTAAGCCTCGTCCCTTCCGCTAAGTTTTCGTCTCCGACAATATCGACTATGTGTTCCACAGCAAGGCGAGAACAGGCAGACTGACTTTTACGTGATTTCTTCTATAGTGGTAGCAGACTTGCACGGAGTCTAGTTCACTCCCTCCTCCCCCACCCGGGCCCAGTGTCATGACCGGAAGCGGGAGAGGGCGCCGGTGGCTGGCGCGGCCACGAATGCTGGTTTTCTGGCGGGCAACACCAGGCGTTTTTTGGTCGGCTACGCCTGTTACGTGAGTGGTTGTCAACCTTAAGTAGGCACTTCCCATCACAAAAACAGCTTATCACTAAAATGAACTCTCGTGCGACTTAGATTAGTGCTCATCGCAGCCGAAATAAGGCGAGCCCACAGTTGGACTTGTAGGTCGTCTGATTCCAGGAGTCATTACGTTTGGCGCTCAGCCCCAAATTCTGCCTGCTGGTGGTTGCGGTCTGGGTGGTTAAGGCTGGCAGGTGAACGAGAAAAAACCATCTCACTTTCCCTTGAATATGTCAGGAATAATTATCGACCAGTAACTGTTCATCCCTATGTGGCCACACAGGAGGGCTCTAGGCCGCAGTTAACGTGTCAAAAGCAGCCTTCGTACTTCGTTTCGCCATCAAGGCAACTCCGTCAATACCAAGAGACTTAAGAAGGCTGGCAAGATTTCTGAGTATGAATTCCGCCAGCCCATTTGACTCACTCTTGAGGGTAGTATTGCACTCTAGTGCTGCCACGTCCCGGAAGTGAGGCTTTCCTTTTGCGTTAATTTGTTACTTTTGGGAAATTATGGCAAAACAGTGTTTGGATACGCAGGCAAACCTCAATTTGACAAGAAGGCTACTGCTTGATTTCACGGTTTTTGCACAAAAAGGTAAACAGTATCCAACTGTGGCCGACCTTTCTCGTGCACATGCTATTCAAAGGCCGATAACTATGCATAGCCTAATTCTGACTACCAGGTTTGGTGCAGTCTCTCTGATGTTCGACAGAGGACGCGTGTTTTAGCCTCTCTGGGTGGTCTAAAACCAAACTAACCGATTATCCGCGTGAAGAATACGACACTTCCTCTAGCTTAAAGCAAATACGCTCCTGGATGTTCCGTTCTTGTCCGCTGTTTTATATAAAAGGAATAATAAAAGACGGAAAGCGAGCGGATAGAAATCGATCTTGAATCGCCAGTCCATCACATTATTTATGGTGGAAGCACTGTCTGCAACAGTATGTCCAATCAGAAGCTCCGAAACAAGACTGTATGTTAGTGTAAAACGACGCGCCTTATCTGAAAAGTGATGCCCATCCTAGACGGTACGTTGTAATTCAGCAAACACTGTGAGCGGAGATTAAGCAATATCGTACCTTGGGCAGGGAAAGCTTGACGTTTAGACTAAATCTCGTGGAACACGAGGATGGCTTTGTCGGCAGGCATGTTTATGAGAGGCTTTCGATGACATCTGTATCCCCCAAAAAGGACCAATCTGATTTTCCGTGGGTTAACATGTTAGTTGTCTTGCCGCAAAATAACAAGATATTCCAGACACTTTAAGACGCCGGCTTCAGGATGAGCTTTACGTCGACCGTCTGCGTAAATTAAATTCCGTAAAAATGACTTCTCCGGTACCACGAATTTTTTCCTCGGTTTCAGATATTTTTATATATTCAAATATATTTTGTATAAATGTGCACGGAAACTTTCTTCCTCGTATTCTTCTGATAATACACCATAACATCTGTACATTTTATTTTGAAAAAGAAGTATCTTCCCTTTCTTAAAAAGTTACTAATTGTGAAATTCTTCCAAGACTGCGAAACGCCCGATCGTACAGTATTGCATCAACATATTAATCAATACTGCTTATAACACAAAACAACGCGGTTCACATCCATCGCATGGTTTCCCTTGCATACAAGGTATGCGGCTTGTAGGTTAGAAAACCAGAATGCAAGTGTAACGACAGGTGGGTTTCATAATTATTCGGGAACCGAGAAAGCTTTTTAAAATCGAAAGACACTTTCTCTTCAAGTATACAATTTTAAAGAGACGTAGTTTACTACCAAATGTATAAAAGAAAGGATATCTTTGCAAATGTGTTCTATAAAATACAGTCTCATTTATATGGGTATTAAAAGTCAATAGGGATGATTCATTCTCCCAATGCAATCATTTTATAAAGTGCATTTTGCTCTAGCGGTCGACAAAAAAACTGGTTATAAGTCGGCATCCTGGCGTGGCTGGAGTATCTTAACATTATTCTAAACGGCGATCAACATGAAAACCACACTTAAATAGTCTTCTCACAGTGAGAACGCATTTCAAAATTTCGGTTAACTTTTCAGGAGATAGCATATGTGTATTCTAAAGGGAGTTCCGACAAAGACAAGAGGGGCTGACATGGCCGTCATCTGCCAGCCGTTTCCAAGCCCATGTTTGTCGCACCCCAACCTCGAATCCACGGTCCCACTGTTCTGCTTCCAGGTTAACATGGAGGTTCATACTACCAGCATTGGAGCACCAGGTGTCGAGAACTTCTCTCGCCCCTTTTGTATTAGCCATGGAGACGGCCTCAGTGCCATCCCAATTGAATGGGTGGTCGCACTCGAGTGCGTGAGCAAAGACGAGGGACGGGGAGTCTTGCCGACGGACAGCTAGTTTGTTTTCATTAATATGGCTTCTCAGGCGTTGACCCATATGACCAGCATACATGCAGGGACAATTTGTGCATGGAATGCGATGTATTACGTCTGTTTGCTGCCCTCTATGGATAAAATACTTGATTCGAGATAGGGCTGTGAGTAGGAAAGATGCTGGTTTGTGAGCAGTGTGAGTATCAGAGCGATTTAAATGCCGGGCGATTACTTCAGACGTTCCCTGCATCTAAGGCAGGGAGTTGAACTTTAGGACATAATTTTCCTGTTGGAGGTGAGATCTTGCGGTTGTGTTTGGTGCCTGATGCAGTTCTTAGCAAAATTTTTCGGATGTCTGTTAGATCAAAACAACCGATACAGGTAAGCAAGCTCTTTATTAAGGCGATCGTCGCCGTTGCAATAACGACGGCACAGAGTTCGGGCGCAGCTTCTTTTGTGAGCTGCAGGGTGGTCGCTTCCATAACTGACGATAATTTCCAAATTAGATCCTTTCCTATGGACGCTCGCCGCGAGACTACTATAGTCTTACTTTTGTATTCGCTGGTCAAGAAACCTACCATGACTCTGTGACCACCCCTCTCACACGCCAGTAGTCGGTCCGTCGTGCCAAATAATCTAGTGGGAGAAATTAACTTTCTGCCTTGTTTTTATTTCGTCCGACGACGACTTGGTGTCACTAGCTCAAAAGTTCACGAGTACAGCTCGATTTTTCCAAAGAACGTCTTCCATCTCTGATCTACCACATAGATTGGACAGAAAAATGCAGCAGATAAAAACGAGCATTTTCGGCCTTTTTGCCGCCATTAGTCAGCCATACCCAACCCAGGGTTATGCAACCAATGGGAGCCCAAACTCGCGACCAAAGCACTAAACAGTGAGCCACGGACTCTTTGCCCTCTCGGTTATGGCCGGGTATATTAATAATAATAGAGGGACACTCACTGACCGCCTTACGAAAATCATTCGTGCCGTTGTGCCTTTGGGCTTTCTTTCGAACCCCTAGCCCAGCAGCCGCAAACTGGTGCGTAATAGAGGCAGAATGGCATTACCGACAAAGACAAGGGAGACTGAAGTGGCCATTTTTTTCTTGTTAGCCATCACTTATAAAAAATGGAAGCAATTTTTGGAATCGTTTGTCTGCTAAAGGCGATCTGTCATCGAAATAAATTTGCCAATTCCGTTATTGCTTAACAGACAACTGATTCCGAACAAATTTGCATGCGGCAATTTGCAGACTTCCACTAGAACTTCTTTGAGTTCCTTTTTTCAAACACATTTGGAAAAAATCGCCCTTCAAGTAGTGCATACCTTTTAAAAATATCTCCGATGCATAGAAATGTCAATTCTTTTTTCCATTAGTAAATGCAGAGACATAACGTTTCATGAACGGCCACTTCGCAGTATTAAAAAATCTCACAATTATAAACTTTTTAAAACCGAATTGCAACCTTTCAATGGGTAAAAAAATTGGAAGAGGAGGTGACTTTCAAATCGAACGAGCAAAAAATGAATATTTTATGCATATTTTTCATGAAATATGATTGGGTTTTTAAGGGAACCGAAAATCAACGAGAAAAATGCATGCTACGTAATTAGTCGTTTTTTACAGAGTGTGGTTTTTATACGCAACCGAAAAGAAGTTCGTTCAGATACCGGTATCCTGAGGTAACCGAATTATTATAAAATTATTCTGCACGGTAATTTTTTTAAAACAGAACTTAATTAATCTTTTCAAAGTGAAAGCGCATTTTGGAATTTTAACTGACATTTTTATAAGTAAGCCCACCTACGGAATATTGGAGGGACGCTCAGTAGTCGCGTTACGCGACAAATATGTCGCAGTTTGCTTCTGGTTCATCAAGGGCCCCGAGGGTAGTCGCACGACGAGTAATGATAAATGCGAAGGAAACTATTGACAAAGAATGGGATGGTCATTTATGGCCTATTATCCTAATCAACAAGCCTTACCTAACCTCGGGCTTTGGGCCACTGAGGCGCGAACCCACGCTCTTTATGCCATTACTCTAATCATTGAGCCGAGGAATTGCGTAACGGTTGCATCAAGACTTGAGCAAGCCTAACAGTCCGGTCTCTTAGTGAGGCGTTGCCCTATGACTAATCCTACGTTGCAGAGGCGTGGCTCATTCCTTTTCAGCTTCAGAAGCCGATCCGCAGACCCGTTTCTTACGCTTAATGAGGTGATAGGTGAGATGGTGGACTCGCATTGCGTGCTGCTAGTGTCGGTTGATTAACCATGTGCAAGTAAGGATCAGTTGACTTCGCGCTTTTATTGCACCGGACAGAATCCGCGTGCACACCATGCTTCATAATTAATCGGGGTAGCTACATTTTTCACTCAAGTCATAAAAGGGCAGGACCGCCTTCTGCAAACTTATGGGCGTTTACGGGGCAAAATGAGTACCCATTGGTGTCTTTGGCGATTTCTGCTGATTGGCCAAACGAGTTGAGGGATGCTGGCAGACGTCCAATGCCTCAATAACCTACATTAAAATTATATCACTCTGAAGGATTTTCAAATTAGAAAAAGCTAATTTGCTTAGGGGTCCTATTATTAATGTCAAAGAAATCTGGTGATTGTACTAGTAGTAGTAGTGTAAGTAGAAGTAGTAGTAGTAGTGTTAGTAGTAGTAGTATTAGTAGTAGTAGTAGTAGTAGTAGTAGTAGTAGTAGTAGTAGTAGTAGTAGTAGTAGTAGTAGTAGTAGTAATAGTAGTAACAGTTGCCGATACAAGCAAAAATGCGAGTTCCAGGAACTACTTGATCAGAAGAAGGAGCGATCGCAGGAACAATGGCTTTATTCGCCATTGTTCCAGCAATCGCTTCTTCTTCTGACCAAGTAGTAACAGTATTAATAGTGATAGTGGTGGCGGCAGTGCTATTAGGGGTAACAGTAGTAATATTAACAGAAGTAGCTGTAGTAGTAGCAGTAGTAGTGGTAGCAATAGTGGCCATGTTAATAATGTCATCAGCAGTAGTAGTGGCAACATTAGCAGCGATAGGCAGTGGTAAAAGTGGTGGCAGTAGTGGCAATTGTGGTAAAAGTAATAGAAATATTAGCACTAGCAGTAAGGGTAATGATAGAAACAGTTACAGTGGCTGCATAAGAGCGGCAGTGATAGTAGTGGCAGTAGCAGTATAAGTGGCAGTAGTAATCGCCGTTGTTGCAGTAGTAGCCGTATAATCAGTAGTAACAGTAGTATTAATATCGTTGGTAGCTGTAGTTGCATTGCTAATGGTATTACTGGTAGTATTGTTAGTATAAGAAATAAGAGTTTTTTTAGTGGTCTGGAAGTTATTGTTGAAAAATTCCCCGGCCCCCACCTAAAGCGAGCACGTAACCGGCGGCAAAATATAAAATGATTTTCCAATTATATGATGCAGTTCGTCTTTTGGTTACTCTTCATAACTTTTTATGTTTTTCATGATAAAATGAACGGGATCATATTACGGCCAACCAGGCTTGGCTCTGGTGCAAGGCTCAAAAACTTAGTCTACGTCTATTTAAATGTAAACTTTTAGGAGTCTTCCCTCCGTTTTCTTTGCGTGCTTAATATGCCGACGTAGGTATTTCAGTTAGTACAACTGACGTCTACGGAATTGGAAGAATTAAACTAAAATTTTAAATGCTTTGGAAAATCAATAAAATAAATGAATTTTCTCCGTGTTTCGCCTTTTGTTCCGGCAAAATTTGCAAATAGTTAGTGGCCGCAAATATTTAACTACTAGCTTATAAAATTCCCGAGAAATAATGCGCAACGACTTCAGTATGAGGGGCAAAATCTCATCAAAATCGCACGGGGCTTAGCCTCGCACAGCCCTAACATAGCCCTGGGTAGTGACGGGGCCATTGTTGGCAGGGATGTTTCCGTTTTCTCTAATTCGGGGAAAAATTAAATCTTATGTTGATTTCTCCAACGCTTTCGCATACTGGAAGAGATGTAATTATATATCGAAGGGAGCAGACATGAGCTTGGCATATTTGAATTTTTAGATTAAGAGAAGTTCATACTTAACGCATACGTTGATTGGTGCTGAGCATTCATATTAGTATTATTAAAGGAAATTTTAGTTTACGTGTGGAGAAGTGTCTAGGGCTACTCTTACGTTATTTTGCCTGCATTTGAAATTGACATTGAAAATCCCTTAATAATTTGCAAAACATCTAAATGTAAATGTAAAATGCTCAGAGTTCGTTTGGCCATGCAACTGCATTTTCAGTATTCTGGACAATTGTCTTACCTCTTCTGCTTGCTTCATTGCCAGTTGTAGTTGATAACTCTCAACAGCAAGGCTTGGTCTTTCTTTAGCAATGATTTGTTGGGAATATCCTGAGGTCGGCAGGTCAAGAGTCAGTCTACTTTCCTCGACATCTTCCTCTGCACCACCAGAAGTACTCTCAGAAACACTGAAATGCACGGATTGGAGTCCTGCGCCCTCAGTTTCTTCTCCGACCGCAGTTGACCGATTATCCGTCTCAAGTGACGCATCATCTGCAGGTTTAGCGCTCTGATCGTCCGCCATTCGTACTGACCGAGAAGATCGAGGAGCGAAATTTCGAATACCTGTCCGAAAATTTGAGAGCTAAATTTGGAGGAAACACCACATTTGTGAGTGATCGGAGTAGTATATCGAGAAAAAAGATCTTGGCTAGTAAACTTTCCACCAGAATTTTGAAAGTCGTGTACACCCTTTAGGATATTTAATGAAAAACAAACTATTAACAAAACTAATGAACGAATTTTGAGCAATTAATGTCTGCATTTTGTGAATTATGATGTTTGTTATGTGCAAATACGTATTTGCCAATAAGACTAATTCACGCTGAAAGACCACATTAATAAATTACCTTCCTCCAGTGAATTGAAGGAGACGCGCAAATTCAAGAAAATATGCCATACTTAATTTCTTGAAGTTTCGCGTCTCCTTAAACGCGAGCTTAAGTATGCTAAATCTATAGATTACTATAGTAATTTATATGTATATATTGAGATCCGAGCAAAATCAAAAAGGCAAAATGTCTCATAACGCACAGTTTCCTCTTTTTTTCGAGAGAGCCCAGCAAACTCACGAACTTACTAATTTTGCGTGGAGTAAATCCCTGCAGTGGCGTTTCTATGAGAAACCCTTTCAAGCTTTTTAAATGCTCCCATTTGTAGAAAAAAATACAAACAGAATGAAATACGCTTTGTCCAGGAAGAATGAAAGATAATACATTTCATTTTGAGTTTTTAAAAGAGAACCGTGTAAAGGCTAAAACGTACTAACCGATTGTTTAAGATATTAAGTCGCAAAAAAAAACTCCGTGAGTTGAAATTGTTCAAGAAAACAACTGGTTGAATGTAATGAATTTTACTACAAAAAAACAAGCATATTATAGCTGTAGGCAGCTTGAGTTTACAGGACCGAATCGCTACTTAGGAAGTCCCCGCAATTGCGTTATCTCGATTTTCTCCCTGAAATTGCCTTGCAAACTTCACAACAGGCCTGAATCAAAAACGATCCAAATCAAATTATTGTTGAGTATGAGAATGGTCTGAGTGAATGTGAAGTCAAAAAGTAACTGAAAAGTCTGCCTAGACGAAAGGAGGACAGTCAACAAATAAACTGCACAGACAGTAAGTATCAGTGTTTTCGTGCTATGTCAGAAAGGAGAGGTGCTCGACAGGATGTGCAAAAATAATTGCATTCACTACACTCTGTGAAAGGGGAAAAATCTAAACGCCACAGAAAACGTACCTCTTGGTCCTATGCATATAAACGCCAATGGCCATATATTTGTTGCTCTTAGACAGAACGACGACTGCATGAAGTTTAAAGCGAATTTTCAACTCTGCCACCAGTGCTCTTCGCCGAACTCTTTGTGGTCAGTCATGCTACTACTTGATTCCCTGATCTCACCAAGACCCGCCGAGCGGAGAAAATATGCGCCTCAGCGGTTGATGCGACAAGTAAACTAGCCCGCATCAACCTGAATGAAATATCAGGACTAACTTCTTTGCTTTTACTCCTTTTTTAGTTCTGGGCTAAAAAGTCTGGTATTTCGTAATGTTTAATGTTAACAACGATTCATTCGTCCTCTCAATGCAGCGTCGGAACATAAACACCCGGTAAATTGACCTTTGATTCACTGACAACAAATCTATCTCAAGAGCGTTATGACAAGCTTCCTGTCTTTTCTAACATTCAACAACCGCAATACCACCAGCCTAAAAAGGACTGTCACAGGTAAAGCAAATCACCCAACGTCATCGACTAAAGTGGAACCCTTTAGAGGCGTCCCAATAAAAACAATAATGAGGATATCGCTTTCCTTGAACCTAATAAGACTTTCAGCTCGTATACTGCCGACTTTAAGAAAGCAAGCCTCACGTCCAGCGCATACCCAAAAAAACATCAAAGTGGTCAAACCTCTTCCGAAGAGCTGGACTTATTGAGTACAACTTTACAGTTCGCATCACAGTAAACTATTTCTTCCAAATTCCCACAAACCTCTTTTCTGGGATTACCTCTGTTTCTTCTTTATACTGCAGTACTCAAGCACGTATAGGACAATTGCTTCTGGCAAATACGCCGCCTTATATATCGTGTCATCACGCCTCCCGAACAATCGGAGGATGTGCGTATGTGGCCCCAAGGGCAGCCAATCACAAACGCCTACAAACTTGGATATCAACCAATCACATGGATAGAATGATGTTGACACATGCTTTCACGCCGACACCGCCCTGGTGGACGAACGCGGGGAAACTTTCGTAGATCCCTGCAAGTCGATCCCACTTTTACCACAGCTGAGCTTCTATACAGAATGTCACATTTCTTCTGGTGCGTCTACCGTCTTCTTTATAAACGTACCTGGTCCGTTATCACTGTGGTGCCCTGGGTACGCTCAGTACTTGGACGTTACAAAACGAACGAGTCGCGTGGATTCAGTTGAAGTCATTGCCTTTTCATTGCTAATAGCATCTAGATCCTCATTTGGAAAATCGACCTTCTTTCAATTCAGGATAAATTTGTTGGAGATAACTATGGAACTTAGGAAGGGGCATCGCTGTAGGTTAGCGTATGCCAACGACTCCTTCTTGTAACTTAGACTGCGCTTGGTGCATGTAAGTAGACCAATTTCGCGTAATGTCTCGGATGTTCCTGGCAAAACCCTGAAAAGGTAATAAAATAAGAACTTGTAAGTGGAATCTATGGCCAGCGGATTCTGATATAGGTGCCTAAACTTCCCCATATATTCGGCGGATATTGCCATCAAGGTCAAATCTAGAACACTTAGCTGAGGGCTAAAATGAATATTTTTTCCACGCGATCAGTATAATGAGCAAAGCGTGACAACCTGACCTCCTCAATGAAACCAGCGCATGACAAAAACAGAAGAATGTGTAATATTTCCGTCTAGCGCGAGTATATAGTCAACGAGGCCCAACAGGATAAGACAGACTAGTCGCTATTCTACTGAAAGACCTATGTACCAAAATAAACTAAGGGAGGAGTCTTAATTACAAAAATAAACTGAATCTAGGGCGATTGTCCACAGGGACGGCGGAGAGCAGTGGGATCCAGCGGAGAAGGTGACAGGGGTTCCTCGTCCGAAGGGCGGCAACCGGCCACGGGGTTCTCGGAGGTTAATCCTCGCCCGTATTAATGGCTTCTCCAGGACCGAATGCGTCAAGGTTGAGTCTGCCATTGTTTGTTGGTTAAGGGTAGGTCAAGGTGGGAAAGTTGAACAAACTTATGCCAGGGCTATTTTGCTTAATTAAGGGCTATGTTAATTTATTATATGTATACTTTACACGAGAAGCCAAACTGCGACTAAGTGCCTGGCGTATAAATATGGAAAAGTTTCAAGAACCTTCTACGAGATGGCGGCAGCACGTGGTCTGGCTTTCTAGGACTTCCTAGAAATGACGGACGTTAAAACTTAGAAATATTTACGCAACAAACATCTGTTTTTACGAAAACTTTGCAAGGAATAATGAGTCTCACTCTTACACGAATGCCGTAGGTCAGATAGGTGAAAGAACTAGGTTTGAAATTTTCGACTTCGGAGTATTTCACTTTTTCGGGATTTCTATCTACTGGACGTCCTCACGGCTCGTCGGTATTAAGAATCCGATTCGTCTTTGCGACAGATCCATCCTTGAAAACCTACATCAGGACTTGTGCAGGATAACCTATCTTCGTCCGGCCGCCTCTCTACAATAGCACTGAGAAATTCCCAATACCTACGAAAGGCTGAGTCGCTTGCCTCGTATCTTTGATCTGGTTGGAAATTTGTCTCATACTGTTAAGCAAACCGTTTGAAACTTGTAAACTCAGTGATGTTATTCGGAGAAATGTCCTCAAAATACGATGTAAATGTGCGCCTCAGGCGGGAGTTGAACCCGGGCAGTCGATCGGCCAGAAAACCGCCGTTACCACTGGACCAGTGGCTGGCGTCGGCCTTGTCAAAACAAATGATAAATTGTGTATTACACATGATATCCATGACTGCAGTTTTAGACGTTCTGCTGTCAGACCAATGCCCGTCAAACGGGCAAAAAGTCTAGTGACGTTGGGGAATGTCACATACGACCATTAAATCTGTACCATATGTTTCGGACTCATCCATAAATTTTCGAAAATGGAGCGGAGTTAAAAGGTCTAAAAACGGAGGTAGAAAAGTCAAGGAATCTTACACAATACTTACGTGAAGAGAAGAAGTCGACGAATTCGGAAATTCTGAATACAAAAAAACACATATGCAACCACGGCTTCTTTAGCCATACAGAACGCTGAAACTGGAGACGGGTTATCCAAGGAACTAGACACAGTTGGATGCCAGTCTCTTAGACGAGAAGAAGACCAGCCAAAGCAAACTCAGAGAACAAAGAAGCATTCCAGGAAAACAATACGCTCTTCTGTACGGTCCAAAAATACGAAGGCCGCTTACCTACACGCAGATCAGCTGAGGAAGACGGCCAGGAAGCCTAAGAAGGACCGCTGGAGGCTCCCAACTAAATTGAACAATAAAGATATCTGAACACCTTTTAGGCCGAAACCAAGTCAGAATATTCAAGAGGAGGCTTTGAAAGAAACTGAGGTTAGCTTTTTCGACGAACAACACGGAAAAATAGAAGAATGTGTTATCAGCAAGACGATGAATGAATCGTACATGGATCTTAGCTTCGCTAGCCCAACAGCTAGTTCATCCGGAGCCAGTGAAACAAGTAAACTGGAAAAGAACGCTCGGTCAGTCAAAAGATAGGCGACAACAATGGACGTTAAATTCAGTCGCAAGCAAATTGTAGTTATAGAATGAGTACCAGAATCGACCGTAATAATTCCAATGGAGAGATTTAAACATGACTAAGCTAAAGAGGAGACTTGCAGCGGGAGAGAGCAACTTGGCCATTTTCAGGGGACGAGTAATACAGAGGAACGCGATGTTGTTTTGGAACCAGCCAGTCATCATGATGCGGCAGCAACATAATATTGCCAAACCCGAGACAAACCGAACGAAGCACTGTCGAATGTTGCAAACTAAAATTCTTTTACAACAATGCTCAGAGTCTGTTTTCCAAGCTTGATGAACTGAGAATACAGGTAGCCGATACTCTTCCCGATGTTATAGCAATAACAGAAACGTGGCTGTCAGAGGACGTTGGTGATTGCGAGGTAACATTAACAGGATGCCATTTGTTTAGGAGAGACAGGAGAGGCCGCCGGGGTGGAGGAGTTGCCATGTATGTCAAGAGCAACTTAGCAGTGTGTGAGAGGACCGACAAGATTTCTAACGACACAGAGGCAATTTGGCTGACTATAAAGGCGCGGTGATCTCAGTCCCTCGAAGTGTTAACTATCTACCGGCCCCCGCAGGCGGATCCCGACCCAGATACTTGTCTACTGAAAAGCATAAAAGAGATCGCCAGCCGACCAGTCGTTGTTATCATGGGGGATTTTAATGCACCATGCATTCAATGGAGCGATATGCACGCGAAATGCTCGATGAATACCTTCGATTACCATCTACTAAAGACAACCCTAGAAGTTCTACTCACGCAACATGTCCTGTTTACAACTAGAGCTCGTGGACGGCAACAGGCCAGTTGTCTGGACCTCGTTTTTACCAAAGATCCTGACAGTATAGACGAGGTGTACTACATACCCCCGCTCGGTCGAAGTGATCATGCAGTGCTTTTATGCGAGTACTTGCTGTATTCTGAACCGTGTACAAAAGACAATACGAGGCCAAATATATGGAAAGGGGACTTTCGCCAAATGAGAGCTGAGGCATCACAAATAGACTGGGATGTTCTCTTCTCCGGAAACGTTAACGAGGACTGGAATTTATTCAAGGATCGTTTACTGCATCTAATGAAGAACCACTGTCCCTTATCAAAGCCTAGGACATCCAACCGCCCTCAGTGGCTTACACGAGAACTCAAAAGGGAGATCAACAAGAAAGGTAGGTTATGGAAAAAATTTCGAGAAAATAACAATAATGCAGCGTTTACAGAATACAAAGTTCAAAGAAATAAGGTGAAAAGCCTGATTTTCAGGAAGCGACGGGATTTTGAGAGTAATTTGCTCCACCGAGCCGTTAAAAATCCGAAATTGCTCTACAGCTATTTGCGGAAAAGCACACGTAACAGGAATCCCATTCCTGTTATGAGGGGTGATGACGGCTTGGAGATATCGGACCGTACAAATAAGGCTGTACAATTTTCTCAATTTTTCCGATCCGTTTTCACAAGAGAAGCGGACTTTACCCCATCTAATTCTGAGAACATGAGAGATTTCACTATCGAACATATTGTGTTTCGAGAAGAAGCGATTTTGGAAGAACTGAAAAGCTTGAAGGAATGTAAATCTCCCGGTACGGACGAGATTCCAGCAAAGCTGCTCTTTGAGCTTGCCCAACAGCTGGCCAAGCCACTATCCTTTCTGTGCCAAAAATCGTTTGATGCTGGAATTCTTCCCACAGACTGGAAGACGGCCCACATTACACCCCATTACAAAAGCGGTAGTCGTGCTCTGGCGACAAACTACAGACCCGTCAGTCTGACATCAATCTGCTGCAAAGTGATGGAGAAAACCATCAAAAAGGAGTTAATGGCTTACTTGGAAACCCACAACCTCTTGTCCAATACACAATATGGTTTCCGTAGGGGAAGATCATGTGTTACGAACTTGCTATACACAATGCAAAGTTGGACACGAGCACTGGACGCAAAACACACCGTGCATGTTGCCTATATTGATTTTCGGAAGGCGTTTGACAGTGTTCCGCACCAGCGTCTCCTACACAAGTTGAGAATTATGGGCGTCGGTGGCAAACTTCTCAACTGGATCGAAAATTTCCTTGTCGGCCGCTCCCAAATTGTCTGCGTAGAACAACAGCAATCAAGATGCACATTCATAGAGAGTGGGGTTTCACAAGGCTCGGTGCTCGGACCAACTCTCTTTCTCTTGTTCATCAATGATTGCGTAGATGGGTTGGACTGTGATTGTGCCATGTTTGCGGATGACATAAAAATCTGGAAAGTCATCCAGAATGCTGCCGATGAGACCAACTTCCAAGAAAATCTTTGTCGGTTGGACGAGTGGTCCCGCAGATGGCTCTTGTCTTTCAATTTGAACAAATGCACCATTCTGCGCCTTTCGGAAATCAGACCTCTAGTACGTGGCAATACCATCTGAACGGAATGCCACTCCGAGAAGCAGAAACTCAAGAATATCTCGGAGTCTGGGTTGCAGACAGCCTAAAGCCTTCTACACAATGCTGTAAGGCGGCCAAGGCCGCAACGTCAATGCTATATGCCATCAAGCGGGTATTCGTAGTTTTCGATGAAGACTGCTTCACCAAAGTCTTCGGCACGTTTATAAGGCCCCATCTCGAATATGCAATTCAGGCCTGGAGACCGTGGACGCATCAGGATTACGATCTGCTCGAAAGGGTGCAGAGGCGAGCCACAAAATTACTAAGAGGTCAAAGTGCACTGCCATACGAGATCCGCTTAACTAACCTTAATCTCTATCCTCTGAGTTATAGGCAGCTGCGCGGAGACATGATACAAACTTTCCGTATCGTGCGCGGCTTGGATTGTGCCCTTCGGTGCGATGACTTTTTCCAACTCGCCACCACAATTCACCTCCGGGGACATCCCTTCAAGCTACGTGTGCCACAGGGTAGACTGAATGTGAGAAAATATTTCTTCTCCAACCGTGTCTTGGAACCGTGGAATAACCTGCCCGAGATGGTTGTTATGTCTCAATCTGTGGAGACATTTAAATGTCGCCTTGACAGATATATGTTGCAGCAACAAGCGGACTATGTGACTTTTTCACTATGTGACTAGCGACATATGCATTCACTTAATGCTGTAATTTCTTCACATTTTTGCTTGTTTATCGATTTTTTTATATACAAGTAGGGAGTTCAAAGGCGTAGCCTAGTTCCCTCAAATACACTGACTGACTGACTTCTTCAAATGTATGCGTAAGCTTTTTTAGAGACGACGAGTCACTTACTGTCCTCAGAGCATGCCGAATAGGGAAGACTCAGTCAGCGTCCGGTTCCTATTCCCGGCCTCGGCCCCTAAAAGTCATTTTGGAGACTGAAGCCCAGACACAACTCCTGTTATAGAGAAAATCAGCTCTGCGGGTCAGCACTCCGAAGTTTTTTCAGCCGGATTACGAGCCAAAAGAGCGATTGAAAATGAGAGAGCTGATGACGGAGCTGTAAAAGCGGAGAATCAACGGCGAAAAGCACCTACAAATCAAGAACGGACAAATAATTCAGGCTAAAAGGACATTTCTCTGGCCGAAGGCAGTCATTCTGACAGCCTTTTCAGTGCAAAGGTGCCAAATCCTGAGGCTGTGGGCATCAGTGGTCGCTGTCTATAAATCTATTACACTAACTGTCAGAGTCTTCTCAACAAGCTATATGAACTCAGATTACTAGTCTCTGAACAGAAGCTTCACACAATTGTCCTAACAGAGACATGGTTGACTGAGGAAATAAGTAGTAGCGAAGTCAGTATTGGAGGCTACCACCTGTTCCGCTGTGGCAGATTTCAGCGTAGAAGAGGAGGCACCGCGAAATTTTGAAATAATTTCATGCAAGATATGTCTCAACAAATTACCGACACTTAACCTGTGTATTGTCTATCGGCCTTAGCGCACTGGAGTTGATATGTAAGTGGGAGAACTCACTACTTCTGGGTGACTTTAACGCTCCAGGAATAGACTGGAAAATTCCCTTAGCAAAAGGCCCGTCCACGTTATTGGTCCACAAGTTACTACAACTCTCCCTGAATGAATACCTCATTCAACACATAAAATTCTGCACCAGATTATGAGAAGGACAACGACCTAACTGTTTAGATTTCGTTTTCAGTAAAGAAGAGGGAGTCATAAGAGAAGTCAATCCACCACCTCCACTCGGTTTAAGCGATCATATTGCCTTTACCTGCGTGTGATTTCTCCTATCGAACCAACGATCAAAAATCAAGAAGCGCAGAAATATTTTGAAGGGTGACTTTAACGCAATGAGATTTACTCTGTTGAAGGGAACCTGGTTAGTCAACATAGAAGATTCAGAAGAATTCTGACAGTATATTCGAGGGATTGTAGAGCGTCTAATTGATTCCCATTGTCCAATTAAAATGACAAGACCATGTTCGCGACCGCCGTGGGTCAATCCGACGACAAAAATGACCATGAAGAAGAAACAGAGGCTGTAGAAAAAGTACTTGCATCTTCGAGATCCAAGGTCATTCGCCGAATGTAAGGATCAGCGCAATAAATGCCACAAACAAATACGGGTTTCTAGAACTTCTTTCGAGCGCCGACTGATAGTAGAATCCATTACGTGTCCCAAGAAGTTTTACGGGTACATCCGCAGTAGGAGAAAATATAAGGAAAAAATTGCGTGTCTAAGGGATAGTCTAGGAAGCTTGTTAGTTGGTGGACCACAGGAAGTGCAATTGCTATCTCAGTTTTTTCAATCGGTTTTAAAGGAGGAGTCCTCAGATGACAACCAGCAGTTTGAAATGGACAGATACAGCCGGGAGCTTCGAATTCGCAAAGATACTGTCGTCATTGAAACCGCTGCCTTTTCCGTCGAAAAAGTAAGACGCGTCCTCGGTGAAATAAAACCAGATAAGTCTCCTGGACCCGACGGAATTCCTGGGCTGATAATTTAAGGATCAATCAACGGGGTTGTCAAAGCCTCTATCGACTCTCTTTGAGCGGTCAATGAGAGCAGAAAGGCTGCCATCACAGTGGAAGACAGTTAACCTCATTCCCTTACACAAGGGAGGTAGCAGGGTGGCAGCAAACAGCTTCAAGCCTATTAGCTTGACTTGCCTCTCATGCAATACGCTGGAATCTCTAGTAAAGAGTGCCATGCAACAATTATGTGAAGAAAATAACATAATAATAATAATAATTTTATTAAATGCCAGTTTACAGGCATTGTCAGGGAAGCGTTAAACAAAAATCCTGCCAGCAGGATTTTTAATACGGCTTCCGGAGTGGACGTTCCTGCCTATTAAATCTGCTAGCTTGTCTGGACATCTGGACCAGTGCTCTATAAGAGGGTTTTGAGGTCGATGTCGCGTTCATCGACCTCCGCAAAACTTTCGATACAGTTCCGCACCATCGCCTTCTTCACAAATTGAACGCCATCGGCATCCGGGGAGATCTTCTGAACTGGATAATGGCGTTTCTGGTTGGTCCGAAACAACGTGTCTGTATCGGAGATGATATGTCGGAATGGGTGACCGTGACCAGTGGTGTGCCTCAAGGCTCAGTTCTCGGACCATTGTTCTTCATCCTTTATGTTAATGACAGCCATCAAGAGCTCGACGGCGGCGAAATAATATTTTCTGATGACGTTAAGCTCTGGCAAGTCATTAAGAGTCCTTAAGACCAGAGAACCCTCCAAAAAAATCTGCACTGACTGCAAGCGTGATCGGAGAAATGGCTTCTAAAGTTCAATTTGCAGAAGTGGGCCACCCTTCATCTGCATCCAACTAACTCTCATTCAAATGAGAGTCTGAGGACATATCACCTGAAAGATATAAGACTCCCCGCAGAATCTTCACAGAAGGATCTCGGGGTTTCAATACAGAGCAACCGGAAACCAACACTGCAGTGCCACAAGGCTGCAAAAAACGCAATGGGAGTGCTCCATGCAATCTAAAGGGCGTCCGCAAACTTTGACCAAGACCTTTTCGAAAGAGTTTACGACACCTTTGTTTGGCCCCACTTAGAAGGTGGCATACAAGCGTGGCGGCCATGGCTAGTAGAGGACCAAGCATGCCTCGGACGGGGAGAACGTCGTTTATCAAAGCTGGTAAACGGTCTAAAAAGCGAATCCTACACAGACCGACTGAATTGCCTTTATTTATTCCCTCTGTGTTACAGGCAGTAAAGAGGAGATCTTATCCTCGTCTACAAGATAATACATGGCCTTGAGAATGGACTAAGATCTGAGCACATTTTTAGTGGAAACTTTCACCCCATCTTCGTGATCACACGATGAAGCTGCAGACAAAAATGTCCAGGCTGGATCTTCCTTCTGAATTTTTCACGCAGAGGATGCTGGAGAAATGGAACGATCTCTCTCAGTCAGCCTCAGAAACGCTTGGATGATTATTTGTGCCTCCTGTTTTCCCTCGACAGTCTGAATCTGGACTAATTGCCCCGCGACCTCGCAAGTTTATTCTCTGGGTCAATGCTACTCAAATAAATCAAGTACTGTTTTAATAGCGAATCTTTTCATTGTTCGTGTACAGCTTTTTCTTACGAGCTGACATAAAGTCAATTGGGTTTTCAGAGGCTGTACTTATTATCCTTGCCAAACAAACTGAACAAGCTACAATAAGGTCAAAAAACCGGCATTTTCCTCTGTGCGCGAATAGCAATATCATAGAAAGAGATAATATGTGTTCCTGCCGTTGAAAAATTACAGCAAGGCGGCTATGCAAACAGGATCGGCTTTTTCCCTGAATTATCACAAGCTTGCAGTGGAATTCAGACGCTCGTTTAATATTGTGCCCACTTATTTCGTGACCACTTCGTTTTGATAATGATAATAGTTAAAGTTATCATTATTATGCCTAATGACCGTTAGGAGCCATCATCACATGGCATGGTCGATGCGATGCAATCGAGCAATAGAGGAACTCCCATAGAGATTGCTTGGTTTGGGGTAAATGGAGGTGCTTAGGAGAACTGCTGCGCGCGAAGTGACGGCAGTTCGAAACGGGAATAGTCGAAATGAGTACAGTCGTATTCTGCACTTTACACTCCTCATAAAAATGGGATTCTGTATCAGTCACTCATCTCTGGTCAAAAAATCTCCTCGCTGGGTGGCGATGTGGACAGTCCGTACCACTCCCACTGAGATGAGAGCAGGGAAATGCATTAAAGGCTGCCGAACTTCATCATTACTGAAGTTCAATTCAGTGGATTCAACAGCCGGAAACTGTCAAATTTCTTCTCTATACAGAACGCGAATGATAATTAACTTGAATATGGAATAAAGTTTGAGTAACTCATTACAGATTGCAATTTCTTTAATAGAAAGGAACTGACACTACTAACCTGCACGTGTCAGAGGAATAGAAACAAATAACTCACGGTGACTGTTACGTCGACAGTGGTCAAGATGCTCCAAAATAGTAAGCAGATCAAAGCACGTAGTTCAATATCTTACAGTTTAAAAATTCCAATTCAGTTGAGTTGATAAAAAGCGAAACCGCAACGAATCAAGGCTTGTGAGTCAACAGCATTCTCGATATGCCAAATTTCTGTGTTATGAGTTCAGCACTCTTTTGGTAAAAAGACTCCTGACTGGTTCCTTTTTCTTTTGATCATCTGCATGAAGGACGCAAAATATAAACGAACACTAATCGAAGTCAGTCTTAACGCACGTTGTATAGACGTGGGTTCCAATGACGTTGGCTTGTTTAGGAAAACGATGGGCTGGACGCCAGCAGATAGAGTACTTTATTCTTTACACAAGAAAATTGTCTGTCGGAAAAAGGCACATATCCGGCATCGCAACAGTAGGCATCCCGGTGCCACTGGGACAGGCGTTAGGGCACTTTGAGCAAGGTTTCATGTGTGTTGGTCTCGAAACTGATTGGTTGGCCTGGATAGCTGTCATTGACCAAGAACCAGGATGCGACAGGTACACACGTGAAAGGATGTAACGCCCTGCGGAAGTTACGAATTTGATCTTAAGAACTTAAGTTACTCATCGGCCGGATCCAGGATGGAAAAGGTGTAACCGCTTGTCGGTGAAGATGGTCAGTATCCCCCTTTCGCAATCGCTGACACCTCTTCCTTCAACCTTCTCACAATCATTCTCTCCATTTTCGCTCGTCAGTACCACCTACGGCCTTTCCCCGCGGGTGCCCACAGCACTGAATCCTCCATCACCTGTTTGGTTGACATATCGGAGTCGCCAACCCATCCAGATGGATCACTTTATGCTGTAACAGGTCCTTTATCTCAACCTTAGACTCTGTCTGGCCGAACTCTTACGAATACTCAACATTTTGTCTACTCTAGTCGTCTATGTTTGCTCGAACTGTCTAGCAATCTCTTTCAGTTACTTCTTCGTTGCAAGTTCAACAAGTTATGATACATTAATCCCTCTGTACCATGCTTAGCGTCCTCGGTCGTAACAAGTAACTATGAGAGCCGCAGGTCTGCCTTAGGCACCCGGAGCGGAGTCACCATATATTACTGGTTGCTATGCGACTGCCTCCGACATCATTACAGTGAGTCCCAAGGCCCACGTAGGTCAGTATATTTTAAGGTTAGTAGGCAATGCCTTTGAAAACCCTATTGTAAACTATGCATGCAATATCTAAATTTAAATAAACATGGTACTGAAATGTTGTCAGTAATATATACACTGAATTTAATATTTTCCGTTGAAAATGCAGGACCAAAACTCAAGAACATTCAGTTGTAGATGATATCGGTAAAATGAAATGACAGTCATCAGCATTAGCTGTAGGCGTATGCAAGGCGCTGGTCTGGCACCACAGGGCAGTTCTGTCCGGACTCGCGGTATTGCCCAAGAAAATAAACATCTAGTCTGCGCTTGAACGTCTCCGTGGTATCCGCCATTATTACGTCCTCCAAAAGCCCGTCCCAGGCAACGACGACTCGCTGTGAAAAAGAGTATCTGCGAACGTCCAGGCGGTATCGGGATCCTCTAAGTTTTAGAGAGTTCCACGTAGGTTTGTTGTTGTGACCAGGGTTAAGAAATCGTCGAGGTTTAGGGCACAGTCCCGGTTCCTCAATATCCGATACGCCTGCATGAGATCATCTCGAATCTGCCTGTACTCAAGAGGAAAGAGTTTAAGTTGTGTAAGTCAGCAGATGTAAGGTAAATTCCTGAGGCCTTTCACAATTTTTGGATGAACACGTTCTGTAATCCGATCTGTAACGCCCCTTGGCACGAACAGGATTGTTTGAATGTTGTGACACTTTTGGCGCAGACCTGCGATGGAAATAGTGTAACCTTGTGCTGGTGAAGACGGCTGGTGCCCCTTCCTGTCGCTATCGCCGACACCCCCACCTCCCGCAACGCACTCTCGCTCTCGTCTCTCTTCCGCTCAATGTCGGCCCCTACCTCGGCCCCTCCCTGCAGATGCCCACAGCGCTGCATCCCCACCGACTGTTAAGCTAGTATGTCATTGTCACCTATCCATCCAGACAGGTCACTTTTTCGCTGTTCCTCATTCCATGTGTGCGTTAACGTTTGCTTTTACACATTCTCCATATCCATGTCGTTCTATTACACTATATATCTATATGACGTACTTCTTTCTTCGGCGTGTGGATGAATTTCAAGGGATGTTAACTGTTCTGTTCAGGTCTACTTCCGCCAGGATCTCTCCTCAACGTTTCCTTACTGCGGTGTGTGCTACCCTTAACGTCCTCGGCCGCCACAAATCGATACCACTACCAAGATAGTCAATGTTCTTTTGCTATGCTACGCCTTCCCTACCAAATGCAATCGCCGTTCCCGGATGGACCCAGCCAATCAAAAAACGAATTGAAAACCAATAAGAACGTCACGGGGAGCAGGAAATGATCCGCGACTCTCTGAGGCAGTTTTGTAGCAGGCACGCATGAATGGTTGTTTTAATAGACAAGGGCGCTAGATTTGATAGCAAGGATGCCTGGTGTCTGGACACTATCTGTCTGCTTTCTCTTGTTTTTTTTTAGTTGAGGTGCGCGAGGAAGAAGACTCCCCCTCCCCGGTGGCAGCATCCAACTCCACCTTCCCTGGACAACTGTGAAACTAACGTTTCTTGGACTAATGGACCCCCCTCTGTTTTGCCCTCGTTCTACGTTCCCCTTTTTTGCCCTTCCTCAATAAACCTTGGAGTACTACGCGGCTTATCGTGTGCTTGAGGACTGTTATTCGATCATGAACGCTTGGAAGGATGATCCTAACGGTTCACAAATTGGACAGAGTGCCCTAGTTTCCGACGTTCCGTCTCAGGCAACCTAAAAGGACACCAGTGAACCCTCGGCCACCGAACCCATTTCGAGGTCGGACGCTACAATGGTGGCAGCGAAAGAGCCGAGCCCGCAGCCTAAAAGCAGTACAACAAACCCTGTTCCGTCTTCTTTTAAACCCTACGACGGGAGTAAAGATTTTCTTGCTGGCTGCGCCGCCTTAAGTTCCACCTAGACGATGTTCCACAAAACGAACGCAGCCGTACAGTACTTCAACATCTTGCAGACGACCAGATGGACAAGGCACTCGATGCCGGCCTTACCCGCCACACCCCTTTCCAGGTGCTGTGCGACCAATTGCAGAGGCTATTCCAACCCCCACTGACCATAGAAGAAGACCTTGACCAGTCACTAAAACGTTCCTTAAGGAGCGATGAGACCCCTCGGCAGTTCGCCAAAGCCTAACTTCGGCTCGCACGCGACGCCTACCCCTCACTGTCAGCGGCCGATAGAGACCGAGTGGTCCTTTACCACTTCAAACGCGGCCTCGGGTTCCAGGAGGTAACGTATTCCCTGAGGATTCAGCCACCGGGTGACCTCAACGATGCCATTCAGCGGGCCTCCCGCATGCTAACAACCGATGCCTCAACAGGCGATAACCACTCCCGGGCTAAACGGTGGAAATCCACGCCAGACCGCAGGCAACAGAACAACACCTGGACCAGACCGCACTACCAGCCTTCACAACGATTCAACCGCGGCAGCCGACCCTCCACGTTCCGCACGCCCTATCGACCCCCACCGTTCAACACTGGGCCAAGACAATTCCGGGGAGATAGAGACAGTACTGCGGCGGCGATTACCACGGAAGGTAACCACATAATTCCCGTCTGCTTTGATAACGCATCACATAGTTTACCGTTTTACACGATGATTTACCTAGACAACAAACCCATTAAGGCTCTAGTCGACACAGGTGCCACCACGTCGTTAGTTCGGGCAGATATACTAGACTCTACGTGGCTTAACCTCGCCCGACAAAGCGGTCGCTCACCACACCTCAAAACCGCAGACGGGTCACCCATGACCACATTAGGGATGGTTCGACTGCCCATCTCCTTTCCAACCAGCGTAAAGGAACAAGCTTTTGTCGTCACTCACAGGATGTCGTGGGACATGATACTCGGCCTAGATTTCCTTTCTGCACACAACTGTTGTATTATGGTCAAAGAGCGTACACTATCCTTAGGGCATAAGTCACCGCCTAACCACCCAACAGCCGCCGAGTTTGACGAAGAAGCCACCTGCGCGGCCATCGCAGCGTCGGTAGCCTAACCACCAACAAGTGTAGACACGGTCTTACCCCCAGATGATACGGTCGCCCTTACCGACAAGACAGAATTGAAGTCACTTCTGACTGCGTTAAGCGATGTTTTCGCATGGGATGATACCTCCTTAGGTCGCACCGCTGTCATCAGTTACAGCATTGACACTGGTACGTCGAAACCTCCGTGGCAACCACCACGCCGCATTCCACCACACTTTCAGAAGGCGAGCGACCTAATTCAAACGATGCTGACCACAGGGATAATCCGCCTCTCCAAGTCGCCGTGGGCATCGCCAGTCACATTAGTGCCCAAAAAAGACGGCAAACTCCGATTTTGTATAGACAATCGGCGACTTAATGCGGTCACCACCCGCGACTCGTTTCCACTTCCAAGAATTGATGTCACACTCGAAGCGCTTGCTGGAGCCCAATGGTTCTCAACGTTGGACCTGAAGTCCGGTTATTGGTAAGTGGAAGTGGAACCTAAAGACCGCCCAAAAACAGCGTTTATACTACCACAAGGGCTGTTCGAATTCGAAACCATGCCGTTCGGGCTCTGCAACGCAGCTGCCACCTTCCAACGACTGATGCAGTCCGTCCTGGCCCACTTATACCCTCACAGCTGTTTGATATACCTCGACGACGTGATTGTGTTTGGACGCACGGCCCGGCAACATAACGCTAACCTCGCCGCAGTGCTCTCTGATCTCCTCGACGCCGGCTTGCGTTTAAATTCACAAAAGTGCAAGTTTCTGTGCCGGAAAGTCACATTTCTTGGCCACAAAAACAGCCCACAAGGCATACAGGCGTCACAGGAAAAAGTAGAGGCAGTCAGATCATGGCCTACGCCGAAGACCCCAACAGAAGTCAGAGGCTTTCTCGGTCTGGCCTCCTACTATCGCCGCTTCATCCTCCACTTTGCGGAGCTCGCACGTCCCCTCCATCGGTTGACCGAAAAGGTCGCTCATTCACATGGTCCGACGATTGTCAACAGGCCTTCAATGAGTTAAAAGCAAAACTCACTTCGGCACCGATATTAATGCTACCTGACACGAGTCCTGTGGCTCCCCCCTTCATACTCGATAGCGACGCCAGCGGGCTCACGATCGGGTGCGTACTCTCACAAGCCGACGAGACAGGGGCCGAGCGACCGATTTGCTTTGCGAGCAAAACCCTATCGAAGCCCGAGCGAAACTACTGTACCTACCGACGGGAATTGTTAGCGCTGATTACGTTTATTAAACAATTTAAACCATTCTTAGTGGGAAAGCACTTCATTGTCCGCACCGACCACAAGGCCTTACAGTGGTTACAAAACATGAAGGAGGCCGAAGGCCAGCTTGCGAGATGGCAGGAACTACTGCATGAATTCGGTTTCACTTGTCAATTTCGACCAGGCCACCAACACGCCAACGCGGACGCCTTTTCTCGCCGCCCAAGTGAGGCCGGCACAGTAGACCCAGAAGTAACGGACGAACACATAGCGGCGGTTACAATCAGTGAACCCACTCGTTATCATTGGGCAGTGGCACAAAGTACCGATACAGACACCGCAATAATTTACGACCACCAGCTGCATGGTCGACACAGACCAACAGAGATCGAACTTCGCGGCTCCTCGGAGGTTGCCCGCCTCTTGTGCCACCAATGGGCCAACCTGTTCGTTGAGAATGACCTACTCTTCTTTAAAGACGCAGCATCCACCCATCCGCGGCTAGTTGTCCCGAGTAGCCTCGTCATGCCTGTCCTCACAGACTTACACCACGAGTTGGGACATGTAGAAGTGACTAAAACGGAAGCGGCTGCTAGGCAGCGCTTCTGGTGGCCCCGCCTCAGAGAGCAAGTCGCCAACTTCTGTAACGCGTGCCCCACCTGTGCCTCCTTCAAGGGTACCATCCCACGAAATCATGCACCCCCACAGCCTATGATTACAGGCTTTCCTTTTGAGCGGGTGGGCGTAGACATAGTCGGTCCGTTGCCTTACACAACTTCCGGCCATCGCTACATCTTAGTGTTGGTAGATTATTTTACGAAGTGGGCCGAGGCCATCCCCTTAAGTCAGTTTAAGGCAGTTTATTAAGGGAATGAGGCTTTCGCCCTTGAGCACCCTATTCATGTCGATAAACAGAAATAAAGTCATCAATTACATCAGCAAATGCGAAAAGTTAAGAAGTTAGCGGTAAGTGTGAGCCAGGCGCAAACTGCCGCCGCTAAAACAATCATGATTGTATGTACAGTAGGTTCTCAACAAGTGAGCGTCTAGTCTGCACTTAAAGGATTTAACACTTTCGGAAAGAACGACGGCATCAGGGAGTCCATTCCATGCCCCGATGACCCTGTGTGAGAAGGCGTTCCGTCGGACGTCCGAATTAGCCCACTTTCCTTTGCAGTTTGAACGGATGACCACGCAGACGGTCAGTCCGGGCCAATTCAAAGAATTCATCAAAATCTAGGGCACACTCTCGGCTTCTGACAATCCTGTAGGTTTGAATGAGATCGCCGCGCAGTTGCCAGTTATTTAGAGGAAACAGATTTAGTTCAGTCAGCCTGGTTTCGTAAGGCAAATGATGAAGATTCTTGACCACCTTCGTAGCCATCGCCTGTACTCTTTCCAGTCTTTGATAATCTTTCTTTAACCACGGTCGCCAGGCCCGGACTGCATACTCTAAGTGAGACCGGACGAATGCCCCATAGGTTTTTCCGAACAGCTCCTTGTCGATCTGCACAAATCCTCGCCTCAGCACAAATAACACCCTTATCGCACTTTTGGCTGCCCTTTGACACTGTGAAGATGGTTTCAGCGAGGAGGTCATTAGGACTCCCAGGTCCTTCTGTTCCACAACATTTGAAAGGGACTGACCACCAAGGACATATTGAAAGGAATCGTCCTCCTTACTGGTCTGTCTGGTGCCGAGTCTCAGGACTACACATTTGTCCACATTAAAATTGAGGAGCCAGCGAGCTGACCAACTGTTTAGGCGGTTGAGACTGTCTTAAAGCGCGTACCTGTCTCCATCAGATCTGATGGGTCTCCACAGCTTAACATCGTCAGCATACATGATGGCGCTGCATCCCAGGTTGTCGACGCAGTCGTTAATGTAAACCAGGAATAGCAACGGCCCTAAGACGGAGCCCTGGGGTACACCACTTAGAACGGGAGTAGGAGTTGACCTTGAGGCCTCAATGCACACGGTTTGCGATCTCCCGTTAAGAAAATCTGCTATCCATATCAGCAGCCTTCCTCTTATCCCAATTTCAGAAAGTTTGTAGATTAGGCGTTTGTGTGGGACGCTGTCGAACGCCTTCTTAAAGTCTGTGTATATGACATCAACCCTCCCATCCTCATCCAGTGCGCGAGTCCACTGCTCCGTCGAGAGCAATAAACTGGAAAGACACGAGCGGTTCTGTCTAAAGCCGTGCTGCAGGTCTGAGATTAAATGGCCCTGCTCCAGGAACTCCATAGTTGCTTTCTTAACTATTGCCTCCATTATTTTACAGCAGATGCAGGTTAGACTAACAGGCCGGTAATTGTTAGCATAAGTGCGAGCCCCGCCCTTGTATATCGGAAAGATATTTGCTGTCTTCCATTCCGATGGCAACCTCCCTAATTCGAATGACGAGCGGAAGATGTGCGCCAGTGGTTTGGAAAGTTCATTCGCCAGTTCCTTCAAGAATTTGGCCGGTATATTGTCCGGACCCGCGGACTTTGCTTCCTTGAGATTTTTCAGCTCCCTTTCCACGGCAGCTGCCGGGAAGAGTATGGAGTCAAGCACGGGACCAACAGTCTCAAGAGCATTGCCGGCACTGTGACAGCGAAACTCTGTTTCTCTAGTAAAAACGGAGGCAAAATACTGTCCTAAGTGTTCGGCTTTCTCGTTGTTCTCAATGATCTCTACACCATTACCATCCTTCAGCACCGCGACCGGGTCCTTATTTTTCAGTCTATTGTTCAGATAGTGAAATAAAATCTTAGGCTTCTGTTCAGCCTGTCGTATAATTTTGGATTAATACTCCTTCCGTGCCTGACGGATACATTTTTTGACGGCGTTTCGTTGACGACGAAATTCTTCGAAATGCGCTGGTGACGCAGTTTCCCTGAATATTTTCCATCTTTTGCTTTTCTTCCGTAGCTGCTTATTTAGGTCCCTAGTTAACCAAGCAGGTTGACTAGTTGTTTTTTGTACTTTAGGTGGACAACAGCGCCTAATCAGATCGAGTGAAATCGTTTTAAAAGATCTCCAGTCGTCCTCCGGATCTCCCCTGAATATTTGGTCCCAATTCACGGACAGCAATTCGTTCTTCATCATATTAAAATCTGCCTTCCATATATTAGGTTGGCCCTCTGTTCTCTTCTGGCGTTTAGAGAAGAGCGAGTAATCCCATAATAGCGTGGTATGGTCACTTTTCCCGAGAGGTGCATTGGAATACACTTCGTCGATATTAGAGAAGTCCTTAGTGAAAACTAGGTCTAGACAATTTGCTCTCTGGTTCTCTCGAAATCTTGTTGGTACCTTCACATGTTGCGCCAGAGGGAGATCGAGTGTGAGGTCCAGTAGCTTATTGCTGAAAGAGGTTGGTCCATCATTAACTGCCATAGTTTCCCAATCTATTGCAGGTGCGTTGAAATCCCCAGCAATAAGTACCTCTTGGTGGCTAGCTACGTCTTTGACTAAACCAAGGAGCGACTCATCAGCTGCACTCAGAAGATTTGGTGGTCTGTAAATCGCCAGAAATTCTAGATTTTGTGCATTGCTCTTCTTTATCTTTATTCAGACGGATTCATATTCAAGGGATAGGGTGTGGGCTCTTTCAACTGCTGAAATTCCTTCCCTTACATATATGACTACTCCTCCACCCTGCCTATTTTGACGGTCTCTACGAAACAGCTGGTAACCCGGTATCGAAATCTCAGCATCCATGATTTCGGCATTAAGCCAAGTTTCCTTTATGGCGATGACGTCGGGGATTTGTTCCGGTACTCTCGCTTTGAGTTCGTCGATTTTCGAAGCGAGACTTTGAGCATTGGTATACAAAAATCTCAATTTGGCACGAGCAACTCCGGCATACAGGCGTTTATCCATTTCTTGGGATTGAATGCAAAAGCCGGTCGGAGCTGATCGGGATGAACTGCTTTCTATCACTCCTAAGCTGTTAGAGTTATGGGCTTTCTCCAGAGGAATGGCCTCTGGACGCGTATAATTTTTCCGTCCACTATTAGGAGATTTGTCTCGCCCAGACTCGACCGCCTGAGGACTTCCAATTTGAGCCCCCTCCATTTTTCTCGCTCCGCAGATGAAAAGTCCCGCTGAAAAAAAACTGATGGATGGGCGTGTTTAAGCGCAGCTTTCCTGCTCAAAAGTAGCTGTGCTTGTTCGTCATTCTCAAAGACAATTTTTAACGCTCTCGGTCGGTCTGGATCTTGTTTTGAGTCTTTAATTTTGCCCATCCTGAAAGCCTTTAATACTGTGACTTTTTCGTCTCTTACTAAGATCGATTTGAGATATTCCTGGAATATTTCTATGTCATGTTGTATTCTGTCCTTTGAAGCGTCGGAAACAGACTCAGGCATGCCCTTTATAACGATGCATTTACTGCGATCAACTAGACGGCCTTGTGGTATAATCATACCTTCAGAGTCTTCATCGCATGCATCCTGGCTAAAACCTTCCACCGATTTAGGAAGGTTTGATTCAGCAGGACTAACGCATGACTGCCTGTTTACTACGATCTTTTGATCATTTTTCGTTTTCAGCGGCGCGATTTTCGTGTGCGGCGTAGCCAACTCTTGTTCCCTCGTCTGACTCTCTGTGCCTTTTTGAGGTACACTGAGATTTCTTTTTGCTCACTGAGATCGCGTCTGACCGCGCTTTTTTCGCACAAGACACTGGGTATCATTCCTATCAAGCTCTAGCAACCTACTATTTTCTTTCTCCTCCGTCGACACAAGATGCAGCTTCGGTCACCAACGCGCTGCTAAAGGAATGGGTCTGTCGATACGGAGCATCTTTTTCACTTCACTCCGATTGCGATGCCAACTTCGAAAGCCACCTTCTACGCGAAGTCTGTGACCTGCTCCTGATCCTTAAGGCTCGAACTTCACCAACCCACCCAGAGGGCAATGGCCAGGTGGAGCGTACAAACCGAATTATCATTAATATCCTGAAGGCGTTCGCCGAGGACCACCACCCACACGATTCGGACGTGAAATTACCCTTCGCTATGATGTCCTACAGAGCCGCCATTCCCTCTTCAACGGGTCACGCGCCATTCTATATGTTGACCGGCCGCCAATTCCGACTACCGGCAGACTCGAACGTCCCTCGGCAGCAACCGACAGCCTATACAACCGACAACTACGTGATAGAGCTACAGCAGCTACTAAGACTCACGCACAACCTGACCCTCACAGAACCCCGCAACGCGTACGACAGACAGAAGACTTTTTTCGACCGCCGGACACACGGGCTCCCCTACCACATCGGCGATTAAGTGCTCCGCTATCGGGCGGTTCCGCCTGTTGGCACACCGGCCAAATTCTTCCATCCGTGGGAAGGACCGTTCGCAGTCGCCGACGTCATTTCGCCCACTACTTACATTATCCGCAACGCCCTCACCCACGCCGGCCCCACCTTCACTGTACACTTCGACAAGTTAAAACCTTACCACGGCCGTCTCCCCGTAGCGTCCCATGATACCGTACGCATTCTCCCTCCCCATTTAGTCCCCTCGCCTACCAATGAAGTGGAAGTTCCTCTCGACCCACACCCCCCAAAAGGCCTAGCGGACGGGGCACTGCCTAGAGGGGGAGAGGGCAGTTGTAGCAGGCACACACGAATGGTTGTTTTAATAGACAAGGGCGCTAGATTTGATAGCAAGGGTGCCTGGTGTCTGGACACTATCTGTCTGCTTTCTCTTGTTTTTTTTTAGTTGAGGTGCGCGAGGAAGAAGACTCCCCCTCCCCGGTGGCAGCATCCAACTCCACCTTCCCTGGACAACTGTGAAACTAACGTTTCTTGGACTAATGGACCCCCTTCTGTTTTGCCCTCGTTCTACGTTCCCCTTTTTTGCCCTTCCTCAATAAACCTTGGAGTACTACGCGGCTTATCGTGTGCTTGAGGACTGTTATTCGATCATGAACGCTTGGAAGGATGATCCTAACGGTTCACAAATTGGACAGAATGCCCTAGTTTTCGACGTTCCGTCTCAGGCAACCTAAAAGGACACCAGTGAACCCTCGGCCACCGAACCCCTTTCGAGGTCGGACGCTACAGTTTTAGTAAGTGCCAGCTGACTCGGCGTCCAATTCAGTTCGGTGTGCTCGGGTTTGGGTTTTCACTTCTGCGATACCACTTCACTTCGCACTTTTTTCGCCGAAAACATTACGGGCAATTGCGTAAAGAGAATATAAAATGAGGCATTTAGGTCACTTAGACAAACATCGACCCCTATCGGCTGATGAAAGTACAAACTCACAAAAAAATTGGTGCCATTAGTGTCCAGCTGCTTCTTTGCCAAGAATACGTCCGAGAATACGCATTTATAGGCCTTCTATTAACATGAACGAAGAATAAGTATTAGTAATTATCAGGTTTAGTTTTCGGTGGCATTAATGGCACTTGTGGCACAACCTCATGCAGTATTAAGCCGGTGATTTCTTCCAGAGAAGTAGGGATGCCCAGCGTTTTGGATCTGTGTAATTGTCCGAAGCATATAAACTGACTTGTGTTACGGTGTTCACAGAAACCGATACTCCAGAGTCTCCATTAGTATGCCCAGCGTCAAGTATGCTAAATGGAGATAAGAAGTTTTTTGTCCGTCATAATTTACCAGATACCTGTACATAATCGCTCGAATATAAACGTCAACAAAGACGTTATTTATTTCCAAATGAGTGCTAGGGGGGATATTTTGTGCATACTTCCTATGTGATATGTTTGGATTTATGGAGAAATTGAAAAGCAGTGGGCAGGAAAAAATCGCGCCACATAAGTAGCCACTTTGACGGGTGTCATTTTTGCAGGCGGCCGGCGCATTTAGAAGCTAACGCCCTGGCATGACTGAAATATATTGGGATTATGTTACATGCTGGTCGATGTTACAACATCACTTAAGTAACCCTTTCTAACCGTAAACGCATTTAAGAATTTCGGTTTACATGTCATAGAATACGCCGCCTGCCATACATTCTTGGCAGACAAATCATTGGAAGTTCTACACTTGTATAACTAAAATATTAGGATCTGCAACCGTCTCCGATCTCTTCCCCATTTGTATGCATACGAATTATATCAAGTATGACGCTGTATGCATGTTTCACCTGCGCTGTCAGCATACATAGGCGGTGGTGTGAACCCATTATAAAACCGAAGTTAAAGTCTCAGTTTCACCTGGAAGCTGGGGATACGCATCCTTCGCAAACGGCTGCGTGGTGGCTAACGATCAGTAATTGAGAATTCCCTCAGTAAAGATAGTGATCTTTGTATGCCTCGAGCTTACAACCCACCGTTGACGTGGCGTCGGCAGGAAAGACTGAATAAGCTAGAAATTATCACTCCTGTATCCGTGTTTTTATTGACAAAAACGTATCGATTACCAATGTGAATATAGGTCTTATCTGCCCCGTTGTTCAAAGCTTATGTCATTAAAGAAGACTAGTTTTGCGCCCGCCTGTAATACACCTTATCCAATAACCCGCCAGGTCGTTAAGAAGTTTTTTTCTTGTTAGTGAATGTGATAACGGTGACTGAATTACGAGCCTTGTTTCTCGGCACAAATACAAACTTTCAGTCGTTTAAAAGACCAGTTTTGCCGGTACACATTTCGTCGACACGAACTCCTGTCGAATTTGGAGCCGCTGCCATGCCAAATGTGGAGAAGACACAGGTTCGCTTTATTGGAAAACGATTGCTGATCGCGCAGCTCGAGCCTTACTGATTCCTGGTGCCGTAGACTGCAATCCCCCCAGGCTGTCGTGTTTATTGTCGACAGGAGTAGCTCTGAGTCCACGTTCGTTTAGCTAGCATGGGCGGAGGCTAGCTTTTTTCGTCAATCATTGCACCTACACCATCCTGTCAAACCCTCTGTCCAAAGTGCCATATTCAATCTACTCAGCCCCTCGTATGTAACCAGTGATGTAGTCAAGACTGCGCCAGAGCATTGTTCCTTCCCACATGGGGAAATCAGTCGAAAAGTGTAGTTTAGCCAGTCCGTGACGCTTGGACAGGTGTCTTTTTAACTTTATCCACCCTAACAAATGCATGCTTTTTATGTTATGCAGTTTCGAGGTATGGTCTTTGGTTCGCGTTCTATACGAACGTCATGATTACGGTAAGTGCGTTCGACTCGTCCTGAATTCGTTCACGCGTGCCTTAATGTCCCTGTTCTGACTGATTTTTTTCCTTAGCTGTTAGCGTTCTATTAATCTATATTTAGTGTTTTCATGCTCATCGGCCATTCCGATAGCTTTGTAACGGAATACGGATTCGATCCGCCGTACAGGTATTTCCAAAACCGCTATTTTAGTCCGGAAGGAGCTCGAAATAGATACCACAATGTCCAGTATTAAATCAAAGTAGCCCCGTTTGCATGCGATCTACATTTTATCTGTCGTGACGATGGCACAACTGTCTTGGTCATTCGCGAATAAGCCTTATTTCACGTCAGGTGGGTGCGCTTTTCGAGATGCCTATGCTTCAAACGTCTTGGGGTAGAACTTACCTTCACTCGTAATTGCGCCTTAAATTGAGCCCGGATTGGTATACCTCTTTTCGGGCTCATACCTCTTCTGTATTGCCGAAGCATTCTTCATCATTCAAATCCAAAACATTGTTCTGTATTTAGACTTAATACCTTTGTCAATGCAAAGGCGTCCACTGACGAGGATTGAGTTGTCCTGGGATGATATTGAGAACTATGAGAAATTCATGAAGTCGAAGAATGCTTCTTCTCTGCGTAGTGCGCAAGTGTCCGATCAGGGCCACGAACAGGTCACACCCTCCCAACCAATTCGCAAGTCCAATCGCAGGCGGCTTGGTAATCACTGCCTCCGTCCGTTTACGTTTCCTGACCTCTCTCCTTGTAGATTCTCCCGATACGGACGCCTAGAGCCCAAAGTATGATTTGTTAATAAATTTTTCTATAACCATGACTTTTTTCCCCCTGTTCCCAATTCTACTCATCACGACGTGCAGTGTCGAAAGCGATCTGTCGTCTATATTGATAAACTTTTCGTGGCTTCTCTTCCCATCAGTAGACAGTTTTGCTGAATTGGAATTTCGGATAGCCTTCTTGCTCCTGGTTTAAACTAAACGAAGGGGTCTTGATTCGCTTTGTATGGCGTTTTTCCTCAAAGTCCTGTAACTCTGCATTCAAAACACCATTAGTAAGTCGACTGCACAAGATGAAAATGTAGAAAAGGAGCTGTTTGGCCTCTTCATGACTGCCGCTGGGAGTCGAAAATCCCCCTGACGGGTAAACTGGGTGGTTTTTTTCATTTAGGACATTACTGTCGAAAGGCTTGGCTGCTGTTTATTGTTCATCGTTATGTTATAGCCCATAAACCAAGGCACACAAACCCTTTACCTTCACCAGTTCAGCTTGTCTGAAGGACGTACGCTGCGTTCTAGAGTCCATCCGGTCCCGAGGTTGGAGCTGTTCGATCGATTAGTTTAGTTTGTGTCCCGTGTTAATCCATAATGTGACCTTGATCGAGTAATTTTCCGTGCTTCGTATACATCTGGAGCGACTGCAGATGCACTCACTCCGCTTTCTTCTCTCAAATTTAGCAGAACGCGTATTTGTCTGAGCTTTTCGGTCTCGTACCGGCGACCATCATCAGAGACTCTGAGAGTGCGGCGTCAAATGAGCAGTCTTGTGGTCAAACAAAGAAGGGCATGGGAGCGGAGGGGGTGGTGTTCGCTATAAGACCGAGTTCACGCCGTCTCACGGCGGTGTGTCTGCCTGCACCCTTGTCTGGGAATTAGGTCTCGCCTATCTACCGCTAGAAGGAAGCACGTGATAGCAGAGGGGTATATCAACATGTCTGTTGGAGTTGGTGTCAGACACCCAGGTCTCCGGGAGTTCTCGCTCTGTGTTACTGCTGGCTTGCGCAATTATCCGCGTGCTTGCGAAGTCGAATTAGTGGCCTTCCTCCAGGGTGTGATTAGCGACCTAAGGCAGTGGGCCGTCACTCCCTCCTCTCTTACCCTCCCCTCTTCTTTGTTTGACTACAAAACTGCTCATTTTATATCACAGTCTCCGATGATAACCGTCCGACAGCGACCATGTTCAACTAAATCATGCGAGTGAAGGACCGACTAGACGTAGGAAAACAATCGAATGTCATTTACTAGATCCCATGTCGGGACTGTCCTCGCCATTACAAAGGACAGAACAGACGACGACTCATCTCGCGAATAGCGGAGCCCTAACAGGTAATCCGGAGGGGCGACCCGTTGTCTCAAGTCGCCACTCACACCCTGGAGGAAGGCCATGAATTCAACTTCTCGAGCACGCGAATAGTGGCGCTGGCCAGCAATAAGACAAGGCGAGGGCTGCTGGAGGCCTAGGTGTCTGTCATCAACTCCATCAACAGGCACGTTGATATACCCCCCCCCCCCCTGCTATCACGCGCTCCGTTCCCGCAGCAACGAGGCGAGATCCAATTCCCAGCCAAAGGTGCACGCCGTCAGGCCGCCGTGAGACGGCGTGGACTCAGCCTTGTCGCGAACACCATTCCATGCACTCCTACCCTTTCTTTGTTAGACTGCAAAAAGTGCTCATTTGACGTCGCCTTCTCACAGACTCTGACGATGGCCTCCTGTACGAGACCGAATGTTCTGACTAATATACGTACTGTCCCAGTGATCATTCGTCCATCTTTGCAACAAGAACCTAAGACTCGCACATTCGCTCCCATTTATCGTATCTTCCAACTGCGAAGTACGACCTCGTCAGGATATATATATTTTAACGGTACCGGTTCAGGCCGTTTGACAGTCATCTGGTCGTCCCGTCTTTGTCTAGTGCGCTGGTCTCGTCTTCGACGTCGATAGGGGATTAGTAAAAGCCAAAAAGGTCGGTAATATATCCGTGTCGGGCTATTGGCGTCTCCAGTGGGCTTTCTTGAAACTATAAAAATTTACTGGAATCCAAAGAGGAGTTCTCAGACACGATGTTCTCCTAACTTGGTTTAATGAGTTCTCGAAGAGTAATGCCGCTCTCGGTAAAACTTTATGCGACTTTCCGCCGTGAGAGTTCCTGCAAAATGAATACAACGGAGGACTGTGTCCGAAGGGATTTAAATTACGTTCCGGAGCAGACTGTGTGCACCCTCTGGCGGTCAGTGAGTCACAAATCAGTGGCCAGCTCGAAACCATCGCTTGTAAACTGATAAATAAAAGGCAGGCTAGATCACAGCCGTCCCCGGTTTATTCACGTCCTCCCCGACGTAGGCTGTATACTGCGAACCAGCACGTTAATTTGTTAAGTGGAGTCCGTCTGCGTCTAAGCCTCCAGTCACGGTAAGGCGGTATTCTAACGCAGGACTTTTTGAACATGCCGGCCACAGCCAACTTTTCATGTGTTACGGTTGTTTCCACGACGCAATGGTCTTCTCTGGTGGGTGGACCGTTATTAAGTATGTTTGTGTTTCCGTCTGGACAGTTTCACCGAGGCCTCCGTAGTGTTCTTTTAGGAGGACCTGGCTATCCCAGAGATCGTTATAAGCCATGACGATCTCTTTCTTACTCATCTTTTTATGGTGAAAGTCCATTTGCGCAAATTTTTCGCAGGCAGAGATGTCGCTGGGGAAAATGGCATATTTGTAATTGTAGGGCTTCACTTCTAGAGATGATGTGTCAATTTACACCACCTCCGATCCTGTATGCTTGGTGGGGTCCTCTCGGTGAGGTCTTGATTCACCAGTAATTGACGATTTCCACCCTTTTCTTGGCGAGTCTGTTGACTCGAAGTCTTGAAGTCGGGCGGGTGATTACCGGATTTAACTTTGCTGTCTGTTGAACGGAAGGAGACGGGGTCCTGTGATCTCGTCTGACACTCGGTCCTTGGTTACGAGAGTCCGAATCCCAGCTCGTATATCGTGAGACAAGCGGGCCGTCAGAGCACTCAACTAAAGCGATCTGCACCTCCTCTTTGTAATGAATGGCGGTTTTCTTGGTTTGAGGTTGTCTGCATCGTCGGCCACTTCGGACAGCTTGGGTGTCCTCCGGCCGCCTACTCCGACTAAGTGGCTGTAGTAAATGCTCTCGCAGGTTGAACGTCGAAGGAGTGCGTTGCTACCATTCATAGCCATTTCGCCCTGCTCGCTTGCAAATATTTTAGAATGCATCTCCACCCCATAAGTTTCGTATAATCTGCCCGGCTGGGCCTCCCCCAGCACAAACTCGGGGCCTGACGTTTCGGTTTCCTGCTCGAATCCATCATCAGAGACAAAAACAGATAAGGGTGGTTCATGCACATGCGGCTGCAGTATTTATAGGATGCAGTAGCCATGCTACCGCATACCTGTGAACATTCACGGCTCCCTCCCCTTCATCAGGGCTCGTTGCACGTGGCGTGATGGCCGATATTCGCGTCGTTAATTGCTGCAATTTCATCACGTGCGTTGGATGCTGGTGTGATGATTGCTCGACCATCTGACGCGCTGACCCTGGTGTTGGGAAAAGTGTTCATCTGTGCACTCCCGGCGTGGCTAATTACTTCACCTAGGCGAAGTCTCAGCACGAGTATGGGACTGGAAGATCATTGCACTTGTTAATGGACTGGGGGTCAGTAAACCATGATTAAAGTAACTGGCGGCTCACGCGCTTGTCACCTCTTGCGAGAATTTGGCCTTGTGGAATTTGAATATGTGGCCGGAACCCGTCGAATGAGCCGCAACTTGAGAGCCGGCGTCATTTCCCCGCACCGCTGCAGTGTGTTCGGCCATTCGCGTTCGGAGCTGTCTTCCGGTTTCTTCGACGTAGTTGCTTTGTCCGCAACTGCACCACATCCGATAAACGACTCCAGACGTTTCTTGCCGTGGCAGTGGGTCTTTTGGTTTCATCAGTTGACGCCTGATGGTTGTTTCCGGTCTATGTGCAAATCCAACCCCAAGTCCGAAGTTGTTGTCGATATCGTCAGCTCTCACTAGAATCAACCGCAGATCCTGTTTCGTGGTTCTAGTTGACCTGACACCCGACTGTGTTTAGGTTCGAAGACAGATCGGTATACTGAGCAGTTGTTTTAATCGAGCCAAATTAGTTTGGTTTCCCTGATGTGTTCCTCCCAACGTTGTGGATTCTGAACGTCACCAACTTCCTAGCTCGAGTAAGATTTACGATTACACTGCATTTTATCATACCCACATAATTGTGGCCAGATCAGTCGTCGGATGTCACTGTAGCCCGAATAGCTGCGACACAGCAATCTCGGGCTTGTCAAGGATGCGCTGCCATGCTATTATCGGGTTGGTTATGACACTCCTGGAGGGGGGGGGCATTCTTTAGAAACGATCACGTTAAATCAGCCTCTTCGCCTTGGGGAACGGTCTCCACCGCGGGAGATACTCGCGCTCCGCCAGCGTCTCTTTGAGCTTTTTTCTAGACCGTTCTACCTGGGTGGAACTTGAAGCCTCGATATCGAAGGAGGCGACCAACGTGAGCGCTTTTTAGCCGCAAACCGATGTTTCAGCCGTGAGGAAGGAATGACGACGCCAGAACTGATCTTGATGGACTATGTTATATAGTCGTAGGCCTCCCAATCCATGCCCAGCAGCCCATAGACCCTGCCGTTGTGTTTTAAAACTATCCCTCCGCCAGTCTCTAGCCCTCATCATACGAGGCTGAGCTGCGGCAGTGGCAGCTGTTCTTTGCGGGATAAATTAGTCCATCAGAGGCCGAAAGTCCTTCGCCCACTCCTAGTGTGTGCCGATAAGACGTAATCTCGTGTTTTTGAACTTTTCCACTAGCTTAAGTCGCGATCTCACCATTACCCGGTGCCCACATCACTGCTGATCCCAGAGCGGCTATTTGGAAAAGCACTTATCACCATAACATGCCTGTAGAATGTTGTTGGAAAATCAAGAAGGATTAAAAATCGATGCTCAGAAAACGTCGCAAAATGCCAATGAAGAGGTTCACATCTGGCGACAAAGTAGTCATCTTAGGGATATCTGTGACTGATGTGATAAACTGGGCTGTCTTGGTGGTAACATTTTCGAAAAGTATGAACTTAAAGCACAGAGCACGAAGCTCGTGTTTTTGGAATTCTCTCGTCTCTCTCTCTCTGGGACCCTGGCTAGGGTGATGTTGCTTTTTCGTCTAGAAAATCACGGTCGCAACCCCTCTGTCAGCTCTGCCTACGCTAGAAGGCGCACCACTCGGCCTTGTGTCGGGTGTCTGCCTAGTTTGCCGCTGCTATCAGCCATGCTTTCCGGCCCATCTGCGGGGGCAAAATTTTCCAGATTGTAACTACTGTCTATTAATTAAAAATAAGTAGGCTAAGTTTTGTTGTTACATAATGCGCTAAGGAGTCACCTTTCGAACCTCCTCGGAAGACAGAGTCAGGCTGCAATGGCTCCTTTATGGCACTCCCCCTCAGTCGGGGCCCGAGCCGGTCCCTTTTCTTCTTACGTAAAATCCCCGTCAGTTGTTGGTGGTGGGTCAGGGGTGTCGTAGCTCGCCTAGGCGCAGGTTTCCACTGTGCCAGCCACCTGCGCCTTCGCCCGCCTCTGGTATTCTTGACTCAGCCATGACTCCGAGCCTAGATGAAGGGGGGGAGAGAGTGCGGTAGATGCTGCGCAAGTCTACTATCAATTCAAACGATTTCACGCGCAAGTCACCGTCCCCGCGTCCACCCCACTGTGGGGCATATGGTGGACATCGCCGGAAACGACAGTCAAACTCTCGGGGTCACTTTATTCTACCATAGGCTTGTGTAAAACTTGTCGTGACTGTTTTGGTCTCTTTTGCCCGGTCAATTTTTCCGTAACAACTCCACTTGGTATTTTTCGTGACACGCAAATTATCCTCCCATTGATTTGCCTGCCACTTTAATAGGAGTTCGTAACTAAAACTGGTACGTTATGTATGTAGAGGTAACTTCTTTCTGCAGCTTACAGCTTTTTCCTGGCTGCCGGTTACAGTTTCTTTTGCACTTCTGACAGAAATATGCCTCAGTTCACACAAGAAATTTCTTCTGATCCAGGGATAAAGGAATACGACTTATTAACACATTTGGGAAGTAGATCATTCATGGAGAACGACTTATCCTGACGACTGACTTGCCTACTGTGTGGGTTCCTCACTCTTCACCATCTGCATTTAAAATCACGCTTTTTGTTAGGATTAATTAGTATGTCAAGTTGTCTTTCAATATACGTTGCGGAGATATCCGTATATTCCAGAATCGATTTTCACGATGATTCATGATAAGGAAGATAAGTAGTCATTTCTGAGCAGAAATTAAACTGCGGTCTTGCGTTTTTGAACGCCTTTTCCTTAAAGTAAATCCCAAAACTGTTAGGTCAGGGTACTGTTTGCGGCTTTTACTCAGACCTTCCTGAAGAAGGTGCTTCATTAAAGCTTCGGATTATCAACTCACCCGCTCTATATGTCCGCTGAAGTACCATCAGTAGTAGAGATCAGTTACTTAAATGAATACTCCAGCTCCTCCTGGTCAGCATTCGTTTGAGCATCGACGCCTGCTAGTTCTGGTGATGAGCACAGGTGCTACATCAGGGAGCCTTAAACCTACTGGTTTTCTGACTATTACTAGTGTTCTTGCCTTGTACACCAGTGGACCACCCCACACAAACACTCACTGGGATGACTGTGAGTTCCGAGTTATCCCGTCAGTCGGCAACCTTCTTAGCCACGACTTTTAGCGCACCGTTATAGCATCAAGCGTATCCGATTGTTTATAGAAGTGAAAATGCGCGGAGACGTCGACCTCACTCTCGTAGCGGCATAGCAGTGAGAATAAGTGCTCTGAGCGCTACAACTACCAGGTCGAAACCAAAGTCGTAAGGGGAAGACGGAAGGCACCAGGATGAGGGGTTTATTGTGCACAGAACCTGGAGTTGTCCTCTCAAGCCGCAGTGACCACTGGCGAAGCCAGGGCTGGTGTTGACTGCGTCCAATCAAGTCTGAGAGTCCTTGAGATTGTGGTGGCGGTAGTTTTTGTAGGCTTTTGAGCCAAGCTCAAATGATGGCCAGTCAGCGTGTGTTGCATTTGCTGAGGGGTGGTGTCCCAGTGGCTTAGGTTGTGGTCGCGGGGAGGCGGTGCGTTCAAGTGGCCTCATGGGCAGCTGCAGCTGTGTGGACGCAGGTATGTCCGAGCTGTCGGTATCGTGACTTCAGGTCAGCGCGTCTGGAACGGCTCACTGCAAAGGCGTGAATGACCTTGAAACAGCGAGGTCTAGAGCAATAACGCCAGACCGGTCATGATGGCTGGCCGCCGCACTCTCTATTCTCACTCCCAGGCACCAGAATACTGTCCTAACCCGGTCGGATACCTGATTCCGGTCAGTCGTATAGTTTGGGGATTGGACGCACTGGCCGAAAGACCTAGAAAGCTCGCGTCTCATTCACGACCTAGCCGCCAAACGCACACACACCGGGGTAGAATGCTTGGATCTCACATGCAGCCGTAAAAGCCGTAAAATGCATTTCCCACCTCCGTGAGAGGTGCCGGTAATGTTGCATTTGGCGGGGGGGTGGGGGAGATGCGTGTGTGTTGCACCTGTTGATGATAAATTTTTGGTGATGTGGTCATGTCTGCGGTGATTTACCGCAGGTTTTCATGAAAGCGCCTGAGATCGAATAGGCCTGTGTGGTGACGGGTTGTGCGTGGACAGTATTGACAGCAGAGGTGGGTGTGGTGTGTGTATGTTGGTGTTCCCCCTCCCCAAGCGGGCCACGTGGTAGATGCGCTGGACCAACAGAGGGGACATATCGGATTCTGGCAGGCGTTATCGGATTTGCACACCATAACAGATGCCAACATTTCGGAGTGCGGTGGCAGACCCGGTTGCCGGCAGATTTCGCACAAACTGGGACCTCTGCCCCCACCCTCACTGTTGTTTTTGTTGTTCAAATACCTAGTCATTTGCTGTGTGGACCAGGGGGTGTGGAGCGGAGCGCCAAGTTGAGGGCTCGACCGCGCCATCAACCTGCGCCCTCCCCCCGCATCCGGTATTCTTGACCCTGTCTTGTGACACCGGGTCTAGGTTGTAGAGGAGGGGGGAGTGCGGTAGATGCTGCGCAAGCCTACATCCAATATAAATTAATTCACGCACAAGTCACCGTTCCTGCGTCACCTTTCTGTGGAAAGCACGGCCGACATCGTGGGCAACTACAGTCGGACTGTCGTGTGTATGTCGGTGCTCCTGACACCGGTTCACCAGTCTCCATGCGATGTATCTGCATATGACCGGCCAGACCAAGGCGTGGTGTACATGTGCGGCGATTTTGAGAGTAAGGTAGGTTCACTGCCGTAGAATTAGTTGGGATGGTGGGGCTGCTACCCTTACCCTTGCTAATGGCTGGAAAGTTGTTAATGATGGATATATGAGCGTTGTCGACCCTGCGAGGTGTTTGGAATGTCGATACTGCTGTGAGTTCCGCCCTCCTGGGTGTGCATGTGGTCGAGTAGGCGCATTGAATGAGCGAACGTGTGTATACAGTGTGAGCAACGGAGACGGGTGCCTGTCGGGTCTCCGAGCACTAATGCGTGTACTGTTCACACTGTATCACACCCACTGAAGACTCTTTTTTGAAATAAATATTTAGTCGGTTTCTTTTAAAATACAAGGAATTTTTAGGTCATTGCGAGTTTGGAACAAGGGTTGCTTTCTTGAGAACAAATTCTACTTTGTTCATGAATTTAGTTCTCGACGCACGTTATATTACAACCAACACAGGCGCATTACATCATATCCCTGTACGAGTATAAGGCGAAAACCCAGAGGCCCATCTCAGCAAGTACACCTCCGTATAAGACACCTGCCATCTCCTCTCCCTCTCTGCCGGTAGGACCGCATTTGGAAGCCAGGCATTCTACGTTGATACCGTCGACGTACTTACTTATTATCAGTAGGCGTTCTTACTTTGCCCCGAGAACTGGTTATCAGAAGGTGTGCCTCTACTGCATTAGGTAGGTTGTCATAGAGAACTTATCAGATTTGAACATTTGGTGGTTGTTCTGCTGAGGTGGAAACAGTTAGCGCAAATGTCTACTTCGAACCAGGTATCAGGCCTAACAAGATCGATTTTGGTGTCCTAACTCCACGTACAAGTCAACTTCCTGGGGCAGAATCCGTAACTTCTAAACGGACTTGTCCAAAAATTACTATACAGCACATCTTTGGTTGGCTCGGGACAGACGTTTTAAAAGCCTCTGCCTGGTTAGTCTGAGTCGCAATTAACGAGGTGAAATACTTCGGAATAAAATTCGATAAGATCATCGGGCACCGACGCTCGTATATACTGGTGTGAAAACGCTGAGGGCGTAAGTGTTTCGCTAATTAGCAATGAGAAATTGAAGAGAAGATTAATGATGAAGGCCGAAAACGGCCGAAAAACATGGACGAAAAATCAAGTGGAAATTATGAGACTTCTGCGGTTACTGCTCTCATCGCGGCTGGCCACTCCTTGAAACCGAGAAGTTCTGTCTGGTTTCGGACCAGTCACAGTTACTCAAAATTACCAGTCAACTTCATAACTGAAGCAGGTATGCCCTGATTCAAAATACTCGGACGCCTGCTTTGGTGACACTTGGACACATGCGCCGCCGCACTGGACCTCTGTGTCCCTTGTGAGGTTTCTAGCCTGCTCTGACTTATAATTCATTAATTTCGTGCAGAATAAAATGTGTGCATGTATGTGTGTATTCGAAGTGTTACGGGCAGAGCCCTTTACGACCCTATTAATATACAGCAAATTTCGCAACTTAGGAGCCAGAAGAAGATTACAGGCGTTTAAAAAGTGAACAAATCAAAAAACTACACGAAAAAACTTGCTGCTATCCAGTGTGAATCAATGCGGAGGGAAAGTAGATTATGAAGGGTTTTACAGGGTTGGCTCTAAGTAATCACATTGCGAAGGACGCATTTTGTCGGATATTTTGAAGCCAAGCTTTCTTCAAAATCAAATATGGTGTCGGCCGTCATCATGTTTGTCAGCGAGTCCCATTGTCAGACTATTCGTTGGTTGGAGAACAATCTCCTTGGGTCTAGTTCCGTACGTTCGCTGCTGACCTTGTACGGATGACCGTGTGGTCAAGTTAGGCATTCAACCTTTCAGAAATCCTCCGGCCCCAGCAAAATGTATACATACTGATAATCCGGAATTACCAGATCAGGCTACACCTTCACTCCCTGTAAGAGAAGAACGATAAGTCGAGCTCTTTCGACCTACCCTGGTGCAGTTAGTCCCTGATGTCACTGATCGCCTTCTCTACTCTGCTTTTCACCTGTTCGAGTAGGTCAACATTTTTTCCCCACCTAAGTTATCCACGCTAACATCCAGTTATCCAAATGGGGTGATACGAGAAAACTTAAGATGTTTCCGGGGAGTTCTGAAGGAAATATGCAGCGTACTTCTTGACGTCCGGACCACCTATTTACGTTGTTCTGATGGCACCAAGTTCGTGGTCGTTCACATATCCAGACCTTTTTGCATTTCCACACCTTTACTGCAATGCCGTTAATAAAGTGCTAGCGTTTTTCTGAAACACTTCGGCCAACGTTAAGTCTCAAGACCACGCACTTAGGTAAATTAAACTTTAGAAGCCAATCGTTGGACCAAACACTCAGTTTGTCGATGTTCGATTGTAACTGATTTCAGCCCACAGCTTTATGTCGTCAGCACATAATCTATCCTCTTCCTAATTTGGACCTGGCCTGAAGATCGCAGTAATTAAAGTTCATCCATGACTTTAGCCGCCGCGTCAAGTTTACCTTCACGGATGCCGAAATCAGTAGCAGAGAGCAGATCACGTATAGTATGCGGGCAGCCAGGGGAACCATTACATCTATAAATCGTTTCGTAACCTTTTCTACAACTTACCCCAATTTTCCACCACAACTCAAAGGGTAGGGACGCCGAGGTCGGTGTTGCCCAGGTTACCAACCCAAGATAAATAGCAAAATATCAGATACGTCTAGAAACAATCTCTGATCTCTGACTTAGTGCTTCCTATGAGCTATATGTGCTACAGGATGGCGGATAAGCAGTGACAGGATGCTTCAGATTTTTGACTGAGGTGGCATGGACGTATTCCATAACACTCTGCGATACATGTATGCATGTTTATTAGCAAGTGCCACAGGCACAGCACTTTTTATAATTTGATTAACATTTCAGTTGGTAATCTTTTGAAATCGTGATGATCCACTCTTGAAAGACAGGCGATTTGCATTAGAAAGAAACAGTACTGGAGCGTATTAACTCTGTATCCGTTCTAAGGAGACTGGCAACCCCCATGAGGTTCCATAATAAATCTATTTTATTCTCTTCAAGAAGACCAAAAGGTGCCGTAATAAACCAATTTTATTCTCATTAGGAATCCTTAGTTTAAATGGGCTGAAATTGTTTTGCCGTTTGGAAAATTTTATGTGATATCACAGTGTAATTTTCGAGCCACTGAAGGGTATGATCTTGTCTTCTTCTCCTTCTAGGCGACAGTCCATACCGGCTTCCTTGGTGTTCTTATCCGAACGAGTGCCTCCTCAGTGGGAACCCTGTTGGTTAGAGTGAACTGAGTCCATCACCTGCAAGGGCAAGCGTGCACGGATAGAATAGGTCAACGGTGGAAAAAGTTTATTAAAAGAGATATATCAGCAGAGGAAAATTAATCCTGTTCAGTGTTCTCTTCGTCCTCCTCTTCACGGGCGGTCTCTCGACGGGCCCCCTCACGCTCTTCGACGGCGGTCACTAAAACAAAGCACGTTCAGAACTCCAATCAGTCAAAATGTACAGGAAGATCATAGCAAGGACACATTAAAACAACAGGATCAGTACTTCCTCTACAACAGAAATGACCACCACCAAGTAGTCATTTTCAGTTTTGAGCATAGGAAACATTCTTTGCAATGTAGTCTAGCTTCTGTAAACATCCTACTTAGAAATAGAACGAACAAAACATTAATAGCCGCGGCAATATATCAGTATTTATATTGGCACATTACCATTCACTCGTAATCGCAAAACGGAGTCTAAAGGCGAGCAAAAACAGTGGAAATGGCCGTAATATATAGAGGAAGACAAGTAATTACGCTTACGGCAGAAAAAAATATTAGTATTTTATCTCGAAGCAATGCAACACTGCCTTTAGTATTTCATGTATGTTTTTAATTCTTTCAAAATTGTACTTACTTAGCATAGATTTTGGATAGATGAATTGGTATCGGTTTGCGAGTTATTGGCAATCATTCGTTAATTTCTACACCTTTCATGAGTTTGGTAACCTACTGTAAGTTAGGTACAACGAATGATACGCCCGTATACGTATAATCCTGTATACGGAGACGTACGGCTTTAAATTACCATTACCACTTAGTCTCAACTCTGACCTCATTGATAATGCCCAGGTTTAGCTCCAACAAGAATCCTGCGGATTTAGCCCAAAAGAGCAGCCTCCTTTTTTTTAACCCTTGTTTAAATTTTCACGTACGCCAACAATCCCACCGAAAATGACATCAGTGGCAAGTTAGCAAAGTAGCGACCGAATATGGCCGCGTTTTTATCCGTCCCCGAAACCGACACAGGGGTCATGACTACCCAACAGACGCTATGTTTTTGACCGCGTGAACGCAGCTCATAGACTGCAAAGTGGGCCTCACTCGTAGTAGACTAAGCAAATAAGAATTCAAAGCAGAATTTTTACATGAATGAAAAAAATTTATTCTCTAGAGCGCGCATGAATTTCTTCGCAATGCATTCTTGGGGTGATTAAATGTTAAATCTGGACTATTCAGGGCTCTGTTTTAGGACCCCGTTCCGCTTGATCGATATGAATGAGTGCACCGCGTAACCCATGCAAATTCGTTATGACCAAGGACATGGAGTAAAGTCAACTATGCTCTAGACACAAATAATTAAAAGTGAATACTGATAAACTGAGTGCCTTGTCGTACACATAGCTGCTGAGATTCAGTGCCCGAATATGTGGTCTTATACTTTAAAACAGGTCGAAAATTATCCACGTAATGTGAGTATACCGCAAACCGGACCGAATTAAAAGATGTGGGAGCTCACCAAGATTTGCGTATGCGGATGATGGCGAACATAATGCGGCAGATCACAGGAAATTTTTGGTCAAAAAACAACCATCTCATCACACTGAACAAGCCATGCGTTAAAAAATGCTATCTAGAATTCTTTGGAATAACTTGGCGTCTTTTGTGAGACGTCATTTGGAAAAAAGAATTCTTGAATGTGCGAACAACTGAACGGAGAAGACGAGCGATGTCCTTAAGGATCTTTCCTATTTAAGAAGATCGAAAGATCACGCGCTACTCCACTATCTGTTAAGTTACTAAGTTTTCGGCTATTTTGAAGTTTTCTCATCATTCGCATTCATGGTTTCCCCGATATCCAATAATACTTTTAAGTCTATTCAGTTCAATTCAATTATTTTTATTAAAGACCCCACGGGGTCCCATCAAGGCAAGAAAAAATAAATTTACATACAAATTTTAGACGACGTAGGCAAAATCTGTACAAAGTGCAACACATAGTTTTTTGAGATAAGAAGTCCGTTTAGCAAAATGAAAAAATGAAAGACAAGGGGTGAAAAAAAAACTCCATAGCAAAATTTAAAAATGATTGGATTTATTTAAAAGGAGAGAAAAAACCTCAAAAATTAGCATCAGAAAAATGCGGCGAGGTCTGGCCTGCATGTGGCGGTATAGAATGGAATAAAGTCGGACATCAACATGGCCGAAATAAATGTCAGCTGTATATAGCATTGTATAACGGATTTCATAAAATGGTACGTAGGCGGGTCGGTCAGGACTGCCCTGTATGTGGCTAGTCTCGAGCTAATAGGAACCCAGATGCGTTCGGTTACATTCAACAGGATCCATCCGAGCATGGGGAAGGGAGATTGACCAGACTACTAGTATATGGCAAATATAGTAGGATTCGTCAAGATCGTCGATGGAGCGCATTCTGTAAGGGCGCGATGACAACCACTCTCGAGGCGACAAGAACCCAGATGCGGTCGGTTACATTCATCAGAGTCCATCCGAGGAGAGGGCAAAGGAGATGCGACCAGATTACTAGTATATGGCGAATATAGAAGGCTTCGCCAAAATGGCGAACTCTGAAGTAGTACAAAGTGGCACTCACTGTGGAATCGAACCCGGGACCACACTCATGGAAGACTGCGACGCAGTTGGGAGAAAGCGTAAAGGACCACAAGACAGCTAAACTAGCTACCAAGTAAGGTGGTAACTTCTTATGTTAAGAGATTGTTTGGTCGGATTGTTTTCGCGAAGTTCGTCGTTCTCAACATGATTTCTTTAACAGCCGTGCTGCAAATCGATCCAGGACTCATTAAAAAGGCGTGCACTTTCTACCAATTATAAATGTGCAAATTACTGTTCACTACCAAGGTCACAAGGGTCCCTCCCGTAATCATTTTAATACAAAAGTAAACGTGAATAAAGAGGATTCTGAAATTGGAAAGGGGACTGTGAGAAAAATATGCAGTTCTCCTATCAGTCGTATAATTTTAAGGAAGTGAAAAGCTAAGGGACAAATCTCCTCAAAAATAGGGGTATTAGTCCAGTCATACTGCCCGAAGAAATTTCAAATATTTGGCAATTTCCGAATAAATTAGGAAGTCAAAACAAAACAGAAACCATGAACCATGTACAGCGGTCCCACTCAAGGCACATTTTGCGAAAATGAAGCTCTTGCGCGTACATGGGAAATCTGATGCACGGCTAATCAATTCCAACTCCGGATCAGATAAGTCCTCACTAAAAGCATTCTTGCAACGGTCGAGGATTTTGGAGAGACATAGACGACTTTATACAGTATGCTCTGGATATATCCCCAAAATTAAATGACTAAGCAGGATTGTTAGACAGGTCATCGCGAACGAACAGACGGATAGAAGAGAAGAAGAATCAGGTGCGTGTGAAAGTCCTACTAACGGTATATATCCCAACGGTAGAAAATACAAGAAAATTTAGTCAGCTTTAACATGGGATAACTCAATTGGATTGGAATGTGAAACAAACATGTTAATTAAACAACTGGCGGGAGAGAGTTCTTCTGATCTCGTAAACAAAACAACCGTCTAATTCGACATATTCGCTTCCACCTTCTATTTTAAATGAGCTAAGTTCGAAGTACGGGAAAATCTGACGTTTACGAGGAATTGCGACACAATTATCATAATGGAGTTCATGGCAAGCAGGGAAACGGGATGGAACAGCCTTTTTGCGAAAATTGATTCTTTGTTTGCAGTCATCATACAGACCTTATAAACCTGCAAAGATTTCGCAGTTTCCAACACCCACAATGCTAAGATCAGATCCTACTGTGTTCGAGGGTGGTGTTCTCAACCGTTCATTATTGTGCTCCACTTTTGTTTCTAATATACGCGGACGACTACGCAAGAGCTTTGAACTGTGAAGCGGTAATGTTTGCTGACAACATACAAAATATGGCGTGTAATCCAGAGCCCTGCCAACGAAGGTAGACAGCAGATGAGCCTACATCGGTTTGAGTGGTCAAACAGTTGTCTCGTGCTGTCCAAAGTCAGCAAGTATTCTATGCTTCGCCTTGCCAACCCAGCTAGGACAGACAACATAAGAGACTCCTTTCTTGACGACGCAGACTTAAGAGATGTCGAAGCTCAAAAGGATTCTGGTATGCTAACGACGACCTCCCCAAAACCATCCGCTAATTGTCCTTGAGCGGTAAAAGTGCAGTGCCCGTATTGTACGATATAAAATGCGAATTAATGGATTTTGACGGAGACGTCCACTGAAAGACTTTCGGGACATTCATGCAGCCACATTTGGAATACTGCAAGCAGGACTGGAGACGGTGGGCAGTTCAAGATCAAAATTATATCGAGAGAGTCCAAATGAGAGCCGTGAAAATAAATAAGGATCATGACTCAATCCCCCATGTGATTCGTCCAACAAATATAAACATCTAACCTTTGAGTTATAGGCACCTGTGCGTAATCTCTCGCAAGCATTCCGCTTAGTAAAGGCGTTGGACTATAGCCTGATCTTTGTAGTCTTTTTGACTTCGGCACCACAACCAATCTCTGAGGTCGCCCGTTGTAACTACACCAGGCTAGATGTGCAGAAGTTCTCCTCCTCTGTCCGAGTGGTCAGATTATGGAATGTCCTCCCCGCATATGTTGCGATGCCGCAATCCATGAAAACTTTAAAAGGAACCTTGACATATTTATGCTCAAACACTAGCAAGGGCGAAGTGAGATCAAGCGCAGCCCCTGAGATCCACGCTTAATTTGTCATACTACTATAGGCCCATTTAGATTATTTTAACCCACATGTTTTCTCCGTACACCACGCACAACTTTACGTTGCAGATAGGGTACTCAAAGGCCCAAACGATTCCCCTCAGTAAACTGAATTGGGCCGAACTGCCGGACACGTCATACTCCACGACTGCCTATGAAAGCCTCCTCTTCTAAAATGGTAGGCACATCTCGTCCGCGAAGACTTGCTGTGCTCTGTGGCGTCTCCGTGAGTGCTATATTCACGATTTCGTTGACAACTAAGTTCGGGTTTTTTATAAACAAAAAGGCAGGAGTCTAAATATATTAGTATTTGCAAATATTATGAACAGCAAGTTGTCGCTCATCGCACCCTTCGGTTTTGTTTAAGTACGTCACCCTGATTAAGGCGGTCACTTTGGAATTCTCGTGTGTGATGGTAAGTTGATGGGATTTGTATATCTGAATTGAAACCAGGCCAAAAGGACAAAGAAGGTTGGGATCGTCGGAAAGTACGGCACCCGTTATGGTGCATCCCTCAGGAAAACGGTCAAGAAAATTGAAATCAGCCAACACGCCACGTACACCTGCAACTTCTGTGGAAAGGTTTACTGAGATTGTTTACGATAACTCCTTTAAGGAAGCGCTAAGGCGTCAGGCTGCCGGCATCTGGAGCTGTAAAGGCTGCCGTAAGGTGGTCGCAGGTGGCGCCTACGTCTGCAGCACAACTGCTGCCGCAACCACTCGTGCTGCCATCCGAAGAATGCGGGAAACTCAGAAATGATTTTGTAAATCATTTAATATATAATTTATGGCAAGATACTGGGATTCCCTCTTTTTGGGTTGTTCAAAAATTTGGCTAATGTATGGTAGTACGCGCTTAAAGCTTTTCAGTCGCCGTTTGATGTTCTAGCTTTGTACTGTTTTTAAGCTTTATGCGACGTCTTTTAATCACAATAGTTAGTGCGGTTTGGAGGCCAGCTAGTCAAAAGCCTAGCGTGGTCTTTACGTGCAAGTTCATCTTCTGTTACTGGTAAGTTTCGACAAGAGCATTCCCCTGCGCTTTACTGTGGCTTGCCCCATTAGTACAGTCATTGGATGCGCGTGATTGGCACACCTAGTACTTCACTATCTGCCGTGTCTGCTTCTTAGTAACTGATGTCATACCAACCTTCCTTCTTGAAACAAAGTCTCTTTCTGTGGGCGTGCAAGGAAATAGTTTCCAGTCGGTGCCGTCCATAGCAAACCTTCTGTTATTGAGTGATGTCACCCCACTTATCGACCTAACTTATAAGGGGTATAAGGGAGTTGGAACATGAATACTAGTAAGAATAGTATCGTTTGTAGGGATTGCGAAGCCGAAATGACTGTGAATCGCTGACTACGGTCTCGTCTTGGAACAAGACAATCGCTCATATGCGCCAGGTGGCATAGATTGGTTGACAAATTGCATCCAAAGCTCGATGTGCGTGCGGGAGTGGTTATAACAGGTAATTATACACAGCTTCCACCTGACGAAGGCTTGCATGCCGCCCATTCTCCACGCACACTGCGTCCCAATAACTGGGCAGTCTCAAAGACTGGAGATCGAGCGGACGCAGGAACAGTGACTGGACAGGCTGAAGTCACGTCAGTACGTGCTGGTCGCCCTCTCCACAAGTACCAGCGTTCACTGAGGCGTCTTAGAATTTCATGTAGTTGAGTTTCTACTTTAAGTAAGCATGGCAACCTGACCCTCAGTCCTAAGGACCGAGTTGTTCTGATGTTGACAAGCTGTGGGGGCACGATTGATAACGTTGCGCTATTTAGGAGACCCGTTCGATTGTGTCGTGATCAGTAGATGCGTTGTCTGAGCTGGAACGGTCTCGATTCCTTATCCCTAGTTCATCTGACCGAGCGCGCAAGCCAGAGTCGTTTTTAACGTCATTTCCAACTACCTCCGAAGTGTGTGCGATTGAAGGACAGGGTCTGAAAAAACTGAGTTCCCAGCCATACCTAGGTTTCCCAGTCAGTACTTTTGCGTCAACCCGGTTTAAGATGTCTTTATGACCAGAAATTGACGGCCACCTGCTTTAGCCACGTCACCACTCACCCCCGTCGCCCAAGGGGTTTGTGCTGATACCATTTTCACTGATTCTTGTCCTTTGTAATCAGAAGATGACACGGACTGGCCTAGCCGTATACGGGCTTGTATCTGTCCTTAGGCCCGAAGCTTGAAAGTGGGAGCTTCCGCGACCTAAATTACAAAACATCTGCCGAACATGTTGACACTCGCGGCATATTGCCTCAGTCGACACTGGTAGTCCGTCCCCACGGCAAATCGGCGCATTCCTCAAAATAAGTATGACACGAAAAAGGTCGTGAATTGAAAGATTAACAACAGGCGGGCTAACTCAGCCCGCATGCCAGTGTTTTGTAGTGACTCAATGATCGAGTCAGACTGAAATGGTTCCTTACTGTGGTCCTTATTGCACACACATGTCATATCCAATACGCCCTCACGGAAGTCTGACAGATGTGGGCCTCAGGTCGTACTTGACACATGTAGGCGGGCCGTTTAAGTACTGTGCCGGAGCCCACTTCCGCCTGATCGAGGTTGGTGGGAGGAGGAGTAGATGATGCGCTAGTCTGTTGAAATAAGCATACAGTAGACGTTCGCGGCTGTTGGGTTGTCAGCCATGACTGTTGGCCGGCGTTTTAGTTCCTTTCAGAACTTGCTCCCGTTGTTGCTGACCAGTCTTTACGTTATAGGTTCCACAGCCACAGGACTGTAGTTTATCAGAGCCTTATTACTCCTGCACTCCTCGTTAGAATTGGCGAAATTCCGTTCTCAGGCAAGTGCTGTCGAAGTTTCGAAGTCTTTTGGACCACAAGAGAGGTCGGTAAGGCCGCTGGCGCAATGGCTCATTAGGATAGCTGAATAATAATTGAAGTTTGGAGGGCTTCTTATGACTGGCTCGGCGATCATTGTGCCTGTGCATAAAAGGAAAAGACAAACTAGGAGATCTATCGTAACATATGGCTTTCATCACGTGACGGTCGTCTGCTTGCTGTTTGTCTTGCCTGTGTCAGATAACGGGAATGGACGGTACCTCGGCAAGAATCATTGCAGTGGTTTAGGCCCGTCGTCCCATCGCTGCGCGAATTCTAGTCGGCAGTATTTTTTTCAAAATGCTGCCTAGGTTTTGGAAAATTAGCCTGGCTCCCTAATGATGTCGCCCAACCAGTCGAAGGGAAATGAGTCGGCAACGCAAAGTTTCCTGAATCACAAGTCAGGCAAAGCAGAGTCGCAGGACAGACTTCACGGAGGCAGAAGAATGTGCACGCGGTGGCAGCAAGTCGTTTCACCAAGCGAGTCGGGTGTTGGCGTCGCAAGGTCTCGGCGCATGCGCCTTGACGCTGTCCGCTTGTATTCAGTCAGCGAGGGGCGCAGCGCGGTTTGACCTAGAGCTCACACCACGCTAATGCCTGGTCACGGGCAGCCCCATCTACAAATTGGCAGGGAACGTGTGACGGATGGCCTAAATAGGCGGCCGCGCCGATGAACACGGAGACGGACTGCCACAGTACCCCACTCGTCAAAAGATCTGGCGCGGCTTTACATACTGGTTCATTTTCTTTTAGTGGTCGTCTACCTGTCTTTTAAAGACGGGGGCTTAACTCTGCATTCATCAGGTGCCCTAGGTTGACATAACTGTGCGATTCCGTGTCCGTTGTGTTTACTTTTGTAGTGTCTGATGCCATAACTACCCGTTTTCTTGGGCGAGCAGGAAGTTGTTCTCAGTCACTGCCGTCCTTGGTAAAACCTCTGCTGTTGCCCTCCGTCACCCCACTTATCGATCCGACTTATACGGAATATCAGGGAGTTAGACCAGGAAAATCAGTGAGGATGATGTAGTTTATAGGAATTCCGGTGCTAAATTTGAGGATCGACTTTATCGTCTCGGAGGAAAATAGCCCAGGCGGTATAGATTGATCGATAAATTGCATCCAAAGCCCACCGTCGTTGCCGGAGTAATTATAACAGCGCCCTACATCTAGACCGAAGGCGGCGTGTAGCGATGTCGAGTAAATTGTTTGGGCGCAAAAACATGAGAAACCAACCGGTCAGGGAAGTGAACATGGCGTAAACTGCGGACGATTTATGCAGGAGAGACAGTGCGAGAAGCGTGCGCTGCAATGGGAGTTGGAGGTTGATGAGGAAGTAGCACCCCGAGTCTATGGACGTGGGGGATAGAAAATGGACTAGATAGATGACCAGAGGGTAGGGGATCATGGGACTCGTCCGAAGGAGTGTCCGGAGCAGCAGGTTGGGTGCGATTCATGCTCATGGCCTCCTCGCGAGTACTGCGATGGATGCGGAACGTCTTCGTTCCTCAAGAGAAAATCTGAAAGGGCTCGTAGGGTCGGAGAAGTGCCCGCATAAATTGTCGAAGGCGGTCCAGGAGGCCGGTCTAATCGTCGACTGCGTCGCAAGAGGTTGGGGAGATCATCTAGCCAGGAATTGCACGGTGGCGGCGAACACCAGCTCACCTGAAGAATAGACAAGGTCCGACTTTAGGGCCGTACGTATGTGCTGGGCGATGGTCCGTCCAGTTGTCCGGATCCTCAGCAGCGCGTGGGAAGGTTCTCAGGTGGCGGTGAAACCGCTCGACCATCCCGTTGGCACCCGGGCGATAGGTTGTTGTGCGGGTGCGAGTACAGCCTAAAAGGGAGAGTAGAGACTGGTAGGGGTGGATTTCCAACTAGACACCGCGACGATTTGTAATTTTGGAAGGGACACCGAAGATGGTAACTTAACGGCCTAAGGAAGCCTTGGCCACCGTTGGAACTTCAACATCAGGCAGGGGAACGGCTTCTAGTTGCTGGATGAAGTGATCTACACAGGTGAAAAGAAGGACGGCCGTTAGACAGGCAGGGGACCTATGATGCCCAGGTTGACAGCACTCAACCTTTCACCAGGGACAGGGAAGGGGCCGATGGGGACCTTGTTGTGTCACTGGACCTTTCTCTGCTAACAATTCGAGACACATCCGCGTCCACACCCTCAGTTCATCGTGCATCCCTGGCCAGATAAAGCAGTCGTAGACCGGATTGTCGGTCACCCGATTTCCACTGTAAGGTTGTGCAGAGAGGAAACCTTCCGACGGAGGGATGATGGCACGGACGGATTATGGTAGGTGGTAATGTCATAGAAAATGGTGCCGTCGCCAGTAGTCAGAGGGGGGTCCGAACCATCCTCGTCACAGGGAGAACAAACGCGGCCTTGTCCGACAGCCATCTCAGCGAAGGAAAGAAGGATGGAGATGAACGATTGAGACAGTGCGCCAACCACCTCATTCCGTAACCCTCGATTTGGCGGATATCTGAGATGAACTGAGAGATAAAGTCCAGCCGGTGGGTCTACTGGGGGTTGAGCTTCTCAGAATCCGACTTGGGAGCGAAGGAAAGGGACCTGTAATCCGTGAATACAGTGAAGTCCCTGCCCCCAAAGAAGTGCTGGAAAGGTTTCACGGCAAAGAAGACAGTAAAAAGCAGATGGTAACTATCCGGAGAAGAGTCAGGGACTGGGTTTGACTCGCGAGGTGACGCTGAGTAACCACGCAAACTGCAACACTGGGGGCGCCGACCATGAGGGAGATGAGTGTCCGGAGTAGAGCGAGCCAGGAGAGTTGCATAGATTAGAACAGCCTTCAGCTCGTCAAAAGCAGCGAGGGTGTCTGCGGAGAGCTCGAACGAACCTTTTTGATTCGAGAGGAGGTTCGTAAGCAACAGGATGGTGTCGGTACAGTTCGGAAGCGACCGGTGCTAAAAGTTCACCATGCTAAGAAAGCTCTGCATTTGGCGCTTGGAAGCGAGTAGCGAGAATTCACGGATGGTCGCGACTTTCGAAAGAAGAGGGTGAATGCTGCTATAGTCCACTAGGTGTCCGAGAAATTCGAGTTAGGGAACTCCGAAGGCACATGTAGACGGGTTGGGAACGAAGCTAGATTGTTGAAGGCGATCTGAAACCGTGGCGGGATGCTGTATGTGTTTTTCAGCTGTGGGCCTGGCCACCAAGAAGTAATCATTTGGGCTTAAACAAAAGACAGGCCTCAAAAAACTCTGTCTTCGAATCTTTGGGGGGTTTGGGAGGCGTTGTGGAGTCAAAGTAGCATGCGCGGGAACCCAGATAGGCCAAAGAGGGTGTTGACGGCAGTCCACGAAACATCCTCCTGAGCGATGGGGATTTAATGGAAAACCCAGACCAGGTCGATCTTCAAAAAGACAGACAAAGTCCTGAGGATGTGGAACAGGGTAGCAGTCCGGGATGGCGACGCTCAAGACCCTGTAGGTAGCTGACATGAGTAGGCAGATGCGTCAGTGACCAAGGGGACGGACTGCAACAGGTCCTTGCCGTCGTCCATTCTTTTAACTGCCGTGCATTTATTCCAGAAAGGAATTTCCTCGGCTCCGGCTGTAAGATTCATCCAGGAATCTCGACTGACTGACTGACTGTGCTACCAGCATTGCTCTTCTCATGCCAAGACACCGGGAAGTGTCTTGCATGAAGGAACTGAATGATTTGGGAAACCCCAGAACTAAAAGACCCAGGAAGGCATGGTGTCGCCTACCGAATCGATGTCATTCACGAGTTCTTCCTAATTTTCAGAAATGTTTATGGATCTTGCTATGACTATCGCCCTTAAATATGGGACGCCTCCCTGCACCGAGCGCTTTCACACGTGAAAAACGCCTCGGAGGCTGCCAGCCGTCTCGCATCACCCGGATTTGAACTGGCACACAGGCCGGAGGCAATAATCAGGCGCCGGATAATGAGACCTAAAGACTCACTGCCCCAGCAAGGAGCGTTTGAAGTCGTTTATCGAACCTGGTGCAGTTTCGGACACAACAATTACATTGACGGAACTGGAGGACTGATTCAGATCAGATCAGACCAGACTTATTAAGGGAAAAGTAGGCGAGCGCCTTTAAACTCCCTTTTGGTTACAATAACGTCATAAAAAAACAATGTGTAAGGCAAGTGTGAAAAAAATTCGGTAAGTAATTACATACAACAAGCATTGGTCACTGGTATGAATTTGTCTGTGAATGCCTTCCATGTCAAAATTGTACAATATCCAGTACGGTACTGAATGGACCAAGTAATATCAAAGCAAGCGCATACGTGGCGGTAAGGAGATAGCAAAAATTGTAAAACATAATGTTACTAAAATATAGGGAGTAGTATGTTTTGTAACATAAAACTTTCGATGGGGCGGGTGGCACAGGGGGGGGGAATTCGCTAGTTTCTGATGCTGTGGAGGTACATATCCTTGTACTGGTCAAGCTTTCTCTTAAATAAGTCCACGGATGAGGACATGGCGACGTCCACAGGCAGGGCGTTCCATGCGTTTACCACTGTGGCTGAAGAAGGACCTCCTTGCGTCCAGTCACGCTCCTGTCACACGTAGTTTCAGAGGGTGTCCTCTCAAACTAGTAGTGGTGGCCAGCTCAAAGAAGTCGCCGGATGCGAGGCAGCAGTCCTGACCCCGTAACATTCTAAACGTTTGAATTAAATCGTCACGGAGTTGTCTATAGTCCAGGGGAAAAAGCTTAAGATTTGACAGACTAGTTTCGTAAGGTAGGTTTTGATGACCTCTGACAAGCTTGGTTGCCCGTCGTTGGACTTTTTCGAGGGTGGTACGATCCTTAACAGTCCAGGGTCTCCAGGCCTGAATGGCAAATTCTAACTGTGGGCGCACAAACATCCCGTAGACCTTGCGAAAGCACTCTTCGTCGAACTTGGCAAATGCCCGCTTGATGAGATATAAGCTGGACATTGCGGATTTCGCTGCTTTCAAGCAGTGGAATGATGGCTTTAGTGAAGATGTTATCCACACCCCTAGGTCTTTCTGAACCTCTACCGAAGTCGTCAGATTTCCGTCTCTCTCTTTTCAGTCATCAGTCCCCTCTGATTTAACTGCTTCTTTTGATGTGACCTCAGTTGCATGTGAACGGTCTGAGTCTTATTATTTATTCTTTGGTTCTCCTCGGTGACATTGCGGGGGGTGGTGATCGTCTGCTTTCTGCTCTTCTGCGGCGGATTAATATCATGCCTTGTCATATTCTCCGCGATTTCCTCTGAGGTTTCCGTCCATGCGGTAGTCTTTTCTATGTCGAATCCTTTTACCTTCTTCTGTGGTGGAGATCGGACAGCTTCTCTCTGCCAGTGAGCTGGTCATTGTTCTTCAGCTGGGTAGTTATCAATGATGAGAGTGTACTGCCATTATCACTTCGCAACTTAGTTGGCGACTTTGGAGTGTCCTTTACCATTGCTCTTGGTGAGGGTGAGGCTGTATGTTCATGTTTCCGTTTAACTCTTCTCTTAGCACTCTGTTTATTTCTGCAGCCAGCGATCTCCTGAACGGTGACCCCTCTACTAGTGGGTTGCTGTTCGTCAACTCTGTCAGTTTCGAAACTATCTGTTGGCTGCTGTTGAATTCATAAATTGACCTGAATTTATCATACTTTGATAACAATGGAATGAGATCTATAAGGAGGTTCATGTTCGTCTCCGACGACTTAATGTTTAACGCGAGATTTCGACAATATTTACACCGCGTACCACAATTTGAAGGTTCATCATCTGGTAGAAAATCTTGTGTAGTCGTTGCGAATTTCCCGGGATAATTTGCGTTGCGGGCCACCTCCGTCCTGTTTTAAACCACTTCTGGCGTACTGCATTCGTTAGATCCTCCCTGCGCGACGTGAATCGACGCTGATCCACATGGAGTTGCTAGTGCACTACGTTCATGGCCAAATCCGATGCATTTCGCAACCATAGGGCTAGTGCAATTAATATTCTTTGAGGCCAACCTTTGGCGCCGATGGCCGAGGGGTCTAGGCCTTCGCCTCGTGAGGCGATGGTCGGAGGATCGACTCCCGCTCTCCACGCCTTTCTAAATCCGGCGGGACTGATGGATCGTACACTTCTACATTTCCCATGTCTTTATGCGCCAAAGTCAAGGATACAACAACGGCCAAAAGGTTGGCAGCAGGAGACAGACACAGTCAAAAGAAGGCCTAAGGCTTTCAGATGTCAGGGAAGCTTTAGGTAACGGAAATCTAAGCGAATGCTTCGAGACTTCAGACAACAGAAACCTAGTCGAATTTAACGGTACTACAGTGAGCAGAAATTTAAGCTAATGCTTTGAAACAAAGGTACAGCTAATGTCTACTTTCGAAGTGAGACTCAGCCTTTGTAGAAGTTGTTCTAAGCGTTTCGTTTGCTGGAAGATTGGTCTTTTTAGGCTCGTATGCAGAACTGGTAGTGTCGAAGTCCACGTTCTGCAAAGGTGGTGTCGTAAATTGATGACGATGCGAATATTGCTGTCTGTGATTCAATTTTCTAAAATCCGGTTGACTGCAGGAGCATCCAGAGTGCGGAAATCTCGAAGAATATTAACCCCTCGGAGGACGAAAATTTGAAACCAAATTCGAAACGCGCGCGATGATTCAGACGCGAATGGCCGAACACTCTACAGCAGTGCTGAGAAATGACATTAGCTCCCAGGTCGCCGTTCCTTCAACGGGACCCAGTCGCATATTTAAGTTTAGTGAGGCCGAAGTTCTCGCCGAGGTGACAATTGTGTGAGCCGCAGCATCTGCTTGAGCCATAGTTCACTGAACGCCAGTCTATTAACACGTGTGACCACCTTGATGAAGGAGGAGTTTCTATTCTTAGACAGTCAGGGACCGGTCTCATGAAATGTTAGTCAAATCCCGAAATGCGTTTTCGAGTAGTAAGGATTAACTAGGCGGTAAATTAGGGGTTGTAGTACTGACTATCATGCTGCATAGTCGCATGATGTTTTGGGCTCGCCAGGATGCACTTTATTACGACCCCCTGTAAAGACCACACGGCCATAAATGACTGCCCAAGTAGTTTGTGGTTTTCCAATTAATTTTCGAATCCATTATAAATTTAAATATATTTCATAGAAATCACGCACGAAAATATTCCTTCTTGTACGCATTTGGGAGCAAATAACGTTTTCTTCGAATTTTATGCTCAAAAAGGAGTACTTTCTGGTTTTAAGAAAGTTTCTTCCCTGCCAGCACCAGCCGCACTTGGCCGAGGCAAATATGGTGTGGCCAAGTGCGGCTATGCTGCGGCCAGGTGTGGCCAAATGGTGTGGCTGTGCGCTGGCCATCAACGCATTGGCCGCACTTGGCCGCACCTTGGAAAAAATTTTGCGCGCGGGCTTTTTCTCATTTTTTCCATTCATCGCGGCCTCGATTTTTTGGCCGTAAACGCCAACCATGACGAACGGTCGCCTAACGTAAAACCCCGAAACGAGTCACAGCGAACCCCCACGTCCCGAAGATGGTAAAGTCGGAAGGCGGCATTGTGGAAGGACGATTTATTGAATACGTAAGTAAAAAATGTAAATGTACAAAGTCCGTCTTGGATCAGGGGGGTTTCTGCGACCTTCGTATCCAGAATGAGAAGTCACTTCCACTGGCCATTGATAGTTCCTGCATAAAAAAAACTTTCGTAAGACATACGTAATGCAGGTGCAACGAAAGTAATTAAACACTGTATCTAATACGTACGATTTTACAGTAGATGTGCTAACTCATGAAATGTCAACTGCAATTTCGAAATGCGTTCTCGTTTCAAAAAGATGAATTAAGTAGTGTTGTAAAACGAATCATGATGCAGCATAAATCTATAATGATCCAGTTACCTCAGGGTGTCGGCTTTCGAAAGCACTTATCTTCGGCTGCATGCAAAATCTATACTCTGCAAAAAATCACTACTTCAGTAGTATGCAATTTTCTCATTTATTTTCGATGCCCTTGAAATTTCCATTATATTTCGTGGAAAACATGCATAAAAATATTTATTCTTTTACTTATTTCGTAGAAAATCACATCTTCTTCCAATTTCATACTCAAAAGAAGAGTATAATTCGGTTTTAAGAAAGTTTCTAATTTCCGAATAATTTTGAACCCGACCTGCCGTTACAGTTGCATTCAGGGTTCAAAATGCTCATAATAATAATTATTATGAGCATTTTGAAGATCGTACGATGTCCATTCATATAGCATCGTACCTGTATGTTTCCTAATGCTCTTCATTAAATATACAACATAATTCGCATCCATTGCAAAATTTTATGACTACAACATGGTATAGAGGGATATATTATTTTCTCAACGCGGAAAGTATACACCTTTTAGACTGAAATCGCTAACCGCAAATAAGACGGTAGATTAGATTCTAAATTATTTGGCAATTTAAAAACCTGTTCAAAACCGGAAGGTACTCTTTTTTAAGTATGAAATTTGAGAACGTAATTTGCTGCCAACCGAGTGCATATTTTCCATAAAATCTATTTAAATTTGTAAGGGCATCGACAATCAATGTGAAGAATACACACTACCTAAGTAGTCATTTTTTACCGAGGGCAGTTTTTACAGGAGGGCATTCAAAAGCCAACATCCTGGCATTTTTGAAATATCCCGGAAATAAGCCACAAAATAATCATTATTACAAGCCCACCTAAGTAATCCTTCCTAATCGGAAACGCATTTCAGAATGTCGGCTAACATCTCATGTGATTGGTCATTGACCGTTAGTATGCGACAGCACAGCGAGTGTATCCTTTTGCCCGAAAATTGCCCATATCTGATACTGCCTCTGATGATGGGTTCAAGCATGAATGCGAAAGGTCAGGCCCGGAAAAACTTCAGGAATTCAGACAACAACGAACCTTATGCAATAGACTTATCCGAGAAGTACGAGCTTCTTATGAACCGAAGCTCCTGGAAGAGACGCAGCAAAAACCTAAAGCGTTCTATGCATATATCAGGGACAATACGAAGAACCGGGACCATCTGGCAACCTTAAAGGACAAAAATAACTAAATTTTGAGCGATGGCTTTCAAAAAGCTGAACTTCTTTCGAAGTTTTTTTCAAAGTGTACACCACGGAACCACCCCTGCAGTCCTGTTCTCTTCCACAGCTCGCCAACCAACCACTTTTAAGCACAGTATTTCTTACTCCGCAGTTAGTTTTAGTAGAGCTAAATAAGCTGGATCCGGCCAAGTCACCTGGACCAGATGAGATCCCAGGTGTACTCCCACGTAAGCTAGCTGAAGAATTAGCAGAGCTATTTTCTATAATCTTTCAAAAATCGTTGGAAGCTGGCAAACTACCTGACACATGGAAGTTGGCAAACGTCGTACCTATCCACTATGGAGGATCACGCCTACGTCCCACCGACTACCGACTGGTGAGTCTGGCATGAATTTGCTGCAAACTGATGGAAAAATTAGTTAAAAAATCATATTGCATCACTCGATACATTCTGCTGTCACATCACTTCAGTTCAACATGGCTTCTGCGAAAAGAAGTCCTGCCTCACAAACTTGCTAACGTCACTCAAACATTGGTTAAAGGCCATGGATGAAGGACATCCAGTAGATGCCATTAACTTCGACTTCAGAAAGGCATTTGATTGCGTCTCACATAAACGCCTCGTTTAAAAGTCGTCAGAAGTAGGGATAAGAGAAAATCTTCTTAACTGGATTCAAGGTTTCCTGAACGGTCGACGACAAAAAGTCACTGCGGGTGGCTACTGATCAGAATGGGCACCTGTTACAAGTGGAGTCCTACAGGGGTCAGTTCTTGGGCCGCTCCTATTCATTATCTATGTAAATGACCTAGTACGGGAAGTAAAATCGGGCATAGCGCTCTTTACAGACGATCTGAAACTTTGGAGAGCGATAAAAGATGAAGATGACGTCAAGATACTACAAGAGGACGTAGAGAATTTGCACGCATGGAGCAAGAAATGGTGCATGAAATTCAACGTCAAAAATGTGGAGTTATGCACGTAGTATCAGCGAGGCGAAAAACAAATGCACCCTCACGACAGTATCTCCTGGACAATCAACCGCTTAAAACCGTAAATATGCAAAAAGCTCTCGGTGTATTCAGTAAAGACGATCTAAGCGTCACCACGCAGTGTTCTAAAGTCGGTGCACGGACAATGTCAGTTATGAGCGCGATACGCAGAACGTTTATTCACTTGAATAAAGATGTCTTTGGTAAAGTATACGGGACATTTGTGCGGCCGCAAATGGAATATGCAGTACAGGCTTGGCGGCCGTGGCTTCGGAAGGATATAGATATCCTTGAAGATGTATAACGGCGTGCTACAAAGCCTGTTCATGGGCTCAAAAATCTCACTTACGAGCAGCGCCTGACGGCCCTGAACCCCTATCCCTTCCACTATAGGCAGGACAGAGGTGACCTCATAGCAACGTTCCAATTGGTACGAGGACTAAATCTGGATGTCGACTGTGAAACGTTTTTTTGAAATGGTAACCATGTTTAATCTCAGACGACATGATTACCAGCTTAAAAGGGAACTGTGCCACACAAATCAACGTTCCTCCTTTTTATCACAGGGGGTTATTCGCCAATGGATTTCTTTGCCGGAGTATGTTGGTAATTCCCCTACCGTGAGCGGGTTCAAGAGACAACTGGATACTCACCTGCTCAAAGTCAACCCGAACTGCCGAAGCCTAATCTAACGGATTACTGTAATGACTATAAATGTGCTACTAACATAATTTCAGCAGATCCTTCTTCTGCGTCAAACTTATCCCATGTTGAAATTTTCACAGAATGCGGTGAACATAGTTTTTCGCAATTATTTCGTAAATACCATACGCCTTTCGCATTTATGTTCCTTTATTAGATTTATGAATTCTCCTTACCAAAACTGCAATCAAAAGTTTTGCAATTTAACTATTTTCCCTTACATCTGTACCCTCGAAATGTTTTTTCAGGGCTTCTGTCGTTTACTCTATATATACTGACTGAGTAGACATCTTGTTCCAGCAACCGCGTCTACTTCTCTCGGGACACATTTCCGCTTCTATCAGCACTCTGCTGATTGTCACAGACGTAATCCAGCTGTCCAGGTCTGTCACCGATTAAAAAAACTAACACGCTGGGCAATTTTGTGCCCTTTTCGCCGTCGATGATTGCGTAGTTAGTCAAGCTGAGGGGTGCGTTTTTATGCGCACCGGAAGTGCTTTCATATTGTCTATCGAAATTTTTCAGCGGAGATGACGGTACAAATGCGAATGGTTGACACTGCTTGCTGTGGGTAGCCCGATCGTTTGCCATTTAGGGGTGGTCGTTTCACGGCCAACCATAGAAGACCGCGGAAAATACTAGTTCGTATTTACGCCTCGTCAGATGTGTCGTGGCGAATGGAAGACGCTTCAGTGCCGATCTAGCATATCTCAACACGTCCTTCTCTCTCTCTCTGGTATGCATTTCCTTGCCCAACAGTTACTTGGTGATAGATAAGCAAGCCGCGGGGATCCTTCTTGGTGCACAGCGCTTGAGTCATAACTTTTTGCCGCAGTCCAGTAAAGTCATCTTAACGGTCCGCATTTTGGTGCGAGAAGTAGTTTAAAAGCGCACTAGCAGGTGACGTCTCAGGCCGTTGTCGTGGAGTAACCTGTGCCGGTTGTAAGCAGGCGTTGGCGTGACGACGAATAATTAATAATTCACATTGATCCAACTGTGAAAAATTCAGCGCCTCGGTGGGATTCGAACCCATTATGCTATTACCGACAAAGACAAGGGGGACTGGTAATAACATACCACCGATATCATGCGCCCCTGTGCGGTTGCTGGTTGGGCTCGAGAGTGAGAGCCCGTAAGGCACAACGGAACGAATGAGTTCCGTAAGAACGATCGGTGAGCGTCCCCTATAATTCAAACCCATGACAGCAAGGGGACGGCTTTATTACAGCCAACGCTCTAGTCACCTGAGCTACGAGGCCCCACCGGAAGACGTGAGTTTAATCACTTTTGGGTCAAGTTGCCCGCCCAACGTCTGGAATCCACCAAATCTGACACGTTAAGTTGACTGCCTAAGCAGGGTTTTATACGTAATTCACCTAGAATGTACCAGACGACTATCAGGCCCCCGTCATTAATAGATGTTTTGGCAGATTTTAAATAATTCACATTAACCCAACTGTGAAAAACTCTGGGCCTCGATGGGATTTACAAATAAAAGTCTTCCCTTTACTGCGTGGGTTCAAGTCCCACCAAGGCGCCGAGTTTTTCACATTTGGGTCAATGCGAATTATTCAAAATCTGCCAAAACATCTGGGAATTACGTGAGCCTGGTAGTCATCTGATGGATTCTAGGTGAATTACTTAGGAAATCCTGCTTGGGCAGCCCGGCAGAACCTCGGAACTCAAGTGGTTAGAGCATTGGCTGTACTAAAGCCTTCCCCTTAATGCGTGGGTTCGAATCCCACCGAGGCGCCGGGTTTTTCACAGTTGGGTCAATATGAATTATTCAAAATCTGCCAAAACATCTATGAATACTTAATAATCCAGAGGTGTTCCTGGCACAGGCTGTGGTACCAGTTGTAAGGCTGGGTTCGTGGCTTGGATCAGCGGGCGTTAGCGTGACGACGAATAATTAATAATACGGAAGTGTATAGCGAACAAGCGGTGAGAACGTGTAGCATGTGAGCTACAATGGTCAAATTAGATCCCAAGTTGAAGGGAGAAAGACGGAAAGCTAGGCGGTGCGAGTGGGCAGGCTGAGGGCTTCCTTAATCAGGGCTAATCCTGTTTTGGAAGGAGAAGACGGAAGAAACCAGAATGAGGGATTTATCGTGCACAAAACCCAGAGTTGTCCTCTCAGGCGGCAGTGGCCACTGGCGAAGCCGGCCTGGTGTTGACTGCGTCCAGTCAGGCTTGAGATTCCTTGAGATTCCTTTTGTAGGCTCGTGGGCCAAGCTCAAGTGGTGTCCAGTCAGTGTGTGTGTGTTGCATTTGCCGAGGGGTGGTGTCCCAGTGGCTTGTTCCGCTGGTTGCAGAGGGTGGCGCGTTCAAGTGGCCGCATGGGCAGCTGCCACTGCGCGGACGCAGGTATGCCCGAGAGCTGTTGGCCGTGTGACTTCAAGTCACCTCGTCTGGGACGGCTCGCTGAAAGGGGTGAATGACCTTGAGGCAGCGAGGTCTTGAACAATGACGCCAGACCAGTCAGGATGGCTAGTCGCCACAAGTGTTCCTGGCATAGGTTGGGGAGAGCGGAGGGGTTCATCAAGCGGTTTCCACCATCCGATAGCTCGACCGTCGTGACCGACGATGTTCCGCAGTAGGGTGAGAGCAGGCAAGATGACTTGCGCGCGAATTAGTATATATTGAGAGTAGACTTTCACAGCATGTACCGCACTCACTTCTCCCCCACCAGGGGCCCGATGCCAAGACAGAGTCAAGAAGACCGGAGGTGGAAGAGGGCGCAAGTGGCTGACACGGCTATACCGGCACCTAGGCGTACCAACCCACACCCCTAGTCCACAACAAGCAGATGACCAGGATTTTAACCGAGAAAAATTGGGGCATGGCAGGCATCCAAATTGACGAAACATGAGCGCACCACTGGCTCTGCCACTGCACCCCCGAAATGCTGGCATTTATTGTGGGTGTGCATTCCCGATCACGCCAGCCAGAATCCAATATGGCTACCGTGTTGGTCCAGCGTGTCTGTCGTTTGTGACCACCTTGCGAGAAGTACTCACACATCATTATGTTCCCAAAACTGACGTGCAAATCGCGCACACTGGTGAGGCCAGAATGAACGCCTCTGGCAAACTTATTGCACCCATGGCCAGTTCGTCCATGCCCGGCTCGGATCAGAACAACCCGATTTGCCTAAGGTCGGAAAAGGGCAATCCAAGCACGCATAGATGCGCCTCCGCACCCATTTGGGTTTAAGTGGTACTCATTCGAGTGTCAACGCTAACTGCAGTTATGAGCACGACCTATGAAGGCAACGACTCATCCCTCATAAGCGCTACTGCGATACCTAGCATTTCGCGATAAACCCCAGTTTGCGCTAAAAATGCTTTCTTGTTGCTCTCTAACATAGAAAAATCGGATCGACTTAAGCAAAATTACTGAAATTTATTCAGAAAAAATGGTATTTTAATTTTGGTAAAGCCTGCGAAGCACGAAACGCCTGACTAAATACGGGAATCAGAAGAGAGGAAATCAGATAATGGGAGAAAAGCGGCCATTGAACCAACTAGCAGTCGTGAGTAAACACAAGCAAAGAGAGAGCGCGCGGCGGGAAGGAGAGAATCCGTCTCTGGAAATTACTAAAAAATATTTATTCCAGTTGTGATCACGTCAATTCTAGCCAAACTGGGAATCTGTCTCGACCTGCATACACGAACATCGGTTGGCGGTGAGGAATTGAGATCATCTATTGCAGGTGGCCACGCACATACTGGACTCAAATTTGCGTTGATGAACACTCGCATTGTTGGCGCCTGCCCAATAAGAAAGGACCGTGAATTCCTGGAAGCAGTGCCCTCAGATAAGACATGCATCAATCGCCACGTGCGAATTTCTCAAGACAAAAATGGAGAGGAGCACAACCAATGCCGGGGACAGGATAAAATGCAATTGACGAGCACTGACGCAGACTTGGGCCGACCGCAGAATCGTTTGTTCCACACAGTTAAATTATTAACAATTTTTGTACATAACCCGTGGTTCTAAAAGCGAGGTGGGGAACCACGCTCGAAAATTTACACAATAAGCATTATTTTGTTCCAAAAAATCTCATCTCTTTCAGATTATCTATTTCAGATTACACTCTTTGGAATGCCTGACCTCCAATAAACAAAAGTTGCCAACATCCGTCTAATGCACTACCACCCTTCTCCGACCAAAATATGCCCACGAAAAGACACTCAAATTAGGCGCAAACAGTATATTTAGCGCAGCGATACAAGGCAGATTCATTCAGGCTGATCCCACACACGAGGACGGCGTCTGCCACCACATGCCGCCATACAGTCCTCCATGGTCTCGAAGCGATTCGGATTGCCACCGCAACCGCCATACACGAATTCCTCACAGGCACCCAGCCTGTAATTGTAGGCATACATTGGGATCCTGGCTCTGCACATGCCAGTCCTGACCGGCATGAGGCAGGGGTCCAGTCGGCCTACAAATCAGCCGGAAGAGAGAATGTGTGAGTCAGGTAAGGACCAAAGTAGCCTCTTCATGCAGCTTAGAATTTGTTGATTTGTAAGTGGAAGTTGGAGAGGACAAGCCGCGTGAGGTAGATGGGGGCATTTCAAATGGAGACGCATGTAGGTATGAAGAAGGAGACACGGCCGTTGTCTCCTTCTTCACGACCGCTTCCTGGTACTAGTCTCTTCGTTTCTATACGCATGCAGGTGTTGGACATGGCGTCATGTAGAGCTCATAGGAGTCTATGTACTACTAAATAAGCGACTGAGTCTGTGGATGTTAGGCTGCACGATGGGATAATACAGAATCGTCCACAAAATTACCTATGCAACTCACCCTCTACTGTTAGCACGGAGAGAAGACAGGCGATGAGGAGAAGAGCAATCATCTTTTAGAATCTATTGCTGCTCCCTCAGATTATATATATATATATATATATGCGTGTTTAGTGTGCGCTCTGAGCAGAAACAGGAAGTAATTTTCGGACGGGGAACTCAGACATTGCATAATACCAGACAGCATAATTGCTCGAGGTTCCGTGTGTGCTGCTTTTACGAGAAAGTGCAGTTAAGATTGTCAACTAGCCAGATTATTGCGACGGGCGGAGGAAAAACTTCAAAAGGCCACTGCCCCTCCTCGGTGATGCAACTCTTCGCTGTCACCCCGCCCCTGACACTGGCTGCTATTACGCTCCACAGGTCCTTTCGCGCTCCCACATCCCGCCGGCGTTTTGAGACTAACTTTAAGCCATTTCTCTCATCACTGCCATGTTTTAGCTTTTACCCCGTCCCCGCATAATTGTACTGGCCCGAAGAGAATTTAAAGAGTGCTACGTATGCTCGCCACCTCGTCTTCTGATTACTTATATGCGGATATTCATAACTCCAGTTGTGGTTTATAAAATCTAGCAAATTGTGTTGGAGTGGACACAGTTTGTGTTCAAACAAGCTGACTACTAAGGGTCTATGTGACCAGCCGCAGTGGACCAGCCTTCGGGAGGTCGGAGTCCTGTCGGTGGCGATTCTGCTGGTGGTGTCTGCGGCGGTGCTGATGGCGCAAGAATGTGCAGGGTCGGTTTGGTGTGTGTGTGGACACAACAGTGAATTCCAACACTGCGGTGTCTGAATGTGTGGTGACCCCGAAAACGGATCAAGCAGTAAAAATACGCTACACATCGGACTCCGGTAGGCGCACCCATAACCAGTAACAGCATACGGGGTGCGGAGGCAGGTTCAGTTGCAGGCCCGCGTCGCAATAATGTGCGTTGTGGACCAGAGGTTGGGGTGCAGATTTCGCCGTGCCGGTTACCTGCGGCCTCTCTCACCTTCGGTCTTCTCGACTCTGTCTTGACACAAAGGAGGAGGAGGAGGAGGAGGAGGAGGAGGGAGTGTGACAGATGTCGCGGATGCCCACTATCATTATAAACGGACTCACATGCAGGTAACACCCCCCCCCCCCCCTGCTACGGAGCACACGTTGAATACCATCGACGACGACGGTCTGATTGCGTGTGGAGGCAGTCTGAATGCGATGGTAACGGCTGTTCATACAGTAGATGAACTGTCTCGCTAAATATGCCTAATCTCACCAGTCCGAACACATCTTCCAATGCACCTTACCAATGGTGAACACTCACTAACCAAATGAAAACGCAAAATTAATACGACAAGTACTTTTTATGGATGAGAAAGTGCAGTTTTTTAGGCAAAATGTAAATTTAGGAAGGGCTGAAATTTCTGTCACATGAGTAAAGTCAACTTTTAGAAGTACTTAATGTTTTTCAATATACAGTAGCGTTTAGATAATTATTTTCTGCATACGTCTTCATCAAAAATTCCCCAGGAGTTAGTGCCATATTAAGTCTGGCACAAAATCAAGTGCCTTATGTCGCGCACAACCGATTAACTTTTCCGTTTCCACATTGTTCGATAGGCGGTTAAGTAGAGCAGAGAGGAGTTCTCTTGATTTTGGTGATAGGGATGTCACAGGAATAAAAGTTCCAGTTGCTTTCCGTTAACCGACTGGTCAGCTGTAATTTCAAACGTACGATTTTTTATTTATTAGGAAAATTTTCTTCGATCAGGTTTGTTTATGGTTTTCTGATGGTGAAGTACGTTGAATATCAGGCCGTCTGTGAAATATGGGGTGAATAATTCACAAATTCCAGTGTTTTAACTCGGTTGCTCAAAATGTTTTGGTGTTCCTGGTACTGATTTTGCAGGTCTACCTTACTGTATGCTGATCGATATATCCGCAGCTTTGGTTCCCAGGTCAAACCGGACTCCAAGATTGGTTAGTGAAAGTAGGGCAACGAGCCAGTACGTTGGGGTTGGGGGTTTGGACTGCACACACAAGGAGCAGGGAGCTCCGAGTTTGAGCTCTGAATTATCTCAATCAGAAGGGTTGAGACCTGGCTAGGAAGCGAAGAATAACAGGTCTAAATTGCCATTCCTGGCCGACTGATGATGATGATGAGTGACTGATCTTATGAAATATTAACTGAAATTCTGAAGTGCATTTTCGATTAGGAGGGATTATCTAAGTGGGGCTGTAAGATCGGTTAACTTACGATTTAATCCTATGATATTTTAGATTCGCCGGACGTTGGATTTTAAATGCACTTCCTTTCGGTCACTTACAAAAACCGCACTTCGTACCAATGGCTACTTAAGTAGTATGGATTTTCTGTATCGATTTTCGGTACCCTTGGAAATTCAAGTATATTTTATGGGAAACGCCTATAAAAATTGTATTGCTCGCACACATTTGGCAGCAAATCACGTCTTCTTAAAACTTCGAATTTAAAGAAATAGTAAGGGAGTGAGCGACCTTGTCGTGACTAGCACGCCTATACCAGCTGTTCAGATTTGAAAGCATAGGACAGTTCGACTGCCGACTTCGAGGATGTCCACCGAGGTGTAGCAGGCACGATGGCTTGCGCAGCATCTACCGCACTCCATCCTCCTCTTCCTCCTCATCCATCTGGGCCCGGTGTCAAGACAGAGTTAAGAAGACCAGCGGCGAGAGAGGCCGCACCCAGGCGTACCATCTCAACCACAACACACGCCGGCGTGACGTGAACCTGCCACTGGGCCTGCCACCGCACCCCAAAATATTGGTATTGGTCATGGGTGTGCATTCCCGACAACGTCTGCTGGAGTCCGATGTGGACCCTGTGTTGCTACTGCGTGACCCGTTTTAGGAGTAAAACACTGCCCCCCCCCCTCCCCCCACATTCCATCATCGCATTGGTGGAATTTGCTGTTGTGCCGACACACCAACCCCCCCCCCCTGCACATTCGTGCGCCGTCAGCGCCGCCGACACAACTAGCAGCATCGACACCGCCACGACTCCGACCTCCCGAAGGCTGGCCCACTGCGGCTGGTCTCATACAGCCTTAGGAGTCAGTTTGTTTGGGCACGAACTCTGTCCACTCCAACAATATCTGCTAGACTCCATAAATCAAATCGCATCACAGAGGAGGAGAGATTGTAACCATTTGAAGTTTTTCCTCCGCCCGTCGCAATAATCTGGCTAGTTGACAATCCTTACTGCACTTTCTCGTAAAGACAGCACACATAGAACCTCGAGCAATTATGTTGTCTGGTATTATGCAACGTCTGAGTTCCCCGTCCGAAAATTACTTCCTGTTTCTGCTCAGAGCGCACACTAAACACGCATATATATATATATATATATATATATATATATATAAAATCTGAGGGTGCAGCAATAAATTTTAAAAGATGATTGCTCTTCTCCTCATCGCCTGTCTTCTCTCCGTGCTAACAGTAGAGGGTGAGTTGCATAGGTAATTTTGTGGACGATTCTGTATTATCCCATCGTGCAGCCTAACATCCACAGACTCAGTCGCTTATTTAGTAGTACATAGACTCCTATGAGCTCTACATGACGCCATGTCCAACACCTGCATGCGTATAGAAACGAAGAGACTAGTACCAGGAAGCGGTCGTGAAGAAGGAGACAACGGCCGTGTCTCCTTCTTCATACCTACATGCGTCTCCATTTGAAATGCCCCCATCTACCTCACGCGGCTTGTCCTCTCCAACTTCCACTTACAAATTAGCAAATTCTAAGCTGCATGAAAAGGCTACTTTGGTCCTTACCTGACTCACACATTCTCTCTTCCGGCTGATTTGTAGGCCGACTGGACCCCTGCCTCATGCCGGTCAGGACTGGCATGTGCAGAGCCAGGATCCCAATGTATGCCTACAATTACAGGCTGGGCGCCTGTGAGGAATTCGTGTATGGCGGTTGCGGTGGCAATCCGAATCGCTTCGAGACCATGGAGGACTGTATGGCGGCATGTGGCGGCAGACGCCGTCCTCGTGTGTGGGATCAGCCTGAATGATTCAGACTTGTAACGCTGCGCTAAATATACTGTTTGCACCTAATTTGAGTGTCTTTTCGTGGGAATATTTTGGTCGGAGACGGGTGGTAGTGCATTAGACGGAAGTTGGGAATCACTGTGGCGGCCATTAGAGATGACTTCTAATCTTCCATCTTCACGTTCATCGCTGATCTATAGTCTGTCCCGCAATTATATGACCGGGCGTTTTGAATGAAAAATGCCAACTTTTGTTTATTGGAGGTCAAGCATTCCAAAGAGTGTAATCTGAACTAGGTGAGATATGTTGGAACAAAATAACTTTTATTGTGTAAATTTTCGAGAGTGTTTCCTCACCCCCGTTGTCAGAACCACGGGTTATGTACAGAAATAGTTAAAAGTTGAACTGTGTGGAACAAACGAATCTGTAATTGGTCGAAGTTTGCGCCAGTGCTCGTCAATTGCATTGTATCCTATCCCCGGTATTGGTTGCGCTCCTCTCCATTTTTCGTCTTGAGAAATTTGAACGAAGCCATTGATGCATGTCTTATCTGAGGGCACTGCTTCCAGGAATTCACTGCCCTTTCTTATTGGGCAGGCGCTATCAATGCGAATGTTCATCCACGCAAATTTGTGTCCAGTATGTGCATGGCCACCTGCGACAGATGATCTCGATTCCTCACCGCCAACTGATGTTCGTGTATGCGGGTTGAGACAGATTTCCAGTTTAGCCAGAATTGACGGATTCACAACTGGAATAAATAGTTCTTAGTAATTTCTGGATGCGGATTCTCTCCTTCGCGATGCTCTCTCTCTCTCTGTGCGAGGCTATGTAACCCTTGGTGCACGATATTCCCTCAAATGGGGTAATCATTGGTAAAAGGTGGACGGTTATGAAAAATAATTTCTTATTTTCAATGGTTATGCTCACAGTTGTGGTTAGCCGAGTAAAGTTACCTGTCCGGACGAATCTCAATTAAGCTCAAGAGTTCTTGCTGCCAAATATGCTAGTTTTTCTGCTTTCTGGCTTTGAAGGCTTCCAACATTGTCTGAATGAAGGCACATTAAACTCACCGGGGATGTCGCGATTCATTCGGGCTACAAACAGCCGGACATGGCACCTCCAGCGCCATTCTCAAAAAGGTCTCATACTGAGTACCGGCGTGATCGAAGTCTGGAAATTATGATCCCAATCTCCCAAGCCTGTGTCAGTTACACCTCTCAATTACTGATAACTCGTCACTATGGCATCACTTGCGAGCATTTTCGATCTGGAGCTTCAAGTCACTGGTAGATCGTCAGAATTACATCTTTAAACCCAAACAGACAAATGCACTCCATTCCTATACGCTCCAATTTCACGTCCAGACAGACGTGACATTCTTTATCACAAACACAATTTTACTCTGAAATGAGCCGATATGGTCTCATCTAAAATGATATAACCAGACTGCCTCACGCTTATAAGTCTATCCTAATTGCCGTGTCGCCGTCAGCCTGGATCATATGTCAAGAATAGTCAAGGAGATCGGTGCGGGCGAGTGCGCAGGGGGGCGGACGCGTCCGAACCCGCACATAGGTGTGCCACCACACCCTCTGGTCCACAACATGCACTTGACCAACAACGACAACACCCCAACAGGGGTCAGAAGAACGAGCATAACAGGTTGCAAAATGACGCCCTTCGTCAGTCCTACTCAGTCATCTGTTCCAGGCTGCATTGATTCCTTCCTGCCTATATGACGGAATAAATCGGCACATGCAGCGACTCTAAACAGTGACAGACCACAACCCACAAAAACATCGCTACTTAAACTTTGTGAATAGTACTTTTATGTCCGTCCTTAATTCTGAACGCACATCTAGCTACCTATTTCGAGGAACAAGGCGCTCCCTGGCAGCAACTGCGCAACGGCGATCCTCGTTGTGGGCGATGGGCAAACTATCATACAAAGCAATTTGTGCGTCGTTCTGCGCCGAGGATTGTCGAAATCGGTGTAGTTCGTCAGGGTGAATGACGCGCCATTCCATGCGCACATCTGAAGCGCTGTTATACCATCTGTCGCGCTTTTTCTCGGCATCATCAAATCAAGGCCCAACATGGAAGGACCCTTATAATTCCAGTATGCGTTTTTACGGCCAGCCGCATAGTGTTGAGAAATGAGCAGACATTTTGGACGCTCGATTCAAAATTTGCTATTGCAGTCCAGCATAGCCTGGGTCTATAATCGACAGTTGGATCGCCGCTGCCAACGATGTCCACCGTAAGCAGGAAGAGAGCAGAGAAGGTGAACTCGTTTATGGGGGGAGTAGACTTGCGCACGGTCTACCGCACACTCCCCTCTCCTACCTGGACTCGGTGTCATGACAGAGTCAGAAGGGGCTGAAGTCTAGAGAGAGCCCAGATGTGTGGCGCGAGGAAAACCTGCACCTAGGCGTACTACCACACTCACTGCTCCACAGGGCACACTGACCGGGATTTTTTACATCAGGAGAGGAGAAGTGGAGACGGCTCGAATCCCTCGGAGTGGGAGTGCCACAGGGGACACATCAAGGAGTAGCCAGGCTCTCAGTCCACCGACCGGTCACTCCACAGCAGCACATCGGGCTAACTGTGTGATCTCTGTCAGTCGCCAGCCTTCCAGGCCACAGTTTTTGGCCCGCTGTGGTGGATTTAAGCGCATCAATTCACTTTTGGTGAAGAATATGTGATGAGACCGCTGACCGCACTCACTCTACCCTAGCCCATGCATTGGAGTACTGTCAGTGCCGGTGAACCAACGGATGATGAGGAGAGGCGGCTGACAGGGCTGGGAACAGTTGGTATTCGGGCTTCAATTACCCGATCCGTCCCCCCCTACTCACACATAAGGATCTCACATGCAGCAAAAGAGTCGGAAGAAGAAAGGAACTGCTGTCTATGGAAGCGGAGAGACGAGTCCCAAGAAGCCGTCTTGAAGAAAGAGACACGATCGCTGGGACAAGTGCTTTATTTGCCTGATGTTTCGGATTCCTGTTCGAACCCATCATCAGAGACAAAAAGGCAGATACGCGTGGTTCATGCACACAAGGGACTGCAGTATAGGATGCAGTCACCATGCTACCGCATACCTCTGAATGTTACCGGCTCCCCCTTCATCAGGGATCGTTGCACGTGGCGTGATGAGTGTTTGGTGGCTGACATTCGCGTCTTTAATTGCTGCAATTTCATCCCGTGCGTTGGATGTTGGTGTGATGATTGCTCGACCATCTGATGCACCGACCCTAGTTAATTAGTATTTTCGAGACGAAAACGCATTTCGGAATTTCTGTCGACATTTCAGGAGTTAGCCCATCTACTGTATATTCAGGAAGCAAGAGCGAGACGATGGATTTCCCAACGGCTACAATTTACAGTATCACAAAAAACTCAGCTATTTTCTTATGGAAAGCTTCGACGAATACCGCTGTTGACAAAGTGTCATCAATAACAGCGGAAGCGTTAGGTCCAATACCCGATCGCCTGGACAGATCAGTGGTCCAGACTGGTCCGCTTAAGGAACCGGACACCTATATGAGGTGGTTCGATGTTGGCCTGGAGAGCTCTAGATTCTCACAGGAAATGTGAATTAGTATTTTTACGGAAAAAGACGAATGTCCCTTTATGCATACGGCCATTTTCTGTTCAAGTGTCGTTCCGAGTGAGCCAGTACGGCGATGAGTAGAGGCGTTCACCGGGAGGGGTTTATTGAATCTGGATCTGGTGTATATGCGGACAAAGCAATTATGTCGGAGAGACTGGGAGATTACTCTGTACGTGAATTGCCGAGCACGCAGCAGCAGTGAGGTCGGGAGACGCTTACTCTCAGGTGGTAGCACACTCAACGGGACCCGGCCATATTTTCAAACTTCAAGAGGCCGAAATCCTCGCAAGGAGTGACAAATGCGTGAGCCGCGAGCTGCTCGAGTCATGGTTCTCAGGCTCGCAATCCATCAACAAACACAATGACCTCCCGACACCCTATTTCGTACTGCGATTTTCCCTAGGCAGGAGAATCAGTCACGTGGGGAGGACGCGGGCGAGCAATCATCACGGTGACAGTGAGCCAGCTTGCCGAGCAATCGTCACACCAGCATCCAGCACGGATGACGAAATCGCAGCAATTAACGACTCGGACTCGGACCGACAAGCCACCACCGCATCAATTTCGACCCCAGCGGTGATTGCGAGAGCTGTTAATCGCAGTGCGCATACGGTCCCACGGCAGCCATGTGCTTTAAATACTGCACTCCCGATGCCACCATCACCTCTATCTGCGAATGTCTCTGATGATGGATTCGAGTGAGAATCCGAAACGTCAGGCAAATAAATTTCTTGTTCCAGTGATCGCATCTTCGTCTCCTGAATTGCTACATGGAACTCGCATGTTCGCCTCTATCGGTTTATTTAATGTCCGACGTTTCAGGTGGTTGATTCGACCACCCATCTTCAGAGACTGGAATGTCCTGCGCACAGCACCCAACCCGCACGTCACCGTGGCCTAGCGGGTCACGCATTAAACAAGGTGCGCCATATAAGGGGAGCTGTGCGCAGGACTTTCCAGTCTCTGAAAGTGGGTAGACGAATTAACCACTCGAAACGTCTGATTTCCAATAAACCCCTCTCGGTGAGCGCCTCTTCTTCCTTTGATATGCCACCTGGGAATCGCATTTTCACTACTATTGACGGTAATGAGTGTTCTCTTCTTCGACAAACAAACCGTACAGTGATTGTATGTACGGTTAAGGCGCAGTCAAATGCCTAAAATGACCCTATTTTAGTGCAATTGCGAATATACGGGGACAGTTATACGGGCAGATATATAGCCCCAGTTGAACTTTCTAAATGGAAAATCAAATAAAGAAGGCGTGGAATGATTTAGGGTAGAACTTGAGGGTTTTATTAGTGGCATAAGTAGACGATGCAGGGAACTTCTGAAGCGAAATGGAAGTCGTATATCCTCTTAATTTCGAGTCGTAAAACCACAGCCTAAGTTGTCTTCCACTTGTGACAAAACCACATCTTGAAGAGCCCTATTACGTGAAAGTAAACTGTGCCATTCTGTGGTAGAACGTTGTCTATATCGATCTGAGCAACGCCGTCGACGTCGCATTCAGAAAACATGTGGTCTTTCCATTGTGGATATAGGATGTGATGACTGAATGACGCCGGTCTTTGTTATAACTTTTGGCGGGACTGACTTATGTGGACCTGCGTATTACCGTGTACTGTCTCCAACAATAACCCCAATATAAAACTAAACCGTTGCCCTAATTTTGACCCTAACCCCTCCCTTAACCTTCACTCAGTAATTAACACTAACCCCTTCCCTAACCCTAAACTTGATCCTCCCTTTACCTTGACGTCAACTTTAAGTCTAGCCTTCAACCCTGTCCTTAACCCTGATTTAACTGGAAGTTGGCTTAAAGCCACCCGTGTTTCAGACGGTTCTGATCTCGTGTCCAGTTTAGACGTCCGCTGAAGTCAGTCCTGCCTAAATTTTACTTTCGCAAGACACAATTAGGCCTCACTTTTTATATTTTGATCAGTTCACTTAAGGCAGTCCTGTCTAAATTTTACTTAGAGTTGCGAAAATTGCTATAACAGTAATCAGAAGACGAGGTGGCGAGCATACGTAGCTTTCGATAAATTCTCTTACGGCCAGTACAATTATCTGGGAAGTGGGTAGAAGTAAAACACGTCAGTGATAAGATAAATCGATTAAAGCTCGCCTTAAAACACAGGCTGGGTGTGGGGGAGGGGGGGGGGGGTAATAGCAGTCAGTGTCAGGGGCGTGGTGAGAGTAGAAGGACGCGGGGGGAGTTGTAGCGTTGGTCGACCTTCGACCACTGTAGGCGAGGTGCCTGATCGTGGTTCTTCTGCGCGCAGAAGATTGGTTTTCGCAACCTGATGGCGGCCGCCTTTGCTGTTGCTAACAGGCGCTGTCCCAGTGGTTTAGGATAGCTCGATGGGACCTTATAGATCACACGAAACGCTTCATTGGGGTCTAAATGATGTCCGGAATAATCGACAACATGCGCGAGAATGGCGCTGCTTATGCTCCTAGTTTCACCTTTTCCCAGCCATGCCGGGAGGTGTTCCCGTATTCTCTTGAATAAGCGCCGACTCGTACGACCAATATAACCTGCTCCCCAGGAGCAAGTGAAGGAATATATGCATATTGAGGTGGTCTGCGGTGGCAACTTATCCCTACCTTCTCCGCGTAAAATAGGGTTAGTAGAGAAGGGTACTTGAACCCTTGTCGCTGGAAAGGTTCGCGAAACAGCTTGATCAAGGCGTCTCTTTAGGAGTTCACTCACAGCGTCCCCTTAAAAAGGTACTTTAAGGAACAGAGTTTTCTTCTCGGCCGTCGGTGTGGCGGGTTTTACAGGTCCTTCGGCAAGACCCAATGAAGCCTCAATTTTTATATTTTGATCAGGTCACTCCATATCATAAACCCGAGGAGAACAACGAGAGGGAGGGGAGAAAATGAAATACTCGTATCTTTTTGAATTGGCGAATAGAGCCTGTTCTTATGCATAAGAAAAACATAAAACCTTATTCGTGCTTGAAGTTGTCAACTTTTATTTTAAACAAACAGATGATACTGTAAATGTCGAGAGGCTATTGATCAAAATAGTTCCAGATGTTTCACGTTTGTTCGGTATGAAGTAGGGTGAACTTCTGGTGATTTTGTCGCGGCTTGGAGCTTCGACTAGATAATTCATCACAAGTGATGGCCTGACGCTGAATAATCATTACTCAATAAGTGACGCTGGTAAAGGCGCAGAGGGGGGGGGGAGCGAAGTCGGCATTTCTGGCCCCTTGCATGCCTTCAGACAGTTGCGGCCATTTCAGTGTCCATTATGACCTGAACCAGACCAGAGCACCTCAGTGCCTATAAGATCCGCAAACGACAGCCAATGAACAGAAAATTTGTAGGTGAATATATATAGGTGTGGTGAGGTTCATTCGGAAATAATGTGTTCTTCCCAGTAACTGTGAGATCCTTCGAGGTTCCTTCTTGTCTTTTCATACTTATGAATTGAGATCGCCAAATGACTGTATGTATGTAAGGTATGCTGCCGATATAGTCGTTGGTCACCCTTTCAAAAACTGTACTAATGTCCAGTTTTTTGAAGGATGGCTTGAACCACTTGTCTGCATGCTCGTTGGAAAACGGTCTCATACTCAATAATCAGAAAGCAGTCCAGTGTGCTTTTCGACTGCGACCCTCTCTCATTCCCTAATCCCTGAACATTCTATTCAACGAGGAATCTTCTTTCCTGTACCTTGTCGTCGTTCTGTCCTCTATCTTCGTATCAAAATCCTTTTCAAGAAAATTCGTAAATTCGTCAATCACATTTGTCGTTCATCTTTCTGTCACACCCCTCAACCCCTAATCAGGTGGTTTATAGATGTCCGCATTCTGTTGCTGTTTCTGCTTTGCATACAGAAGGGTATTTCCATTTAGTATGGTAGTGTGTTTAAATTAATAGGCAATAACCTTGATGACCCTATGGAAAGCAGCATGTGCAATGTCAATGTTAAAACATGCTACCAAAATGTTGTCAGTAGCATATTCCTTTACAAAAATATATTGGCTTGAAGAACTGAGACCCTTACACCAGAAGTATTTTAGAGGTTTACGAGCCAAGCGGCAGATGGTCATTTTTATTTAAATGAAGGCTCTGAGTGCTCTCTTCTACTGGTGGTGTTTTGCAAGTCATTTAATCGGTATTATAATGCAGCGACATTTGACAACGGCCAAGCATATCCCTGATCGAATTCTGAATGATATTATTCATAACAATCAATCTGATCAGCGAAAATGCTTCAGCCCTTTTAAGCCGGAAAACTTTTCTCAGAAAACAACACTTTTTTCGGCGTATGCGTTTTATTTAAGGTGAAAGTAAACGGTAGTTCTTATATTCGATGACGGCGCCTGACACAAGTCCTCTCACACTCCTCCAGAGTGTTAAAACGATTCATGTTGCCACCGCATCCGCGATAGACGAATACCTCACATACGCCGAGCCGATAATGGTAGGCATACATCGGGATCCTCGCTCTGCACACACCAGAAATGATCGGCATTTTGCAGGGGTCCACTCGTCCTGAAAACAAGAAGAAGAATAGAATGACTGAGCTATGAAGGTAAGGTTCAAATTAGCCTCTCCGTACAGCAATGGTTTGCTTAGTTCTAAGTGGTACATGTAGTCGGGATTGAGATTAAACTGGAGACGCATGCATGTGTTGTACATTGCGACAAGATCGCTCCAGAAAATGAAGTATGCGACTCACCCTCAACTGTTAGCACGAAGAGAAGGCAAGAGACGAATAGAAGGGCAAACATCATTTAGAATTTATTGAAGGTTAAATATATATATATATATATGTACTCTCGGTGCTTACTGTGACAAAAACAACCATTTCCCATTGTTTATAGCACAGGAAGTAATTTGCCAGCTGCGGAACACAACCCGTGTTGGACGTTGTGTGCGGCACTCTCATAATTATCGCTCTTCTCTCTCTCTCTCCCCCTCTCTCTTTCAGCATGTGATCAAAGGTACCGATGCATCGAGTAACAGCTAATTTTCACTAGTGCCGGAAGAATTAAATGAAAGTGCGCCGGCAGCAGTGATGCATTGGTACCTCTAAGAACACAGGAAAGTTCGTGAATTAGCCAAAAATATCCACAAAAGGAAACATTAGTCTGACGTACGCGTTAAATTTAATGTAATGCTACGATACACGAAACGTACACGGATTCCAGCAGGCTCTACATTCAAGGACGGAATCTACCACAGATCGCCTCACACTCCTCCTTGGTCTCGAAGCGATTATAATTGCCACCGCAGCCGCCATACACGAATTTCACACAGGCACCCAACTGAGGATTGAAGGCATACATTGGCATCCGCGCTATGCACCTGCCAGTCAGGATAGGCATGTAGCAGGGGTGCACCCATCCTGAAGAGGAGAAAGAATGCATGAGGTGGGTTAGGACTAAACTCAGATCTCCATTCAGCATTTGTGCACTAGTTCCTGAGTGGAAGATAGAGCGGAATAACAGGCTGGCCGGCGAGTACAAGTGCATTGTTGGGGCGTCTCAGCTGGAGACGCTTGAAGATGTTAGACGTAATGTGATGAGATGGAGAGGAGGAAGTAAAGACCTTTCAGGTTTTGCCTCAAAACAAATAGGGTTAAATGATGGCTGTCCTTCAGTTATGCTGCCGCCTTATGTGCCACTAGTGTGGACTGGCAGCGAGACGCAATGCACATGCTGAGTTGCGTTCACAGTAGAATGCTCGTCACCGCTGGCCAATAGAATGACGACGGTCCAGTTAGTAGCACTCACGAATACATTTTGTTTCCAAAATCGACTAAAGTCAGCCGGTTTTAGAGTCTTCTGAATGCTTATACCAGTGCAACTGATGGATTTTGAACAAGGGGGGATTAAGGCGTTACGTGCGTGAGGCGGGTTAGGGCTGAACGCTGCTCCACCACTTTAACAGTTTCTAAGGAGACTTTGCGGCGTCTCCTCCAGGTACGCATAAACATGTCTGGCATAATGTCATGCAGACCATCTATGAGGTTAAATAACCGTAAACTGGTGAGCGAATCTGTGAATCTAAGGCTGCGCGAGGTGATGTTGGGGGGTTCGCTCCAGAAAATTAAGTGCACAACTCACCCTCAACTGTTACCACGGAGAGGAGGCAGGCGGCGAATAGAAGAGCAATCATCGCGTAGAAGTGATGTCTGCGCCAGCCGTTTATGGACAAATATTGATAGAAATTTTTACTGGGCCTCTGAGACGACAGTTTGTCATTGACTACAATGCAGGAAGTAATTTGCGGACAGGGGGGAGGGACGCGCAGTCGTTGCGCAACGCCGGACAGCATAATCGTTGGCCGCTGATCGTCCTGCCAGAATATGCTGAGGCGCGTGTGGGAAATTTTCGAGAACGGAACTGTCCCTCCTCGGCGATGACATTTACGGTGCGGTAACTTATGCCAAAATTGACTGAGCTCGCACTCACACAGCTGAGGGAGCTCAGACCCGGGCTGGACATAATCCCCCTTAACTGTCGTGAACCGTGGCTCCCTCGACTTGCAAAAGCACAATCGGCTGCATTTCACTGTCAAGAACCATGACGGACAAAGACCATAGGACAGAAAGACTCCCTTCCGGCCCAATTATGGTTGTGGAAGGGTCATATTTGATGCTTGAACTTAACATCCCAATAGTTGCCGCACAGAACGACCACCTATGGAATCCAGTCGAAGTTGTGTCACAAGGGTATCCACCGATCTGTTATCTAGCACGGGTGTTGGGGATCAAGCCCCAGGGGTTGTGGATCTCGGGGTTGGGTATGACTGGCCGACGGCAGCTAATAAGTCAAAAATGTCTTTGTCGGTAATGCCATTCTGCTGTTAATACTGGCCGCTGAGCGGCTGTCGGCGAGGCTCCATATTGACCCGCAAAGCACAACGGAACCAGGGAGTCCCATAACGCAATCAGGGGGGCGCCCATCTACCATTGCTAGTATGAAACATCTCAAATCGCAGGACAATGAGCCCGTGGTTCAATGGTTAGGGTATCGGACCTTAAACAGCAGGCCGGATGATCGAGCCCCGGGGGTTGCAAACCTCGGGGTTGGGTATGTTTGTCTGATAACGGTTAACAAGCTATGATTGGCCATTCCAGCCTTCCTTTTATTTGCCAGTAAGGATACCCAATTGGATGTTCTGTGCTGAAGTCTTTGACTACTTGACCTTTGACAATCTTGTCACGTTTGTTTTACTGTAGCTTTTGTTTTAACGTGACGAGGACTCCGCCGCTTGCATGCTCTCTGGTCAGGTCGTTGCACATTTTGAATACTAACTTTATTCACTTACTGGCCTTCCTAACCTCTCTCCGTTTATGAGGTTAGTAAGCCGTAGTTCGTTAGTTCGCGGAAACGACATCACTTACCTCATTGATGACTCCCGACGTTAGCGCAGACTTAAGTTCTTTCCTTCTGTAACATTTAATGACATTTAACGTCCTGTATTTATTTGCTAAATTTTAGTTCATTTACATTTCCCGCTAACCTATTCACGATATTGTGCTACCTATATTTTGCTTATTATGTCACGGGGATTTTGCCTTTACCTGTTAAGACGTGTGTGTGTGTGTACGTCTGTCAGCTTTATAGGTAGTCTCTCAGTCAACAACTGTCTGACTACGCAACCTTTAGGGCCGCGTGTCACCCTAAGGGTCTGTAAGGTTGCCTTTGGGGCCCTCATGCATGCGAGGAGTGTGTGTGTGTGTGTCCTTAATAGGTAGTGTCTTCAGTCGATGATTGACTGATTACCCTCAACTCAACAACCTGACGTTCCTGCCGAGTCTGTTCATGCCGTCCATTTTACTTTTCCTGATTTCTGGCAACACGCCTCTGAACTTTATTTTGTCCGCATTGAGTCAGCCTTTTACTCCGTCCACATTACGAAGGAGTTGTCGAAATACCACAAACTTGTGAAGGTTCTCCCTGCTAATATTATCTCACAAGTGAAACTCCCTGCAGACGCTCCCTATTCTGCTCTGAAGGCGGAAATCCTTTGTCTCAATGCTGTATCTCACCGACAACGCTACCACCAGTTGATCAAGGAGGAATCGCTGGGCGACCGAAAGACCTCAGAATTTCTTCGACGAATGCGTACTCTCTTAGGAGACATGCAGGTCGACAAGAAACTCGTTAAAGAGATGTTTCTAGAGCGGCTGCCTGCAGATGTCCAAACGACTTTGGCATCCGGCTCGCAAGACCTTACACTTTCACATGTTGCTGAAGTGGCAGACTGAATAATAGAGGTTCAACGGTTCCAGCCCCCTTCCGCTGCTCAGATTTCCACATCCTTTTCAACGGTTAAAGAGCATTTACTGCAACAGATGTCGGCTATGGCGAATGAGATAGCCTCCCTAAAACTACAGATTGCTCGCATTACCTGTACTCGCTCACCCAGCCGTTATCGTTCACCTTCGCGACCTCGAACAGCCAATTTGTGTTGGTATCACGCAAACTTTGCCGTCAAAGCTCGCAAATGCTCTTCCCCTTGTTCATTTAAACCGAAACAAGGAAACAAGCCAGCCAGAGAATAGACGCGACCGTTCTCTCTGGCTCTCCCAGCTCTGGTCGCACCTTTTATGTCTGCGACAATATGACTTGCAGGCGTTTCCTGGTGGACACTGGAGCCCAGATCAGCGTGGTTCCTCCCACTCCAGTTGACCGCCGCTGTCCCAGCCCTGGTCTACATCTCCAAGCTGCAAACTGTTCCCCCATTTCCACTTTTGGTAGTCGTTCCCTAACGCTAAAAATTGGTTTACGTCGATCATTCTCCTAGATATTTGTGATTGCCGATGTGCCTCATGTGATCCTTGGTTCCGACTTCCTAGCCGAGTTTGGTCTCCTTGTTGACTGTCGGCGTTCCTGTCTCCTCGACCGCACAACTGGTCTTTCTGTCCGCGGTCTTACACCCTTTAAATACTCCTGCAATTTATCTGTTCTGGACACAGGTATTGCTTGCCCATACCGAGACCTGCTCCTCCAACACCCCAACATAATCAAACCCCAGTTTCGCAGTGGTGAGATCCAGCATGACGTTGTCCACCACATTCGTACCTCCGGCCCCCCAGTATTCGCACGGCCTAGACGACTGGCTCCGTCCCGTCTGCAAGCGGCGAAGGCCAAATTTGAGCACATGCTGCAACTGGGCATAATTCGCCCGTCCGAGAGTCCATGGGCGTCCCCTCTGCATATGGTGCCCAAGGCGACATCAGACGACTGGCGGACCTGTGGTGACTATCGCGCCCTCAACAATGCGACCATCCCGGATCGTTATCCCGTCCCTCATCTTCAAGATTTTGCTGGAGCTCTTTTCGGCAAATCGGTTTTCTCGAAGATTGACCTTGTTCGGGCCTTCCATCAGATTCCTGTCGCTCCTGAGGATGTTCCTAAAACTGCCGTCACCACACTATTCGGCCTGTTCGAATTTATTCGCATGCCATTTGGTCTTCGCAATGCTGCCCAAACATTTCAGAGGTTCATTGACCGAGTTCTACGTGGTCTCCCGTTTGTGCACGCCTACATCGATGACCTCTTGGTGGCCGGTCGAAATGCCGAGGAACACAAAGAGCATCTTGCCTTAGTGTTTGACCGCCTCGATCAGTTTGGCGTGGTCATTAACCCTTCGAAGTGTCTTCTGGGTGTGCCGTCCCTTGATTTTCTTGGTCACCATGTCGATGCACAAGGTTTGCGTCCCCTCTCTTCCAAGGTTGAGGCCATTCGGGACTTTCCTCCACCGACCTGCAAGCGTCAGTTGCAACGTTTCCATGGCATGGAAACTTTTATCGCCGGTTCCTACCGAACTGTGCCTACCATATGCTGCCACTCACCAACTTGCTCTCTGGTCCCAAGGGCCCCCTTGAGTTACGTGGTCACGCGCTGACTGCTTTTGAGAGAGTAAAGACCTCCCTTGCTGATGCTGCCTTGCTCACTCATCCTGCTCCAGAAGCCCCATTGTCCCTGATGGTTGATGCTTCAACCGTTGCCGTAGAAGCAGTCCTCCAAGCGCATATCAACGACTCAACACGACCGTTGGCATTCTTCTCCAAGAAGCTTTCACCTGCCGACACGAGATATAGCACGTTTGGCCGTGAACTTCTTGCCATGTACCTAGCCGTAAAACATTTCCGACACTTCCTTGAGGGTCGTGACTTCACAATTTTCACAGACCACAAACCACTTATATTTGCCATCCGATCCCATTCTGACAAATATAACCCGAGAGAGATTTCTCATTTGGATTACATCTCGCAATTCCCCACCGACATCCGCCACATTGATGGCCCGAAGAATGCGGTGGCCGACATGCTGTCCAGACCTTCCCTCTCGGCGTTTCACCTCTCACACGGGATTGATCTTGGTGCTATGGCGGCTGAACAACGACGTGTTGGATGCCCTGGCGACGAGTCTGTTGACAGTCTTCAATTATTTGACGTCCCATTGACCACCGGCACTGGCACAATCCTTTGTGACGTATCGACTCCTTTTCATCGCCCTTATGTGCCTGCCTCGATGCGTCGAGCTGTTTTTCAAACTCTCCACGGTCTCTCTTATCCTGGGATTCGAGCCTCACAGAAGCTCCTCGCGGAAGCGTTCGTATGGCCTGGTTTGAACAAGGATGTGAAAGCTTGGACACGATCGTGCCTTTGCTGTCAACGTAACAAGGTTCAACGCCACAACAAGTCTCCATCGGGCACGTTCCCCAGCCCCGATGCACGGTTCAACCATGTGCATTTAGATGTCGTAGGTCCTTTGCCTCCATCCAATGGCTATACTCACCTTCTCACCTGCGTTGATCGCTATGCCCGTTGGCCGTAAGCCATTCCTTTACCGAATGTGCAAGCTGAGACCATTTTGAAAGCCTTCGTCAGTCGTTGGGTCGCCATATTCGGTGCGCCATCCATGATTACGACTGATCCACACTTTTCCAAACTCTCCTCAGCTTCCTTGGCTGCACACGTATTTGAACGACGGCCTACCACCCAGCTGCCAACGGCATGGTTGAGCGTTTCCACCGCCAGCTAAAAACTGCACTGCGTGCCGCAGAAGATCCCGAAAACTGATCAGACAATGTACTCGTTGCACTTCTTGACATTCGTGCGGCACTGAAGTCAGACTTGGACTGCAGTGCAGCCGAATTGGTTTTCGGCACTGCCCTCCGACTCCCTGGTGAGATGGTCACCCCAACCTCTCGTGGTGCCGAAGAGACCCCCAAAAATTTTGTGCATCGTCTGCGACAATTCATGCGCTCGCTTTCCCCGGTTCCACCTCGAGCTCCATCGACCGAGCCTTATGTGGAAAAAGGCTTAGCCAACTGCGCCCATGTGTTCGTTCGGTGTGATCGTGTGCGGAAGCCGTTAGAATCATCATACGAATGACCGTTCTGTGTGCTTGCATGTTACAGCAAGACCGTTCTGATCCTGCGAGGTGACAAAGAGGACGTAGTCAGCATCGACCGGGTCAAGGCTGCTGTTGCAGAGGAGCCCCCGGATGTGTCTCAAGGACAAGCATGTGCTGACCCCATACCTCCTCCCACTACTTTTCCACTTTCCCCACCTATCCCTCCGTCCCGTATACTTCCTCTTCCTTCTTGTTCGCAGCATCAAACTGCAACCTCTTCCTCCACCCTTAACTTGTCCACTACAACACCTACTCAGCTGCCTCCAAAAGCGCCTCCCGCATATATCACCCGCAGTGGACGTCACCTTCACTTTCCCGACAAATTCAAGAAGACTGGAGGCCGGTAGTTCGGAAGTAGATGCCGAATCCGAATTCTGTCCTCCGTGGTCAGTGTGACAGTGGGAGATGCGAAGCGATTGGAGAGAATGTCCAAGGATTCGCAGACCGCAGTGAAATTAGGCGCTTTCTCTCAGCCATTAGTTGTGTTCAGTCTTATTGGCGTAAAAATAAGTGAACACTGTTGAATCCCCTTTTGTTTGCAGACCGTCTAGTAAAGAGCCCCGATAAATTGAAAATTGAAAGAAAGAGTGTTTACGTATTTGCGTGAGCATAGCAGGAAGATGCCCCTAGACAAAAAAGAGTGAACCTAAACATCTACTCGTGCATTGCTAGTAGTAAAGTAATGAGCAAATTCAGCCACTGATTGCGTGAATGCGCGTGTGGCTGGTAATTGGGAAGCTGGACACGTGTGGAGTCTATAATTAAACGAATCCGCATCGGGGAGAGTGCAACATCATTGGCCAAGTCAGTCCAATTTGCAAACACACTGTTACTAAAAAAACACCTTCGTTAATTGATGCTGGGCTTACCAGGGGATGACGCACGAAGCGAGCGTGTTGGCGTGAGTGAAGAAATCACTGCGGAAAATGCTGCATTCTAGGTCATGCATAATGCGGAAGGATAGTATCAGATGACCGTGTAGTTACCTGTGGAAGAGAAAACCGATTGAGAGTTGAAAACAAGCATGTACAGCAGAATTTATTGGGGCCAATAAATTTCGTGACGGCTTTTCAACTGCAGCCCGTTTTGCATAACATAGGTAACGAATGTTCTGCAGAGACGGGCTGCAGTTAAAAAGCCGTCACGAAATGTATTGGCTCCAATAAATTCTGCTGCACATGCTTGTTTTCAATTCATACCCAGAAAAAATGCTTCAGATTGAGAGTTAACAGTCTGTCTTCATAATGCAGTGATTCCTGGCCATGTGTCATTTATGGTACGGTCATTGTAAGTTCAAGGTCTCCATGACTGTTTGCCATATTCCAGATGGGACCACACGAATTTGCCAAATATCTTTAAAAAGCTACCTTTGTAAAATCCCATAAATCATTGTGTCCAAGTAGGGTGACTTTGAGGAGGCTGAGTTTCGACGTTCAACAAACCATAAATGGCAATTCCACCCTACCCGGCCTTTGCAGGCAACAATTCTGGGCAAATTACCCGGTCATAAAAACCAATGCCGAACTAAGTCCTAAAATTGGAATATATCGATGCGGCATTGCATTTTCGGCGGCGCAGGTCATTGAGCGTGGACGAAAATGGTCTCGGCGTTGGACTCAGATGCTGTGTGACCGACCGCCCCACCCCAACTCACTCTCCGAATCGAGATTCTGACCTCTGCGGATATGGTGGTAGTGGCAGATTTGGAGCGATCGGAAAAAAAGTCCAAAGATTTGCAGACCGCAGTGAAATTAGGCGCTTTCTCTAAACCATCAGTTCTGTTCAGTATTATTAGCGTAAAAATAGACGAACGCCGTTGAACTCCCCATTTTTTGCAGATTGTCTAGTAAGGAGCCCCTAAAAATTAAAAATTGAAAGAGAGATTGTCTACGTATTTGCGAGAGCATAGCAGGAAGCTGTCTCCTAGTCGAAAAAGTGTGAACATGAACGTCTACTTACGTATTGCAAGTGGTGTAGTAATGTGTTGAATATGTGAGTGCTTGTGTGGCTGGTAACTGGAAGGCTTGACAAATGTCAAGTCTACAGTCCTTGGCCGTCCAAGGTCTCCATGTCTGTATTGGATATTCTAGATGTGACCACACGAAGGTGCCAAATATCTCGCATAAACGAGGTGATTCTGATCAAGGGACTGCGTCATCGATTTCTTAATGATTTTCTTCATTAATGTGAAAAAATGCAGGCAAGGCTCATTAGCCTGTAGTTATTCAACGATCAAAAGCCACTCTCTAACTCAGAGGATACAACGAGGGTCGCGAATTCTGACGCCTTCAACCGAGTAGAAGACAGCTAGGTCAGTGTATCAGATGACTCACAGTGACGCAGAATGGCATTAGCGACAAAGACAAAGGAGACTGGAATGGCCACTTCTGGCTTTTTAGCAGTGCTCAGCCAGTCATACCCAACCCCCGATGTCCAGAACAAGCGGGGGTAGACCCAGCGACCGTAGCAACGAAGCCACGGACACGTCTTCACGTCATTTTGCATCGGGTATATACAATAGTAGAGGGGCACTCACCGATTGCGTTATGGAACTCACTCTTCCCGTCTCGATCCACGGGAGGATGAATATCATAACGCGATCGCAGCCAAGAGGACAGTAGGCCTGTGACTCAGTGGATTTGGGGTGCTGGATTTCTAATCAAAAGGTCGCAGGATCGAGCCCCAGGCGGACTGCTGCGACTCACTCCCATGCCTGCCACTATGGCCTCAAAACCTCCCACTCTTCCTTCTCATTAAAATTCTTTCCAAGAAAACTCCTAAACTCGTTTATTACATTCGCCATGCACTTTTCTATCACACACCTCAAATGCTAATCGGCGGATTTACAAATGGCTGCATTCTGTTATTGTTGCTGCTTTGCATAAAAGGGTATTTTCATTAATTATAATAGGATAGTGAAGGTAATAGGCAATACCACTGATGACGCTGCTGACAGCAGTACGTACAATGTTGATGTTAAAACATATTCATAAAGTGTTGTCACTAACATATTCATTAACATAAAAATATATCAGCAGTGAGAAACGTAAACCCGCACACTAGCCGAGTTTTCGAGGGTTACGGGCCGAGCGCCAGATGGCCATTTTCATTTAAATGCTCTCTTCTGCTGCTGCTGCGGCTGCTGTTGCTTCGAATGATTTTATAGTCGACACCGTAATGCCCCGACATGTGACGGCGGTCAAGCATTTCGTTGATCGAATTCTGCCCTGTGCCTTGCGACATATCTCCAGCATATCAGCATTACATCCCGCCATTGCTGACAGGGCAGGTGAAAGAGTAAAACTGAGGCTTGAACTGTTTCCGTAATACATATTTAGTTTCATGCAAATTGAGGTTATCTGGCATCATTTGCAAATATATATTATGGCCAAAATGCACGGAAAAAGTAATGCTTTCAAATGAAAGCGTCGTCCTCTCACTTTCTCTCTCGGTCTCTCTCTCTCTCTCTCTCTTTCCTCGCATTGCTGTTACCTTGCCTCTCAAATATCTCCCCTCCACTGCCAACAGCAATGTCCTCTGCATGTTATTATCGATTTCCAATTAATATTTGGTTGACTTCACTGCATTGGGGCTTGCAGAATTTCGGTCGGAGAAATCGCGTCAGGCCCTCTTCAGTTAAGCCGATACCTTCAAAGACAAAATTTCGATTCGATGCACGCACTATATTTGTGGTGACATTGCATGGCAGAATCCTCTACGGGTCCATGTGGGCCCCACATTGGAGGACGACGCCTGCCGCCACATGCCATCTCACAGTCCTCCATGGTTTCAAAACGATTCAAATTGCCGCCACATCCGCGATAGATGAATTCCTCACATACACCGAGCTCAGCATTGTAGGCATACATTGGGATCCTTGCTCTGCACATGCCAGATCTGATCGGCATGAAGCAGGGGTCCAGTCGTCCTGAAAACAAGAAAAGGAAACAGAGACTGCGTGAGCTATGTAGACAGGGTCCCAATTAATCTCCTAGTTCAGCATTAGGCCACAAATTTCTAGGTGGACGTTGTACATTACCACATGCGGTTTACATGAGATGATGTTACGAGATCGCTCCAGCAAATAAAGCATGCGACTTACCCTCAACTGCCAGCGCGGAGAGAAGGCAAGCGACGAATAGAAGGACAACCATTATCTAGAATTTATTCCTATACCCAGAGGTTAGGTATTTATATATATACTCTCAGTGGCCACCGTGGTTCAAAAAGGCCAGTTGCAATTGGTTTTTGCACAGGAAGTAATTTGCTGATGGGAATGCACATTCCCTGCATAATTCTGAACGACATAATTGTTCGACGCTGTGTGTGTCATTCTCATGAGAATATGGTCAGAAAATTATGAAGTTACTAAATTATCCTGATGCACAGGGAAACCTTCGAAATGGCCTCTGTACCCATTCAGCCATCTGACTATCAAAACTTGACACGGGGTGTCACTAGCTGACCACGCTTTGTGAATTGCGAGCGGCCATAGTTGTCGTTCTCTTCCTCTCAACATGTAATTAGTGCTATCGAATGCATTTAGTAACAGATAATATTCGCTAGTGATGGAAGAGTATGTGAAGTGTACCGGTCTGCAGTGACGCATCGACCGACAGATTACAGAGAGGACAACATACCGTCCCTCCAAATATAACGACGTCTCAAATATTGTCCCTGTTACTACACAGGACAAACTGGACGCATGCTCGGATCGCGCATACACGAAAAAAAGCTGGCTATGCATTATCACATGTGGCCGCCAACACCTACGAAATGGGTCACGCGTTTAACTTCGCAGCCACCAAAATAGTCGCCCACACCGGAAAGAAAACTGGCCGAGAATTGATTGAAGCCTGTGCCTCAGATGAGAACTCGGTCGATCGACTTATCGATCTGGCGCCGGCGTACAGAGCCCTTCGTAGTCACCTCCAGTCGGGCAAAGTCGGTGGATGATTGGGCCTACGTGCCTTATGACTGCCGCTTGTCCTGTTTCTGCCACTACCTCTGACGATGAACTCCTGTACGAGTCTGAAAGCTCAGAACAATTACGAAGTGTTCCGGTGCTCGACTCTCCTTCTTCACTTTTGCCGTTCTCTCCTACTCAGCATGTAATTAGTGCTATCGAATGCATTTAGTAACCGATAGTATTCACTAGTGATGGAAGAATATGCGAAATTCATCGGTCTGCAGTGACGCATCGGTTCACGGATTACAGAGAGGACCATATACCGTCCCTCCAAATATAACGACCTCTCAATTACATGACCTGTATGAGTGATCTTCTGATCGGTGACAATTCCTAACGGCCATTTCAGTCTCCCGCGTCCCTTTCGGGTAATGCTTTTGATCATTGCTCGGCTGTTGTGATAAGACCGTTTGCAAGAGCTTTGCACTCAGTAAACTTGCTTTGAGGAAATAAATCCGTGTTGTCACTTGAAAGCAGGATGGCTCGGTGGACTTCATACTCGCTTGACTTTAGATACTCTAATAGGCAGTTACATAAGCATGAATCCAAATTGTCAGTGTTCAGATCAAATACTGAATGATCTCGACTGGACCCCCCGTAAACGGGTGATCAACTGGTTGGGCTTAGGGTATGACCGAATCCAACGAACATGCATGCAACACTCCTATGCCATGTTGCAACCGACAGTCGTGATCTCCACAGCAAGGTGAAGTATGCACGACTACCTACGCGTGAGTTAGTTCATGGTGGTGGTAGACTTGCCAGGCATCTGCTATATTCCTTCCTCCTCCTCCTCCTCCTCCTCCTCCTCCTCCTCCTCCTCCTTCTCCTCCTCCTTCCCCAGCTGGACCCGGCGTCAAGACCAATTCCAGAAGAAGGGGGACGGGGAGGGCGCAAGTAAATGCCACACACAAGCCCACACTTTGCCGCTCCACGTCAGAAACTCTAATTCACACACGAAATCACCAGGATTATAACCAACAGCACGAATGAGGGAAGGGCAGTTAGGGGTCCCAATGTGACCGTCAGCTGGGTCTGTCACCGCATCCCCGGGATATTTATATTTGTTATGGTGCGAATTCCGATAACTCCCGCCACATGGCCCTCGTGTTGGTCCAGCGCATCTACCGCAGTACGCAACCTCACCCTTCACTCGTCACCATGGTTAAGAGGTGGATACTAAAATTTCTCAACCAGCATGCGACGTATGTATGACCATGTCTGCAAATAAACCTCATTATGCACATAGAAACTTGGGATTTAGGGACAATCTGTTTGTGCAAACAACTAAAGCATGGTCTCCGTGTTGGGTGACTTTGCAGAGGCTGAGTGGCGACATCCAACAAACCAGAAATGACAACCCAATCCGCACCCGTATTGTGACGGTAGCAATGCTGGACTATTGACTACCTTAGGAGACCTTAAAAACTAGTCAAGAAGTCTGTACTGAAAGCATAATACGTCGTTGGAGGCTACTCCCACTAGACATTGTGTTTCAGGGGCCGCAGGTCATTGAGCGTGGTCAAAAATGGTGAGGAAGTTGGGCTCAGGCGCTGTGCGACCGGCCCACTCCCCGAATCCGAATTCTGTCCTCCGTGGTCAGTGTGACAGTGGGAGATGCGAAGCGATTGGAGAGAATGTCCAAGAATTCGCAGACCGCAGTGAAATTAGGCGCTTTCTCTCAGCCATTAGTTGTGTTCAGTATTCTTAGCGTAAAAATGTACGAACACCGTTGAACTCCCTTTTGTTTGCTGACTGTCTAGTAAAGAGCCCCGATAAATTGAAAATTGAAAGAAAGAGTGTTTACGTATTTGCGTGAGCATAGCAGGAATATGCCCCGAGACAAAAAAGAGTGAACATTAACATCTACTCGTGCATTGCTAGTAGAAAAGTAATGTGCAAATTCAGCCACTGATTGCGTGAATTCGCGGGTGGCTGGTAATTGGGAAGCTGGACACCTATCGAGCCTATAATTAAACGAATCCGCATCGGGGAGAGTGCAACACCATCGGCCAAATCAGTCCACTTTGCAACTGCTCAGTCATTTTAAAAAATCTCCATTCATTGTCGCTTGTCTTGCCTGCGCGTAGTCCTAGGGGATGACACACGAAGCGAGCGTGTTGGCTTGAGTGAAGAAATCACTGCGGACAAAGCAGCATTCTAGGTCATGCATAATGCGGAAGGATAGTATTAGATCACCGTGCAGTTGCCTGTAGGAAGAGAGAATCAGGCTGAGAGTTAACAGTCTGTCTTCATAGTGCCGTGCTTTCTGGCCAGGTGTCATTTATGGTACGGTTATTGGCAGTTCACGGTCTCCATGACTAGATCTGACCACACGAAGTTGCCAAATATCTTTAAAAAGCTACCTTTGTAAAATCCTTTAAGGGCTCGCCCAGTAAGTGGCCGAATTGGCCACCTTCAGCCAGTTCAGTGTTGCTTTGAATGTGCATGTAATCCACACACCCATATTCTTCTCACTGCCATATTGGTGTGGTGGTGGTGGTGGTGGTGTACCGTTTGGAAATCAAGTCCCGTGACGACGGGTTCTGTAGCTGCTGAGTCGAAGGAAAGTACACTTACACGCATAAGCCAGCGCTTCAACCTGTCCTCGAGCCTGTTCGAATTCAGCTGCATATGGTCTCCGTCTGCCGCCAGTGAATAGGATGACACGCCCAGTCTAGGTCCCTGCCGTAGTCATTTATAAAAATAAATCGCAAACAACGGGACATTCGGGCTGCGGTTTAGTGGTTAAAGTCGTTGCACTTCTAACCAACAGGTCGCGGGTTCGTGCCCCAGATTTTACACACCTCTGGACTGGCCATGGCTGGCTGACCACGACTGGGACGCCAATAATGGTCATTTCCGTCTACCTCTTTTTTTCCATAAGTTTTTTTATATCTCTTTTCATTGCAATGCGTTTTTACCCTTTGGAATAGTGCCATACCACAGTTGGATCCTCACATCTGTCATTCTCTCTTCATATTAAAATCCTTTTTAAGAAAATTTGTAAACTCTTTTATTAATTTTGTCGTTCACTTTTCTATCATGCTTGATGACTCTTAAATCAGAACATACAATGCTGATGTTAAAAATATGTCACTAAAATGTTGTCAGTGACTTGGTTATTTGCAGAAAAGTGATTGCCAGCTAGCAGATGCCTGCATTCCGTTATTGTTTCTGATTTGCGTATAAGGGCACGTTAGTTTAAAATGAGTTATCTGAAAGCTTTTTTCTGCTAGTGCTCCTCTGCATGTCAGCTGAGCCGATATTATAATGCAAGGACATTTGACAACGCTTAAGCATTTAGCTAATCGAATTCTGAATTATGTTGTCAAACCCCTTCACTCTGGATTAATTCACGCTAAATCCTCTCGTCCCATGCGCGGTGCCTTGCAACATATCTCTTTTCTTACATCAGCATATCAGCACTATATAGAGCCATTGTGGACAGGATACCTTATGTGTAAAGACTTGAACTGTCCTGGCAGTACACGTTCAGTTATATGCAAATCTGTTTACTCCTGCATCTATCTTCCGGTCAAAATGAAAGGGAACACTTCTGCCTTCAAGGAAAACGCATTCCTCTTTCTCTCTCTTTCTCACCCATTTCTTATAGCTGTAACAGAGCCTCCCAAATATCTCTCCTCCAACGCCAACAGCAATGTCGTCCTTCTTCAGCCAATCAAGTGCTCTCAAAAAACAACATTTCGATTCGATGCACGCACTATATTTGTGGTGACATTGCATGGCAGAATCCTCTACGGGTCCATGTGGGCCCCACATTGGAGGACGACGCCTGCCGCCACATGCCATCTCACAGTCCTCCATGGTTTCAAAACGATTCAAATTGCCGCCACATCCGCGATAGATGAATTCCTCACATACACCGAGCTCAGCATTGTAGGCATACATTGGGATCCTTGCTCTGCACATGCCAGATCTGATCGGCATGAAGCAGGGGTCCAGTCGTCCTGAAAACAAGAAAAGGAAACAGAGACTGCGTGAGCTATGTAGACAGGGTCCCAATTAATCTCCTAGTTCAGCATTAGGCCACAAATTTCTAGGTGGACGTTGTACATTACCACATGCGGTTTACATGAGATGATGTTACGAGATCGCTCCAGCAAATAAAGCATGCGACTTACCCTCAACTGCCAGCGCGGAGAGAAGGCAAGCGACGAATAGAAGGACAACCATTATCTAGAATTTATTCCTATACCCAGAGGTTAGGTATTTATATATATACTCTCAGTGGCCACCGTGGTTCAAAAAGGCCAGTTGCAATTGGTTTTTGCACAGGAAGTAATTTGCTGATGGGAATGCACATTCCCTGCATAATTCTGAACGACATAATTGTTCGACGCTGTGTGTGTCATTCTCATGAGAATATGGTCAGAAAATTATGAAGTTACTAAATTATCCTGATGCACAGGGAAACCTTCGAAATGGCCTCTGTACCCATTCAGCCATCTGACTATCAAAACTTGGCATGGGGTATCACTAGCTGACCACGCTTTGCAAATCGGAAGAGGCCACAATAGTCGTTCCCTCCCTCTCAGCACACACTTAATGCTACCCAATGCATGAAGTAGAAACTAGTATTCACTAGTGATGAAGAAATTAAATGAAAATGAACTGGTCGGCATTGATGCATCATTTCACCGAAGAAACGATTGTAGGCTACCGTTGGTTTACACAGAGGGCCACATGCCATTCCTCAAAATATAAAACATCTCAACTGCATGATCTGAATTTACTGTTTACGGTTCGATGTAGTTGCGAAGGCATCCGTTGGTCATCAAGTGGCGCTGGAGGTAGCGTAGTTCTGTCGTCCGGCTTGGTGCAATGTGTTTCTGCCCTTCTGTAGAGTGTTCGCACACAACTGCGTTTGTGACGTAAGTTGTGATTACTGTGGTTGCTTAGGATTTATCGTGTATTGGTGGCCGGTAATAAGATTGCGACGTAGGTTGACGCAGGAACACAGCTGTGTTAGAGCGGAAACTGCTATGGCGGCCTCTTGCATCTCGTTTGAATAACACATTCTGATTATTGCTCAGCGGTTGGCATTAGACCGTTTGTAAGATCTGTGCAATCAGAGAATAAGCTGCAGTCAACGGTGGATCTCATGATATATCGGCCGAAATCGTGAAATGCGTATTCGGCTAGAGGGAGCCACTTAGATGTATTTGCAATATTAACCAATTTGCGACACAATGCATTCATATTCCAGGCACGGAAGGATGTTGGCTTTTAGACTCAGTTCCTTTTCGCAATCCAAAATCACCGTACTCGGCAAAATGACTAATTAAGTAGTATGCATTTTCTGTGTCCATTTTCGATGTCATAATAGATTCAGAAAAATTTTGCCAAAACACGCAAAAGTATCTTTTTTGTACTCACTTGGAAGCAACTCATGTCTTCATCAAATGTTATAGTCTAAAAAGTGATATATTTCAGTTTTAAAAACGTTTTTGAATTCTAGAATGATCTTGATCTCAACCTGTCGATGCGCTTAGGGTTTATAGCCTTCAAACTACATACCTTCGCGTAATTAAAAACATCTATTCGAACACTTGATCTGATAGGGCTCATACACTTTTGCAACAAATATGACCTGCGTTGCATGCATCACGCGGAGCATTATTAAACAGATATATACAAGGCTATCTGAATTGACATTGCACAGCCTTTAGAATCTCATAAATAATTTTTTAAAACCGAAAGATACGCATCCTTTGAGTGCAAAATTTGAAAAAGACGTGATTTGCTACAAAATAATTACAAAAGGACTATTTTCATGCATGTTTTCAAAAAAATAATTCCTAATTCCTGAACATATGGAAAATCTATAGAAAATATGCCCACTCAACAAGTAGTCATTTTGTGCCGGCTGCTGTCACTTCAGGCGGGCGAAAGGAGGTGCACTTAAAAGCCAACAGCCTGCCGTGTCTGAAATATCACTGCGTCAGGCAGCAAGATAAGAAATATCACAATGCAGCTTAAGTATTCCTTCTTAAATGAATACGTATTTCACAATTTCGGCCAATATTTCATCAGATCATTCACTGACTGTATGATGAGCTAGCATCGCTGTGTTTCAGACTCACTTTTCGTTGCGTACTCGGGGTTGCAGCCACATGGCCAGAAATCCAACTCTTCAGATTGTTCGCTCAAATACTGCATGACCTCCTCGACTGGACCGTCTGTCCACTGATGATCCAGTGGTTGGGCTAAGGCTGTTGCTATAATTGCACAGCATCTACCACGCTCCCTCATCCTACATCAGCCGGACCCAGTGTCGAGACAAATTCAAGAAGACCGGAGTCGGGCGAGGGTGCATGGATGGAACTCGCATCTTGACGCTCCACTTCACACCCTCTGGTACACACAGCAAATGACCGGGCTTTAAACCAACAACAACAATGGGTGGGGGCGGCAGCAGTCCCAGTACGCCCGATATCTGTCGTCAACTGGGTCTCCCACAGCATCCGCGAGATGTTGGAATGTGTTTTTGGCGTGCTTTCCGATAACTCCTGCAAGAATCCAATATGGTCCCCCCTGTTGGTCCAGCGCATCTAACGTGTCGCCCGTTGGAGGTAGAACTATGCCGTGACCACCGCAGTACACAACCTCCCCCCCCTCCATCTCAACCAGCAGGTGACGTATGCATATCCATGTCTGTAAATAAACTAAAATATGAACACAGATGCTTGGAATTTGCGGGCATTCTGTATGCACTAACAACAAGTGCATTGAGTTTCTGACGTGGAGCGTCAAAGTGCGGGCTTGAGAGTAGCATCTACTTCCGAACTACCGGCCTCCAGTCTTCTTGACTTTGTCTTGACACTTGGTCCAGGTGGGGAAGGAGGAGGAGGAGGAGGAAGGAATATACCAGATGCCTGGCAAGTCTACTACCACCATGATCTTTCTCACTCATAGGTAGTCGTGCATACTTCACCTTGCTGTGGAGATCACGACTGTCGGTTGCAACATGGCATAGGAGTGTTGCATGCATTTTCGTTGGATTCGGTCAGACCCTAAGCCCAACCAGTTGATCACCTGTGTACGGGGGGTCCAGTCGAGATCATTCAGTATTTGATCTGAACACTGACAATTTGGATTCATGCTTATGTAACTGCCTATTAGAGTATCTAAAGTCAAGCGAGTATGAAGTCCACCGAGCCATCCTGCTTTCAAGTGACAACACGGATTTATTTCCTCAAAGCAAGTTCACCGAGTGCAAAGCCCTTGCAAACGGTCTTATCACTACAGCCGAGCAATGATCAAAAGCATTACCCGAAAGGGACGCGGGAGACTGAAATGGCCGTTAGGAATTGTCACCGATCAGAAGATCACTCATCCAGGTCATGTAATTGAGAGGTCGTTATATTTGGAGGGACGGTATATGGTCCTCTCTGTAATCCGTGAACCGATGCGTCACTGCAGACCGATGAATTTCGCATATTCTTCCATCACTAGTGAATACAATCTGTTACTAAATGCATTCGATAACACTAAATACATGCTGATTAGGAGAGAACGGCAAAAGTGAAGAAGGAGAGTCGAGCACCGGAACACTTCGTAATTGTCCTGAGATTTGAGACTCGTACAGGAGTCCATCGTCAGAGGTAGTGGCAGAAACAGGACAAGCGGCAGTCATAAGGCACGTAGGCCCAGTCATCGACCGACGGCGCAAGACTGGACGTGACTACGAAGGGCTCTGTACGCCGCGCCAGATCGATAAGTCGATCGACCGAGTTCTCATCTGAGACACAGGCTTCAATCAATTCCCGGCCTGTTTTGTTTCAGGTGTGGGCGACTATTTTGGTGGCTGCGAAGTTAAACGCGTGACCCATTTCGTAGGTTTTGGCTGCCACTTGTGATAATGCGTAGCCTGGCCGCACAGCCAGCTTATTTTCGTGTATGCGCGATCAGAGCATGCGTCCAGTTTGTCCTGTGTAGATACAAGGTCAATTTTTTGAGACGTCGTTATATTTGGAGGGATGGTATGTGGTCCTCTCTGTAATCTGTAAACAGGGGCGTAGGGGTGTCAGCGGTGGGTTTACGTAATGTTCGTGGTGGTCGCTCGCTTACTTGCAGGCGAGACTGCGCCTAGCGTCCACTTGCTGGCACTCAACTCTCACCTGTTGCTCCACGTAGCTGGACTCTGCTCAGCGGCCAACCCCGGGCAACCGTCTCGACCGACGGGCTAAACCAGGTGAGGGGGCCCTGTGCGCTGTGCCGTGTGCACAGGGTTTGCGGATTCCTTGGATGGAAGGTCGGATGGAACCTTGCGTCGGCACCGTCGTGACTTGGTTCGTCTCTGCACGCCGCTGGACAGCTGGTGACGGGATGGATCTCCACATCGACATCGCCTTGACGCGCCCACCTACGCCGTCGGAGACCGCGGCTTACGGCGAATTCGAGTCGCTCTCCACGACAACCCGAAGTCGCGGTCCCATAGTGGAGTTCGGGCGTGCCACAACGGCACATGGGCAGCCCTATCCAGGGGTGGCACTGCCAGCCCTCACGAGGGGAACGACTTAAAAAAGGTGGCCTAAACATTGCTGGGTACCACGCCGTCTCCAGGCTAGCCAGGGCCGCAGACGTCTAAACATGGTCGAAACAATCAAAATCGAAACAACAATAACACCAATAACAACAACAACCATATTCATTCTCTTCATCCTACCTCTTCTTCCTCTTCCTCTGCCTATTCTTCTGCCTATTCTTCTCCTTCGTCATCTTCTTCTCCAGCTCCTTCCCGTCGCCCCACCCGTTGTCACCAGACTGGCAGGGTGAGCCCGCTCACTCTGGCAGCCTGGAATGTTCGTTCCCTTTTAGACTATCCGATGAGCAACCGACCGGAACGGAGGACGGCGTTAGTGGCACGAGAACTGGCGCGCTACAATGTGGACATCGCCGCACTCACCGAGACCCGATTCTCCGAACAAGGCCAACTGGAGGAGGTGGGTGCCAGCTAACCTTCTTCTGGAGAGGTCGACCCAGGGTCCGGAGACGAAGGGCACTGCTCCTCTCCTCAGCGCCGACGACAACACTCTCCTGACTGAGAAGTCGCAAATCCTGCAGCGATGGGCCGAGCATTTCCGAGGCGTCCTAAACCGCCCCTCCGTCATCTCCGACGCAGCCATCGAGCGTTTGCCGCAAGTGGAGACCAACGTTGACCTCGACCTCCCGCCATCTCTCCAGGAGACCATCAGGGCCGTGCAGCAGCTCTCCAGCGGTAAGGCACCCAGATCCGACGCGATCCCTGTTGAGGTCTTCAAGCACGGAGGTCCACAAACGATGCATCATCTGACTGCGCTCTTCCAAGAGATGTGGCGTTAAGGTGAAGTCCCGCAAGATTTCAAGGACGCAACCATCGTGCATCTCTACAAGCGCAAAGGGAATCGCCAAGTCTGCGACAATCACCGCGGCATCTCCCTGCTGAACATCGCCGGGAAGATCTTCGCACGAATCCTCCTCAACCGCCTCAATAACCATCTGGAACTGGGCCTTCTGCCGGAAAGCCAATGTGGCTTCCGTCGTCATCGTGGGACCACGGATATGATCTTCGTCGCCCGCCAACTTCAGGAGAAGTGCCAGGAGATGCGGACCCACCTGTACTCTACCTTCGTGGACCTGACGAAAGCCTTCAACACGGTGAATCGTGAAGGACTGTGGAAGATCATGAAGAAATTCGGCTGTCCGGATCGATTCACTCAGATGGTGCGTCAGCTGCACGACGGTACGATGGCGCGAGTAACGGACAACTGAGCTGTCTCAGAGGCATTCGCAGTGACCCACGGAGTGAAGCAGGGCTGCGTGCTGGCGCCTACCCTCTTCAGTCTCATGTTCTCTGCCATGCTGTTGGACGCCTACCGCGACGAACGCCCCGGGATCCGCATCGCCTACAGGACGGACGGTCACCTGCTGAATCAACGGCAGATGCACTTCCGATCGCGTGTCCACAACCACCGTTCACGAACTCTTCTTCGCCGACGACTGCGCCCTAAACACCACCTCGGAAGAGGAGATGCAACGGAGCATGGACCTGTTCTCCGCCGCCTGCGAGAACTTTGGGTTGGTCAGTTACACGCAGAAGACGGTGGTTATGCACCGACCGCCACCCAAATCAGCCACAGCCTTCAACGCGCCGCCGCAAATCAGCGTGAACGGAACCCAAATGCAGGTGGTGGAGAACTTCCCGTACCTGGGAAGTACTCTCTCCCGCAGCACCAAGATAGACGACAAAGTCGCCAACAGCATCTCGAAAGCCAGTCAATCCTTCGGTCGCCTCCAAAGCACAGTTTGGAATCGCCACGGTCTTCAACTGAGCACAAAGCTGAAGATGTACAAGGCCGTCATCCTGCCGACACCACTGTACTGAGCGGAGACTTAGACGGTGTACGCAAAGCAGGCGCGTCGTCTGAACCACTTCCACCTCAGTTGTATTCGTCGCATCCTGAGGCTAAAGTGGCAGGATCGAATCTCCGACACTGATGTGCTGGAACGGACGAGAATCCTCAGCATCTACGCCATACTGAGGCAAATGCAGCTGCGCTGGAGCGGCCACCTGGTGCGCATGGACGACGAGCGACTACCAAAACGACTCTTCTACGGAGACGTCGCGACGGGTTCTCGCCGCCAAGGAGGCCAGATTCGCCGTTACAAGGATACCCTGAAGTCCTCCCTGAAATGCCTGCAAATCAACCCAACCAACTGGGAGGAGCTCGCACTCGAGCGACCGACCTGGAGGAGGACAGTGAAGACAGGCGCTGCGATCTACGAAGCCAACCCCATCGCTGCCGCCAAAGCGAAAACGTGAAACCCGCAAATCACAACTTCGCCCAGTCAGCAACGCCGCCACACAACCGCTTCCAACGTGTCCTTGATGTCAGCGGATATTCCGGGCTCAAATCGGACTTGTTGGACATCTTCGGATTAACTGCGCCTCTCGAACGGCACCTTCTATCGTCCCCCCGCCTGCCTCTTCCTCCTCCTCTCCGCCGCCAACTAACCCTGACAATTCTTCTGACCCACCACTTCCATCATCCTCCTCCTCCTCCTTCTTCCTCTCGCCCACTGCTCAAACGGCGGCTGCTCAGAGCAACCGACACTACCACCACCTCCCCCAACTCCAGGGATGAGGATCAGGACTACACCTGCCCTCACTGCGACCGTACCTTCACCTCACACATCGGCCTGGTCGGTCACTTGCGAATCCATCGCACAGAGACTGGCAAACCAGTGCGTGAAGCACCAACCTACACCCACCGCACTCGCCTCCACTGCCCACACTGCCCTCGCACCTTCAGGCATTGCATGGACCTTTTCGGCCACATGCGTATCCAAGAGAGCGGCCTTGACCGCACTCCCGACAAACCCACCACTTTCAACACATCCACCGTGCACAACTCCACCCTCGTTCCATTCGTCCACGCCAACACCACCACCACCGCCTCCTCTGTGTCTGACACTGACACCGCCGAATTCTCATGCCCACAGTGTCCACGCACATTCACCTCACGCATCGGCCTGATCGGCCACTTGCGAATCCATCACACAGAGACTGGCGAACAAGTGCCTGGAGCACCCACCTATACCCAACAAGCTCGTCTCAACTGCCCACACTGTCCTCGCACTTTCAGGCGTCGCATGGGCCTATTCGGCCACATGCGCATCCACGACGACCTGCGGTAGACAACCGCCGGTCACACCACACATTCACTCACTACCTACCTCCTCCACCACCACCATCACCCCACCAGAAATCAACACTCACACACCTTATGCACCCAATTACCACCTCCCATGCAAGTGGGAAATCCGCATCTCGACTCGGTCCCCCTGCGGCTTCGGCTGCACGAGTGACTTGAGTCCGAGACTATCCCGACACGTCAAGCGTCGTTGATAGGAACGTTGCGGATTGACGCCCGCTCTCGGTTCACGAAGTTCGTCGCGTTGTGTGTGTTGTGTGGAGTGGCGGACTGGTGGGCTGGGAACGGGCTGAAACTGCACCTTCCACGGCACTCTCACGCAAGTGAGAGACACGCCGTTCAGCCCCCGTTGTGTGAAATCCTGGTGTTTGTGTGTGTATAGGGGGTCAGGTCGTGCCGTGGCGCGCGCAGACATGGTCAGTCGACCATGTCAGCCACCGCGCCCATTCCCCACTCCAGTCTACTGACCGGCTCGGACAGCGGCTGGGGTGTGGGAGTGGGAAGGGAGAGTGAGTTCGACGACTCAGCGCATTTTCCTCACTATGAACAATCTGACGCGCTTGAAGCTATCACGGTGCGCTAAAAGCCGTGGCTTGGAAGGTTGCCAGCCGACGGGGTAACTTGGACCTCCTCCTTCACGGGAGGCGGTCTGAGAGTCAGACTGCAATGGCTCCTTTTTAATGTGGCCTTTATGGCACTCCTACCACAGTGTGGGATCCGAGCCAGGCGTTGGCGGCACGCCCAGGTGCGGCTTCGGCCGTGCCAGCCTCCAAATCTCTGTTGTGTTGGTTGAAATCCTGGTTATTGGTGTGTGGACCAGGGGGTGTGGTGGAACGCCAAGGTGAGGATCCGTCCGAGCAATCCACCTGCGGCCTCTCTCGTCTCCGGTCTTCTTGACACTGTCTTGACACCGGGCTCGGGCGAGGGAGGAAGAGAGAGTGCAGGTAGATGCTACGCAAGTCTACCGGCAATATAAACCCCTGCGTAAGTCACCGTCCCTGCTCCCATTGCTGCTGCAACATTGGGGCACAGGGTGGACCTCATCGAAACCGATGGTCGATCCGTCAATCTGAAAACTGATGCGTCACTGCAGACCGGTACATTTCCGCATACTCTTCCATCACTAGTGAAGATTATCTGGTACTAAATGCATTCGATATCACTAAGAACATGCTGAGAGGAAGAGAACAACAACTATGGCCGCTTCCGATTTACCAAGCGTGGTCAGCTAGTGACACCCCATGCCAAGTTTTGATAGTCAGATGGCTGAATGGGTACAGAGGTCATTTCGAAGGTTTCCATGTGCATCAGAATAATTTAGTTACTTCATAATTTTCTGAACATATTCTCATGAGAATGACACACACACAGCGTCGAACAATTATGTCGTTCAGAATTATGCAGGGAATGTGCATTCCCATCAGCAAATTACTTCCTGTGCAAAAACCAATTGCAACTGGCCTTTTTGAACCACGGTGGCCACTGAGAGTATATAAATAAATACCTGACCTCAGGGTGTAGGAATAAATTCTAGATAATGGTTGCCCTTCTATTCGTCGCTTGTCTTCTCTCCGCGCTGGCAGTTGAGGGTAAGACGCATGCTTTATTTGCTGGAGCGATCTCGTCACATCATCTCATGTAATCTGCAATTCCCAATGTACAACGACCCCCGAGAAATTTGTAGCCTAATGCTGAACGAGGAGATTAATTGGGACCCTGTCTACATAGCCCATGCATTCTCTGTTACCTCTTCTTGTTTTCAGGACGACTGGACCCCTGCTTCATGCCCATCAGATCTGGCATGTGCAGAGCAAGAATCCCAATGTATGCCTACAATGCTGAGCTCGGTGTATGTGAGGAATTCATCTATCGCGGATGTGGCGGCAATTTGAATCGTTTTGAAACCTTGGAGGACTGTGAGATGGCATGTGGCGGCAGGCGTCGTCCTCCAATGTGGGGCCCACATGGACCTGTAGAGGATTCTGCTATGTAATTTCACCCCAAATATAGTGCGTGCATCGAATCGAAATGTTGTTTTTGAAAGTATCGGTATGACTGAAGAGGGACTGAAGCGATTTCTCCGACCCAAATTCTGCGAGCCACAATGCAGTGAATTCCACCAAATATTAATTGGAAATCGATAATAACATGCAGAGGACATTGCTGTTGGCAGTGGAGGGGAGACGTTTGAGAGGCACGGTAACAGCCATGCGAGGAAAGAGAGAGAGAGAGAGCGAGAGAGAGAAAGAGAGAGGACTACGCTTTCATTTGAAAGCATTACTTTTTCCGTGCATTTTGGCCATAATGTATATTTGCAAATGATGCCAGATAACTTCAATTTGCATGAAACTTAATATGTATTACGGAAACAGTTCAAGCCTCAGTTTTACTCTTTCACCTGCCCTGTCAGCAATGGCGGGATGTAATGCTGATATGCTGGAGATATGTCGCAAGGCACAGGGCAGAATTCGATCAACGAAATGCTTGACCGCCGTCACATGTCGGGGCATTACGGTGTCGACTATAAAATCATTCGAAGCAACAGCAGCCGCAGCAGCAGCAGAAGAGAGCATTTAAATGAAAATGGCCATCTGGCGCTCGGCCCGTAACCCTCGAAAACTCGGCTAGTGTGCGGGTTTACGTTTCTCACTGCTGATATATTTTTATGTTAATGAATATGTTAGTGACAACACTTTATGAATATGTTTTAACATCAACATTGTACGTACTGCTGTCAGCAGCGTCATCAGTGGTATTGCCTATTACCTTCACTATCCTATTATAATTAATGAAAATACCCTTTTATGCAAAGCAGCAACAATAACAGAATTCAGCCATTTGTAAATGCCCCGATTAGCAGTTGAGGTGTGTGATAGAAAAGTGCATGGCGAATGTAATAAGCGAGTCTAGGAGTTTTCTTGGAAAGAATTTTAATGAGAAGGAAGAGTGGGAGGTTTTGAGGCCATAGTGGCAGGCATGGGAGTGAGTCGCAGCAGTCCGCCTGGGGCTCGATCCTGCGACCTTTTGGTTAGAAATTCAGCACCCCAAATCCACTGAGTCACAGGCCTACTGTCCTTTCGGCTGCGATCGCGTAATGATATTCATCCTCCCGTGGATCGAGACGAGAAGAGTGAGTTCCATAACGCAATCGGTGAGTCCTCCTCTACTATTGTATATACCTGAAGCAAAACGACGTGAAGACGTGCCCGTGGCTTCGTTGCTACGGAGCGCTGAACTTCTAATCAACAGGTCGCTGGGTCTGCCCCCGCGTGTTCCGGACATCGGGGGTTGGGTATGACTGGCTGAGGACTGCTAAAAAGCCAGAAGTGGCCATTCCAGTCTCCCTTGTCTTTGTCGCTAATGCCATTCCGCGTCACTGTGAGTCATCTGATACACTGACCTAGCTGTCTTCTACTCGGTTGAAGGCGTCAGAATTCGCGACCCTCGTTATATCCTCTGAGTTAGAGAGTGGCTTTTGATCGTTGAATAACTGCAGGCTAATGAGCCTTGCCTGCATTTTTTCACATTAATGAAGAAAATCATTAAGAAATCGATGACGCACTCCCTTGATCAGAATCACCTCTTTTATACGAAATATTTGGCACCTTCGTGTTGTCACATCTAGAATATCCAATACAGACATGGAGACCTTGGACGACCAAGGACTGTAGACCTGACATTTGTCAAGCCTTCCAATTACCAGCGACACCAGCACCCACATATTCTACACATTACTACACCACTTGCAATACATAAGTAGACGTTAATGTTTACTCTTTTTCGACTAGGAGACAGCATCCCGCTATGCTCACGCAAATACGTAAACAAACTTTCTTTCAATTTTCAATTTATCGGGGCTCTTTACTAGACAGTCTGCAAATAGTAGCACGTTACTGCGCTACTAGCAATGCGTGAGTAGATGTTCATATTCACTCTTTTTCAACATATAGGCAGCATCCTTCAAAACGCACGCGGATAAGCAGATAGGGAGCTTAACGGCGTTCGTCTATTTATACGTTATTCAGACTGAACAGAAATGATGAATGAGAGAAAGCGTCTAATTTTACTGCGCTCTGTGAATTCCTGGACTTTCTCTCCAGTCGTTTCGCATCTCCCACTGCCACAATATCCGCAGAGGTCAGAATCCCAATTAGGGGAGTGGGGTGGGACGGAAGGTCACACAGCTTCTGAGCCCAACACCCTCACAATTTTCGTCCACGGTCAATGACCTGCGCCGCCGAAAATTCAATGTCCAGTTCGAATAGCCTCCACCGATATATTCTAATTTTAGGGCAGAATTCGGTATTCGCTTTTATGACCGGGTAAATTGTCCAGAATTGTTACCTTCAAAGGCCGGAGAGGATAGAATTGTCATTTCTGGTTTATTGAACGTCGACACTAAACCGCTGCAGTCACCCTGCTTGGAGACAATGATTTTCTTGCTCTCACAAACAAGTAGAAATTTGTATTTACGTAATTGTGTTTACGTAATTATATCAAGTAAATTATTAGTACATTTTTGCAAAAATGGACGTTAGAATATATTTGTGCGATTTCACATGCTAATACATGTCCTAGATTCCGGTCACGCATCTGAGCAATTTTTTCATTTAAAGGATAGTCTGGTATTAACCGTGGTAATCAACCTGCTAACACAAAGGTTAGTTTAAGAAAATCAGAGGTTTTATCAATTCCTAAATGTGAAACTAGCAGATCTATGCGGTTTGGTGCGCTAACGAGCGATAATAACGCAGATAGGGAAAACTGTTCTGCAATTTACATTTAGAATGTGGGCAGTTGACAAACCGCCATGTATGAAATCACACAAATTATTAAACGATATTTAGATGTAAATTTCACTGAATCATTATTATTAGACGTTATTTTATTTTTACTCTCCTGTTTACTACGTTGTTGGTATAAAGATACATTCTAAAATCTAAAAACGAAGTTTACTAAATTAGAGCCATTTCTGACTTTTTCGGGATATTGAGGTTTTCTAAATGAATCGGCATTTCTTAACAACGCAATGCTGTCTTGACTGGTTCTTTTCTTTTTTAATTTTTTTAAACTTGTGCTTAATTAACATAAATATTGGACTCATGAAATGGTGTCGGTTTGCGAGTGATTCGCAATCATTCGTAAATTTCGACACATTTCATGAGTTAGGTCGCTAACTGCATGTACCAACATTGATTCTCGTGTCGGCTGGGAATGAGGCAGATGCTGAGTTGCGTTCGCACTTAGTTGCTTGCCACCGCTAACCAATAGAATGACGACGGTCCGATGAGCAACACTCACAAATCCTTTGGTTCCCAAAATCAACTAACTTCGGCTATTTTCTGCCCTTTATGAGTGCTTAGACCAGTGCAATTGGTGAATTTTAAACAGGGAGGATTAAGGCGTTTCGCGTAGTAGGTCTTAGGAATGGAGATGTTAGGCTGTACCTTAAGGGATCGGGAATCTTGTTGAATAATCACACTTCAGCTCAAAAAACGCGACTAAGAAACAACTAAGCAGGAATAGAAGGAGGGATTAAGCTAGGCTTCTCAAAGTGATTATTGCTACTTGGGACATCAATGAGAACCAGCCCCGAGATTCGACGATTCACAGGATTATGAAGGGTCCATCAGCGAAAACTGCGTCCAATATCGCCGTTGGGTAAGTACTATAGAGGACAACGGATGCGTTGAGCGCACCAGCTTTACAAATAAGTGGTGCAGGGTGGTTTTCTCCGATGAAAAGATGCTTAGTTTGAATCGTCCGCACAGTGGATTTTAGATGTTTTCCATTTCAGCGAATGACCGAGTGAGAGCAGTTGATGACTTTTGAGCGAGGAGGAATTAAGGCCTTGAGTGCAAGCCGATTTTAGTAGCAGAGAGATCGGTTAGCGCCTGGCTACATCGAAAGTTGTGATGAATAGCCATAATGCATCTCTTGAATAGTATTCCCTCTCAATGGGACTTCTCTTGGCCCACGCTGTACAGTTATATGTGACCTGGAATCATCCTGAATGGATCCTGGACCATAACGCGTAAACAAATATACGTTGAGTACCCGCAACACGTTGTCACTTTTCTGTCACGCCGTGCGATAAATATATCAAAACAGTTCCTGTTAGATGTTAATTTTAGGCGCACACAGAAACTGGCAGCCAATAGGTTATCGAGACAGTCGCTAGTTAATACAGTAGGTGGACGAACTCATGAAATGTCGACCGAAATTCCGAAATGCGTTTTCGTTTCGAAAAGATTAACAAAGTAGGGTTGTAAAACAAATTATCATACTGCGCAATTCTATAATCACTCAGTTACCTCGGGATGTCGGCATTCGAACAAAGTTTGAGAAATGCTCTGACGTTTTTGTGTTCATTGGTCCGGTCTTCAGTAGGAGAGGAAAAACAAGGCGTAAACTGTTAGCTTGAGTAAAGTTTTATCACAAAATTATGTTGTTCCGCATCTATGAGGCACTCCATATGCCGGCGTCCCTTCGGTTCTAAACTGTAAAAGTGACCCCACGCAAATTATGAGTTCTGTTCACAGTGGGACGCTTGTCCCCATCGAACAATGGACTGACGCCAAGCCAGTGAATAGCACTCACAAGTCCTTTTGTTCAGGAAATTGACTAACGTCAGCCATTCTTCACCTTCTACGAATGCTCAGAACGGGGCAACTGATAGGCGTTGGGCGATGCGAGATTAAGGCATTGCATGCAGTTCGATCTTAAAAGTAGAGAAGTCGGTTGGCGCCTGAAGATATGGAAAGTCGTTTTAAATAACCGCACTGCATCCCATGAAAAGGTTGACAGGCAGTAACCACTCTTAAGAAATAAGAGAAAACTGTATACGGTAGATGTGCTTACTCATGAAATGTCAACCAAACTTTAGAAATGCTTTCTCTTTTCGAAAAGACAAATTAAGTAGTGTTGTAAAACTAATCATGATCCAGCATAAAGCTATAATGCTACAGTTACCTCAGGGTGTCGGCTTTCGAAAGAACTTATTTTCGGCTGCATACAAGATCTATACTCCTCAAAAAATGATTACTTAATTAGCATGCAATTTTCTTATTGATTTTCGATGCCCTTGACTATTCAATTATATTTCCTGGAAGACGCGCATAAAAATATTCGTTTTTCTACTTATTCGGTAGAAAATCACGTCTTCTTCCAATTTTTATACTCAAAAGAATAGTATAATTCGGTTTTAAAAAACTTTTCTAATTCCCGAATAATTTTGAACCCGACCTGCTGTTACACTTGCATACAGGGTTTCAAAACTACAAGCTGTATGTTTTCCGTGTACGGAAAACCATGCATTTCTCTACGGTGTGAAGAGGTGACCATATGAGTTTCATAAAATTAAGCGATGGATTTGAGCAATATTGTTAACTTTACAATCCTCATTCGTAAATGCAGATACATGACGTTTCATAAACGGCCATTTAACGGTATTAAAATCTTCTTCTTTTGAGTATGAAATTGGAAGAAGACGTGATTTTCTACCGAATAAGTAAAAGAATGAATTTTTTTATATATGTTTTCCATGAAATATAATTGAATTTTCAAGGGCTTCGAAAATCAACGAGAAAATTGCATGCAATTTAAGTAGTCATTTTTTGCAGAGTATAGATCTTGTATGCCGAAAATAAGTTCTTTCGAAAGCCGACACCCTGAGTTAACTGTATCATTATAGATTTATGCTGGATCATGATTAGTTTTACAACACTACTTAATTTATCTTTTCGAAACGAGAAAGCATTTCGAAATTTTGTTTGACATTTCATGAGTTAGCACATCTACTGTACCGCAGACGACTGGACCAGTTGTATGCAGTAGCGTACGCAACACAAGGCGAGCTTTGGCGTAGGAGCATACAATGACTAAAATTCACAGGATCACGAATTGTGCATCACTATTTGTTTGCTGAAGGCTTCGACCATCAGGGACAACGGATTTGCAGGGCTGAAGTGCCCATGTCTCCAGTGCGGTCGGCGCGTTGAGAATGGCCTTATAATTTTGGCCTTGGCTATCCATTTTATCGGACGTTATAATGAACTACTTTAGGGCTAAAATTTGTCCGCTCTAGAAACTGCACATTTTTATGCAAAAACAGATGATCATATGATTTTGAGACATACTGCAAAGCAGAAGAACGTTGTAGATGTCAATTCCGGCCGCCTGCGTCCGCGCGACCTGGGTGTCCGCTCGCAAAGCCGCGGCATGCAAACAAATAATCATTAATCGATAAGTTACTGACGCACGCTGGGAAGAACGTTACGGTCTTCTCTAACTCGTTTGCGGGGCTAATCATTCAGTCAGAGACAATTCGGCGCCGCTTGTCGTCCGAACCGAGCCGGTGCACCCCTGTGTCAGTCAGAGAGTGTTTTCTGGGGGTCTTAAAAACAGAAAACCGTAGCCTGACGCGCCCTCTAACGTGCCGCTAGATGCATCCGCATATTTCGACTTAGTTCACTATCAACGTTGCCTACAACAGAGAACGTGAACTTGGAAGAGAACATGTCACCTCTTATGGTCGCTATTGTGATTCTAAACTTTCTTTCGCTCTAGTTTAAATGACAATTCACTCCGCATGTTAGTTCTAGTTAGTAATTCCTATTCGGTAGAAGTTCGTGGATTAAAATGGGCATAGTCCCTACCAGGGAAAATTCTTCGGCCCCTTTTAGCCAGAAATATCGACAAAAGGATACGGCAGTTTAGCGTACACGTTAAATTTAATGTAATGCTACAATACAGGAATGATAAACTGGTAGCGGCAGGTTCTACATTTGATGACGGAATCCACCACAGATCGCCTCACACTCCTCCTTCGTCTCGAAGCGATTATAATTGCCACCGCAGCCGCCATACACGAATTTCACACAGGCACCCAACTGAGGATTGAAGGCATACATTTGCATCCGCGCTCTGCACCTGCCGGTCAGGATAGGCATGTAGCAGGGGTGCACCCATCCTGAAGAGGAGAAAGAATGCGTGAGGTGGGTAAGGATTAAACTCAGATCTCCATTCAGCATTTGTGCACTAGTTCCTGAGTGGAAGATAGAGCGGAATAACAGGCTGGCCGGCGGGCACAAGTGCGTAGTTGGGGCGTCTCAGACGGGGACGCTTGGAAATGTTGGACGTAATGTAATGAGAGGGAGGGGAGGAAGTGAAGGCCTTTCAGGTTTTGCCTCAAAACAAACAGGGTTAAATGATGGCTGTCCCTTCAGTTATGCTGCCGCCTTATGTGCCACTAGTGTGGACTGGCAGTGAGACGCAATGCAAATGCTGAGTTGCGTTCACAGTAGAATGCTCGTCACCGCTGGCCAATAGAATGACGACGGTCCAGTTAGTAGCACTCACGAATGCTTAGACCGGTGCAACTGATGGATTTTTTGACGAGGGGGAGATTAAGGCGTTGCGTGCGTGAGGCGGGTTAGGGCTGAACGCTGCTCCACCACTTTAACAGTTTCTAAGGAGACGTTGCGGCGTCTCCTCCGGGTACGCATAAACATGTCTGGCATAACGTCATGCAGACCAACTATGAGGTTAAATAACCGTAAACTAGTGACCGAATCTGTGAATTTAAGGCTGCGCGAGGTGATGTTGGGGGGTTCGCTCCAGAAAATTAAGTGCACAACTCACCCTCAACTGTTACCACGGAGAGAAGGCAGGCGGCGAATAGAAGAGCAATCATCGCGTAGAAGTGATGTCTGCGCCAGCCGTTTATGGACATATATTTATAGAAATTTTTACTGGGCCTCTGAGACGACAATTTGCCATAAACTACAATGCAGGAAGTAATTTGCGGACAGGGGGGAGGGACGCGCAGTCGTTGCGCAACGCCGGACAGCATAATCGTTGGCCGCTGATCGTCCTGCTAGAATATGCTGAGGCGCGTGTGGGAAATTTTCGAGAACGGAACTGTCCCTCCTCGGCGATGACATTTACGGTGCGGTAAAGTATGCCAAAATTGACTGAGTTCTCACTCACCCAACTGAGGGAGCTCAGAGCCGGTCTGGACGTAATCCCCTTTAACTGTCGTGAACCGTGGCTCCCTCGACTTGCAAAAGCACAATCGGCTGCATTTCTCTGTCAAGAACCATGACGGACGAAGGACGTGGGGCAGAAAGAATCACTTCCGGCCCAATTATGGTTGTGGACGGGCCATATTTGATGCTTGAACTTAACGTCCCAATAGTTGCCGCACAGAACGACCACCTATGGGATCCAGTCGAAGTTGTGTCACAAGGGTATCCACCGATCTGTTATCTAGCACGGGTGTTGGGGATCATGCCCCAGGGGTTGTGGATCTCGGGGCTGGGTATGACTGGCCGACGGCAGCTAATAAGTAAAAAATGTCTTTGTCGGTAATGCCATTCTGCCTGTAATACTGGCCGCTGAGCGGCTGTCGGCGAGACTCGATATTGAGCCGAAAAGAACAACGGAACCAGGGAGTCCCATAACGCACTCAGGGGGGTGCCCATCTACCATTGCTAGTATGAAACATCTCAAACGGCAGCACAATGAGCCCGTGGCTCAATGGTTAGGGTATTGGACCTTAACCAGCAGCCCGGATGATCGAGCCCAGGGGGTTGGCCAAAATGGTGAAGTGCGCATTCGATTAGAATGGATCGCGTAGACATATTTTTAATATTAATTTAGCAATCATATTCCAGGCACAGCAATATGTTGGCGTTTGGGCGCAGTTCTTTTCAGCCATTTAAAAACCGCACTCAACATGCAATATATTTGCTGATTCTAGATGTCCTTATATATTCAGAAATATTTTGCAAAAGGCAGGAACAAAATATCCTTTCTTGTAATTTTTTAACAGTAACTCTTGTCTTGTTCAACATTTATATTCTAATAAGGACACTTTTCCTTTTTTAAACATTTCTGAGGTTAAGAATAATTTTGAGCTCTATCTGCCGTTTCATTTGCGTTTAGGGTTTCTAGCCTACTGACTTCATAATTTCCACGTAATTAAAAACATTCATTCCTCTACTCCACCAAGTAGATGTCAAATAGGGCTCATAAAATTATTCACAAAATGTGGACTTTGTTGCCTACTTCACGAGGAGCAGTATTGAACAGATAGATACAATGCCATTTAAATAGACATTACACGACCTTGAAAATCTCGCAATTGAAAATTCATTTAAAATCGAAAGATGGTCCTACTTCGAGTGAAAAATTTGAAGAAAGCGTAATTTACCGCCAAAGGAATACATAGAGAATAGTGTTATATATGCTTCTTATACAATATTACTTAATTCATAAACCTATTCAAAAGCCAACAGACAGGTAACAAGATAATAAATTTTACAACCTCACTTAAGTAGTCCTTCTTAGATTACAGCGCATTTCATGGCATCAGTCACGGTCTGTTTAAGGACCTAACTCCAATTTGTGTCCTGAAACCAGGATGGATCAGTTGGACAAATCTCAATTTACGTTGTGTGCTTGGGGTTCAGGCGTCTGGCTATCAAAATTTGGCATTGGATATCATAAGTTGGCCGCGCCTGATAAGAGATAGGTGGCCGTAATTATCGCTTCTGCCTCTCAGTTTCTACCCAGTGCTACTGAACAGATATTAGTAACGGTTCATATTCACTGGTCCTGGAGGAATTAAGGGAAAATGCTCCGATCCGCAAGGATGCATTGGTTCCCATAAGGATTACACAGAGGGCCAGAGACCGTCCTTTCAAGGGTACCGATCTCTCAGTTGCAGGGTCTGGATTTGAGCACGTCTGACTGATGACGTCTCCTAAGTCAGAAATTGCCATTTCAGTCTACCGGTTCCGTTTTCGTAACACTTTTGATTATTGCTCAGCTGTAGTCATTAGAGCGTTTGCAAGAGCTCTGCACTCGGCCTATCATGAGGAACTGAATCCAAATTTTGTTATGAAACCAGGATAAATCGGTGTGTTTCATGCTCACTTTGCGTTGCGTACTCGGAATTGCAGCCGCCAAAGCATGAATCCCAATAGTCAGATTGTTCGGCCGAAACGTTGCGTGACCTCCCTGACTGGACCTTCTGTCCACGGGTGATCCACTGGTTGGACTTAGGTTGTGACTGACTCCAGCGACCATGCGTGCAACACTCCTTTGTTATGTTGCAACCGACAGTTCGACTGTCACATCCAACAATGCCCATCGTGAACTTCACAGCAAGGAGAAGCACGCACGACGACCCATGCGTGAGTTAGTTCATGTTGGTAGTAGACTTGCAAGGCATCTGCCATATTCCCTCCTCTTCCTTCTCCTTCTTCTTCTTCTTCTTCTTCTTCTTCTTCTTCTTCTTCTTCTCCTCCTTCTTCTTCTTCTTCTCCTCCTCCTCCTCCTCCGCCGCCGCCAACTGAACCCGGTGTGAAGGGAGAGTCAAGAAGACCAGAGGCAGGGAGGGCGCAGGTAGATGGAAAGCACGAGCCCACACTTTGACGCTATACTTTAAACCCCCCCTGGTCAACACATCAAATGAAAATGATTTTAACCCCCACCTTCTCCTCCCCCACCTGGACCCAGTGTCAAGATAAATTCAAGAAGACCGGGGGCGGGGAGGACACAGGTGGATGGTGCGGTTGAGCCCGCACCTTGATATTCCACTTCAAACCCCTGGTTCACCCAGGAAATAACCAGGATTATAACCGGAAACACGAATGACGGTTGGAGGGGCCGGCGGCAGGCGTCCCGATCTCTGCCGTCAACTGGGTTTGCCACCACACCTCCTAGATGCTTACATGTGTTTTGTTTTCTAAAACGCCTGTCCGAATCCCATATGGCCCCCATGTGTTAGCCCAGCGCATCTACCGCGTGGCTCGATGGAGCAAGGGAGCACTATTCCGTAACCACCTTAGCACACAACCTCACCTCCCCCCCCCAACTCTCCACCATGATTAAGAGATGAATATTAAACTTCCTCGACTAGCCTGTGACGCATGTATGCCCATGGCCGTAAATGAAAGAAACCAAAACGCTGACTCATAGTGGCTGGAAGCGTCCTTTTCCAGCTCTTCTAAGACCAACTCTGCAACTGGGCTGGATATCGGGGAGCCCGTCGGCGTTCCTTTGATCTCTTATAATGTTTTGCTATTAAAGGGAAATTAGATTCGGCGCCGAGTATGAGACCAGGGGATCGTTGCGCTTGTTAATGGACGACGAATCTGAGAACCTTGAATCGAACAGTTTGCGGCTCACGTGGTTGTCACCCCTTGCGAGGACAACGAGTCCCGTCGAATGAGCCGTCGCGTGAGATCTAGCTACTTCCCAACTCACCGCTGCTGCTTACTCAGCCATCCGCGTCCAGAGAAATGCCCCAGTTTCTCCGGCTTAAGTGCTCTGTTCACAACTGCGCCAGATCCGGTAAACGACTCTACACGTTTCCTACCGTGGCAGTGAGTCTTTCGGCCTCATGACCCGGCGCCTGATGGTTGCTTCTAGCCTACGTGCAATCTCAACTGCAAATAGAGTGAGAAGACGGCTGACGGCCTCCGAGACGTACTTCACTTACGGAAGAGCTCGCCAAAATTTAGGGTCAATCGCACTTTGTCTCCGTAGTATCATTTGCGCATGTGCTGTTTGGTTAAGTTGCTTGGGTAGCCATTAGCTCTCAGTATTGCAATCCGTCTCACTGCAGAGCGTCTCAATGCGCCGTTATAGCATCCTTACACAACTGCGTTTGTGACCGATCGGGAGGTTAGTGTTGGAGTTCAGTGCCTGCGCCGTATATGTCGCCTTCCTGAACACTTTGGTTTTAGGTCACCAAAATCTGTGCGGCAGACGAGGACATCTTGAAAAGCCAGCTGGTTATTTTACTCCTTCTCCATTTTAAATTGAATGTGTAGGAAGACGGCGTTGGAACGCTCTTTGGTGACGAAGACATTTTCCACATATCGAACCCAGAATGTCGGTCTACGGTGCCAGAAAACAAGAGACTTCAATCGTTTTAGGATCGCTTTGACTTTGAGTGTCGAGATCGACGAATCCATTGGCGTGCCCTCCACATGCTCGTACATTCTTCCGTCGAACGTAAACTACGTCTTGGAACAGACTTTGGCAACCGTATGGCGAAGGACCCCAATTAGTTGTTGATATAATCTGGGTCGTGTTTTGATGTATGTACTTGCAAAATCTAATTGTGTGCTGATGACTGGTAGTTGTACCAAAGAGCGGAGAAACAGAAAACCGACGACAGAAATGTCTGCCAGGGGATAGGTTCGGTCGTCCAATCATCAGGCGCTTTTTCAAGATTGAACCTCATGGAATATCCAGCTGGATACATTCACCATTTTTCTCGAAAGCATCGTTTTTGCCGCCGATCCTCTTCTATATTTTCCTTCATCCCGTCAGCTTACTTTCCAGCGTAAAATCCCCCATTACCACGATCCCCGTATGAGACGATTCACAGTATGTCGGTGAATAATTGGGGCCCTCCATCCTACCGTTGCCAAATATCCATCGACAGAGGAAAAAGAACAGCAGTAAATGGTCTATTTTGAGAGGGATCCTTGTTACCTCATACTATTTTCTAGCCGTTTGAATAGAACATCGCGTGTCAGTCCCGATGGGGCAGATGTGAATAATGGAACGACGCCATAATATGATCAGGCCGGCAGTTTTTCTAAGAATCTCGGCCAGGAATTCGGAAGCCGAATTGATGGATGTCATTGAGCCCCCTCGGAGGACTTTAGTTTACGAGTCATTTGTTTGAAATGATTTTGAGAGGGACAGCCTTTCAAGAATTTACCTATTCACCTGTCAGAAGGTGCAAATTATTTGTGGCTTTTCAGAAGAGAGAAGAACACAGACCAGCTGTAGTCGTGAAAAATAAGGAAATTGCAAGCACTCAAAATACACATTTTAAGCTCGGTCTACTTCGATCGCCACCTAGGCCCAATTTTTCAACATTTCGATCGAATCACCCTGCACCATACACCGAAAGAGGGGAATCTTGGATTAGGAAAAGTTACATAGCGTGGATGAACCATGACAGTCGTATTCATCCCTGTGTGAAGATGGTGGGAGGGAGAATATTCATATCCCCTAGAACTAAGGAAAACTGCTTATTCTTGCGTAGTAAGACGTAATTTCTAGAACTTAAATTTGGCGCTGCAAACGAAGGGCTGCCAATTGCTATTTATTTTTCCCACAGCATCTCGAAAGTGAGCGGCAGTTTGATATGCTCGTTGAATTAGTTGCCACTAATGGGAGACATACTCATCCGCTAGCGTGAAATCCGGTCGGTCTAATACCGTCAAATGGTCGAAATCGAACCCGCGCTCTGATTCGGATGAATGAGCAGTCATCGGGAGCACTTTGTCGTCTTGTCCATCGGCAGGTGCGTGTTCACGCATCCCCGTCCGGAATTGTTCACCGGCCTAACTAACAAGTGAGGGGATGTACGGCTGTGCACTCGCTCCTACCCTCTTTGGCCTTATGTTCTCCACCCTGCTTATGGATGCCTATCGTGTGGCATGGACTGAAAGGTAGGTCAGCTTCCAAACCGACGACAGGCACAAGTTCAGATCAGATCAGATTTATTAAGGGAAAGGTAGGCGAGCGTCTTTGAACTCCCTTTTGGTAACAATACCGTCATAAAAAAACAATGTGTAAGGCAAATGTCGAAGAAAATTAGGTAAGTAATTACATACAATAAGCATTGCTTACTGGTATGCATTTCTCTGTGGATGTCTTCTATGTCAAAATTGTACACTCAGTACGGTACTGAATGGACCAAGTAATGTCGAAGCAAGCGCATATGCTGCGGTCAGGAGATAGCGAAAAAGGCAAAACGTAATGTTACTAAAATATAGAGAGTAACATGCTTTATAACGTAAAACCTTGGGTGGGGCGGGTGGTACAAGGGGGAAATATGTTAATTTCTGATGCTGTGGAGGTACATATCCCTCTAATGGTCAAGCTTTCTCTTAAACGAGTCTACGGATAAGGACATGACGAAGTCAACAGGCAGGGCATTCCATGCCTTTACCACTCTGGCTGAAGAAGGACTTCCCTGCGTCCAGTCTCGCCCCGGTCACGCGTAGTTTCAGATGGTGTCCTCTCAAGCTTGTAGTGGTGGCCAGCTGAAAGAAGTCACGGGATGTGAGGCAGCAATCCTGACCGTAGCATTCGAAACGTTTGAATTAGGTCGCCACGTAGTTGTCTGTAGTCCAGGGGAAAAAGCTTAAGATTTGACAGTCTAGTTTCGTAAGGTAGGTTTTTATGACCTCTGACAAGCTCGGTTGCCTGTCGTTGAACTTTTTCGAGGGTGGTACGGTCTTTGACAGTCCAGGGTCTCCAGGCCTGAATGGCAAATTCTAACTTTGGGCGCACAAACATCCCGACGACCTTGTGAAAGCACTCTTCGTCAAACGTGGCAAATGCCCGCTTGATAAGATATAAGCTTAAGGAAGGAGACAGGATCGCCGGGACAAGAGCTTTATTAGCCTGACATTTCGGATTCCTACTCGAATCCATCATCAGAGACAAAAAAGCAGAAACGGGTGGTTGTTGCACAAGGGACTGCGGTATTCAAAGGATGCAGTCACCATGCTACCGAATACCTATGAGCATTCACGGCTCCCCCCTTCATCCGGAATTGTCGCACTTGGTGTGATCATTGCTTGATGGCCGACATTCGAGTCGATAATTGCTGCAATTTCATCACGTGCGTTGGATGTTGGCGTGATTATTGCACGACCATCTGACACACCGACCCCGGTGTTGGGAAAAGTGTTCACCTCTGCGCTCCCGGCATGGCTTAATACTCCGCCTAGGCGAAGTTTTAGCACGGAGTATGGAATGGGAAGCTCGTGCTCGAGCGTCATGTAGGCTGCATTAAGACGGGGTTGTTACAGCATGACTTTCTGTCCCAAGTGAACCGAGGTATGCCCCGGATGGCAGTCTTCCAAGTCACTGCTATTAGCACATTGTAATTGTTTGGAAACACGTCAGATTGGTTGCAAATGAGACGTATGCGCCGTGTGCCGGCCTCATCTGAACGCATAACGGAATAACACGTGGAATATTTGACTAAAATGAAGGCTACTGTGCCGTATGACCGGTTCAGCATAGAGGCCTATTTAATGAAATTGGTTGACGCGTTATTTAACGATGAATATGTTTATGCGGATACATTACATGAAGACGATATAAGTAGCAGCTATACTGTCCTTAAAACTACAAGGTCAGGCTGCACGCATGCTCGGATCGCGCATACATGAACATGAGCTGGCTGTGCAACCGGTTGATGAGTTATCACTTGTGGCTTTCCACACCCTCAAAATGGTCAGGAGTTCAATAGTTTGTCCAAAGACTCTACTTAAGTAATGCTTTTCAGACAATGACAATTTCGATTAATCTCATTGTGAGATAAGTGTGAAGCAGTTGGCTTCTCTTTCCATGCTCGTCTTCGTTTACTGGCATCCTGTCAGGCGTTTTAACTGGCGAGGATGGAGTAAGAAAATGGTAGCCGGTGGACTGAGTCTCTCGGGAATGGTGGTAATACGGGCGAGGCCTTATAGCGGGCAGTTGGTTGGTGGGGGAGGTGACAATTTTAAAAAAGTCAAAAAATTGCAGTAAAGTCGTCTATTTGGTACAATAAGAAACGGAAATAAAACACGAAATTCAAGAAACGTTTTAAATAGTTTTAATTAAAAAATTGAGAAAAATGAATAAAAAGTCGCTGGTTAATTTACATTCGTAGCCAATAGGGAGAAAAGGCTGTGACCTTGCAGTCGGCAAACAAGTCCGAATGATGAAATTCTGGGGTTGAATATTGACATGCGCGATAATCATTCGAGGTAATAAAAACACTGTGACGGCGCACTTGTCTACAAATTTGAACGCGTGTCACACTCTACACGGTCATTTACTCCACAGGACGTGCAGACAACATTACCAAGAGTGCTGAATTAAGGGGAAATTTCGCAACCCTAACACCCAGCAGGGAGTATCCAGTGTGCTTTCAATGATAATGGGCTAGGACTTTGAAATCCCTACTTTTTATTTATCAGCGTTTTATTTATCCCCATGCGTGAGCTCCAAATAAATTGTCAGTATAAACATATTATTAGCATAATTTAAGTAGCATTATTTTTAATACTAATCTCTGTGGACGTTGTTGCCTTCACAAGATGGCAGAGGATGGAGTTGTCATTTGTGGTTTGTTGTATGTCGCCACTCAGCCTCTGCAAAGCCAGAAATGGCCATCCCAGTCTCCCTTGTCTTTGTTGGTAATACTACTGTGCTTCACTGTGAGTCATCTGTTGCACTGACCTATCTGTCTTCTACTCGACTTATCGCGTCGGAATTAGCGACCGTCGTTGTGTTCTCTGGGCTGCACTGTGGATTGGGCGCCGTAGAATAACTACAGGCTAGCAAGCCTCACCTCCATTTGTTTCAAAGTGATGGAGAAAATAATTAATAAGGCGTTGATACATTTTCTTGAGCAGAATTACCTTCTCTCCGATGCCCAACACGGCTTTCGCAGTGGTGGACCCAGTCTCATGAGTCGGATATTTTCACCTGGACGCTGGACCAAAGCACGCGACGAAGGCAATTTGATTCTCGCAACGTACTTCAACTTCAAGAATGCCTCCGACAGCCTCTCTCACAGACGTCTCTTGCACGAACTGCGCAGCCTAGGAGTTCATGGAAGTCTCCTTGTATACATCCAGAACATCTCCATTGGAAAGTCGCAAAGAATCGGGCGTCAGCAGTCCTCTGAGTGGCGATTAGTGTTCCACTGGACTCAGTCTTAGACCCCACGTTATTCTTCTTTTTGGTAAATTACTGCGTCAGGAACTTAAACCGTGATGTCATACTGTTCACTGACGGCATACAACAGCTGAATGTTGTTCAGAATGCGGCAGACATTGTCCACATGCAGCTAAATTCGAACAGACTCGAGGACTGGTTGGAGCACTGACTTATTCATATATGTGCACTTTTTTCAAATCAGCAGCAGCAGCAGCAGCGGAACCTGTAGTTGTGCGATTTACTTTCTAGAGGGTACACCACTGCAACAGGTTGACTGTCTGAAGGATTTGGGCGTGTGGATTATATCATCTTTCAAACCAACACTGAACTGTCTGAAGTTAGCCAATTCGGCCATGTCTACATTGCAACTCACTGGGCGAGCCTTTATGGGATTTTACAAAGGTAGCTTTTCAAAGATATTTGACAGCTTCGTGTGATCCCATCTAGAATATGTCATACAGTTATGGAGACCTTGGACTGTCAAGGACGGTAGTGATTTAGAGAACGTCCAGAGTCGGGCGACAAAAATGACAACCGGTCTGGCCTAAGAAACCGGACTACTAACTCTCAGCCTGATTCTCCCTTCCCACAGGCAACTACACGATGGTCTTATACTATCCTTCCACATTATGCATGGCCTAGCATGCTGTATTGTCCGCAGTGATTTCTTCACTCAAGCCAACACGCTCGCTTCGTGCGTCATCCCCTAGGACTACGCGCAGGCAAGACAAGCTACAATGAACGGAGATTTTTCTAAACTGACTGAGTAGTTGCAAAGTGGACCAACGTGGCCACTGATGCTACACTCTCCCCCTATGTGGATTCGTTAAATTATAGGCTCGGCACGTCTCCAGCTTCCCGATTGCCAGCCACATGCGCATTCACATAATCAGTGGCTGAATTTGCACATTACTTTACTGCTAACAATACGCAAGTAGATGTTCCTGTTCAGTCTTTTTCGTCTGGGGGGCAGTTTCCTGCTATGCTCTCGCAAATACGTAAACAATCTCTCCTTCAATTTTTAATTTATCGGGCTCTTTACCAGACAGTCTGCAAACAATAGGGAGTTCAACGGCGTTCGTCTATTTTTACGCTAGTAAGACTGAACACAACTGATGACTGAGAGAAAGCGCCTAATTTCACTGCGGTCTGCGAATACGTGGACTTTTCTCCGATCGCTTCGCATCTCCGACTGCCGCACTGTACACGTAGGGCAGAATTCGGTTTCGGCGTCTAAGTCCAACACCCTCACTACATTCGTCCACTCTCAATGACCTGCGGCTCTGAAAATTCAATGCCCCACCGATATATTTTAATTTTAGCACAGAATTCGATATTGGTTTTTATGACCTGGTAAATTGTACAAAATTGTTTTCTGCAAAGGCTGGGGAAGAAGGAATTGTCATTTCTGGTTCGTTGAACGTTGATACTAAGCTGCTGCAGTCACCCTTCTCGGAGACAATGCTCATTTTGCTCGCACAAACAGAATGTTTCGAAATCGCAAGCCTCTATATGCGTATCCTTGTTCATTTGCACACCTGAGCATACATACATCACATGCTGATTAAGAAATTTTGGTATCCACCATGGTGCAGAGTGGGGGGAGGTGAGGTTTTGTACTGCGGTTCTCACGTTTTAATGCCCCACCCCAACCGGCCACACGTTAGATACGCTGAACAAAGTCGAGGTCATATTGCATTGTGGCAGGAGTTATCGGAATACGCACCATAACCAATTTCAACATCTCGGGATTGCTGTGGCAGACACAGTTGATGACAGAGATCGGGCACATTAAAAGCCCTGTCGCTCTCCCCCACTAACTCATTGGAATTGTTGATTAAAAGGCTGGTCATTTGTTGTGTGAAACAAGGGGTGTGAAGTGGGTCGTCAAGGTGTGGGTTTGAGCGTGCCATCTACTTGCGCCTTCCCCGCCTATGGGCTTCTGGAGTTTGTCTTGACACCGCGCCAGTGTGTGGGAGGAGGGCAGAGTCAGGTAAATGCCGGGAGTTGGTCGTGTGACTTCAGGTCGGCTCGTCTGGGACGGCTCGCTGCAAGGGGTGAATGACCTTGAGGCAGCGAGGTCTTGAACAATGACGCCAGACGGGTCAGGATGGCTGGCTGCCACAAATTGTAGCACCGTTTGCTGCAAATAGCCGTAGCAACGTCTTTGATTTTGTAACGAGGAGAATGTCGCAACGATTCCAGATGGAGAGCTGTTACTGGCAGAAGGAATGACTGACATGGGAGACCAAACCCGCGACTCCGTCGTCGACCTTGATGTGCCTTGCGGTAGTCTTCCTAGGCGTGCAAAATCGCCTAATGATGTGTGACGATTCTGTTGTCTTGTGCCGTGGGCTCGCTGTATTAGTGAGATGGCGTCGAACGATACATGCACACCGCCTTTCTCGTGATAATGATTAGTCCGAAGTTTGAGTGATTACAGGCAAAGGGCCTGCAGAGACTGACCTTGGATACTTCAACTTGGGTTCAAATTTTCGTCCTCCGAGGGGTTATTATTCTTTGAGATTTCCGAACTCTGGATGTTCCTGCAGTCAACCGCAATTTAGAAAATTGAATTTCAGCCAGCAATATTAGCATCGTCAGCAATTTAAAACACCACCGCAGAACATGGACTTCGACACTGACAGTTCTGCATACGAGTCCAACAAGACAAATCTTCCAGCAAACGAAACGCTTAGAACAATCTTTTCAAAGACTGAGTCTCATTTCGAAACTTAGGCATTAGCTTTACCCTTATTTCAAAGCATTAGCTTAAATTTCTATTAACTGAAGTACCGTTGAATTCGACTGGGTTTCTGTTGTCTGAAGTCTCGAAGTATTCGCTTAGATTTCCGTTGTCTAAAGTTTCCCAGACATCTGAAGCCCTTATACCTTCTTTTGATTGTGACTCTCTCCGGCTGCCAACCTTTTGGCCTTTGTTGCATCCTTGACTTTGGCGCATAAAGGCATGGGAAATGTAGAAGTGTACGATCCTTCAGTCCCTCGGGATAAAAAAAGGCGGTGGAGGGCGGGAGTCGATCCCCCAACCCTCGCCTCAGGAGGTGAGCGCCTTGTAGTGGACAGCCATAATGGCTACGTCGTGCCTCTCGCTAGCGCCTGCACCTTCGTCCTAGCGACAGCATGCTATGGCACGCACGTCTGCCCGGTTTCGATTTGTCTCGTTGCAATTCACTGCCTGCACCACGCGAGGCTTGTCACTACCTTCGCGTGGGCTCGGAGCCAATCAACGCAACTCCTATCGCTGATTGTTAAGACAGGCGGGAACAGTCCAGAACAATAGAGTAAACAATCTGCAACGACACTTTTGCAGCGGCGACCTTCGGCGACAGAGGGCTCGTCGCTCTAGCGGACGCCGCCTCCGCGGCGCTGGACGCATCCTCGTCCGGTTGCCAAATTTTCCCTTCACTATTCTGTATAGAATAAAGTGTCCTAACTAAATGGCGTCTTGCATCTAACAACTTGGCATATGGCCCGAAGTTGTGACGTACTGAGCGTACACTATCACCGCTTAGCCGCTACAGCCTAAAGAATATTTATTGCATTAACCCCATAATTCGAGGATACGCCGGACTTGGCCATGAACATAGTACACTGGCAACTCCATGTCGACCAGCGTCGAGTCACATCGGGCAGGGAGGATCTAACGAATGCAGTACGCCAGAAGTGGCTCAAAACAGGACGGATATGGCCCGCGACGCAAATTATGTCGGGAAATCCGCTACGACTACACAGGATTTTCTACCAGATGCCGAACCTTCAAACTGTTGTGCGCGGTGTAACTATTGCCGAGATCTCGCGTTAAGCATTATATCGTTGGAGACGAACATGAACTTCCCCATAGACCTCATTGCCTTGTTACTAAAGTATGATAAGTTCAGGTCAATTGCTGAATTCAGCAGCAGCCAACAGATAGTTTCAAGACTGACAGAGTTGACGAACAGCAACCCACTAATAGAAGGATTGCCGTTTCAGGAAATCGCTGACTGTAGAAATAAAAAAGTGCTGAAAGAAGAGGTAAACGAAAACATGAACATACAGCACCACCCTCACCACGAGCGGTGGTAAAGGACAATCCAAAATCGCAAATTAAGTTGGGAAGTGATAATGGCGGTGCACACACATCATCGATAACTACCCAGCTGAAGAACAATGACCAGCTCACTGGCAGAGTAGAAGCTGTCCGATCACCAGAGAAGAAGGTAAAAGGATTCGACATAGAAAAGACTACCGCATGGACGGAAGCCCCAGAAGAAATTGCGGAGTATATGACAAGGCATGATATTAATCCGCCGCAGAAGAGCAGAAAACAGACGATCATCGTCCCCCGCAATGACACCGAGGAGAAGCTAGCAACTAATAATAAGACTCAAAGAAGAAGACACGATCGCCGGGACAAGAGCTTTATTAGCCGGACATTTCGGATTCCTACTCGAATCCATCATCAGAGACAAAAAAGCAGAAACGGGTGGTTGTTGCACAAGGGACTGCGGTATTCAAAGGATGCAGTCGCCATGCTACCGAATACCTATGAGCATTCACGGCTCCCCCCTTCATCCGGAATTGTCGCACTTGGTGTGATCATTGCTTGATGGCCGACATTCGAGTCGATTATTGCTGCAATTTCATCACGTGCGTTGGATGTTGGCGTGATGATTGCTCGACCATCTGACACACCGACCCCGGTGTTGGGAAAAGTGTTCACCTCTGCGCTCCCCGCATGGCTTGCTACTCCGCCTAGGCGAAGTTTTAGCACGAGCTTCCCATTCCATACTCCGTGCTGAAACTTCGCCTAGGCGGAGTAAGAAGCCATGCGAGGAAGGATAAGTCGAGTAGAAGACAGATAGGTCAGTGTAACAGATGACTCACAGTGAAGCACAGTAGTATGACCAACAAAGACAAGGGAGACTGGAATGGCCATTTCTGGCTTTGCAGAGGCTGAGTGGCGACATACAACAAACCACAAATGACAACTCCATCCTCTGCCATCTTGTGAAGGCAACAACGTCCACAGAGATTAGTATTAAAAATAATGCTACTTAAATTATGCTAATACTATGTTTATACGGACAATTTATTTGGAGCTCACGCATGGGGATAAATAAAACGCTGATAAATAAAAAGTAGGGATTTCAAAGTCTTGACCCATTATCATTGAAAGCACACTGAATGCTCCCTGCTGGGTGTCAGGGTTGCGAAATTTCCCCTTAATTCAGCACTCTTGGTAATGTTATCTGCACGTCCTGTGGAGTAAATGACCGTGTAGAGTGTGACACGCGTTCATATTTGTAGACAAGTGCGCCGTCACAGTGTTTTTATTACCTCGAATGATTATCGCGCATGTCAATATTCAACCCCACAATTTCATCATTCGGACTTGTTTGCCGACTGCAAGGTCACAGCCTTTTCTCCCTATTGGCTACGAATGTAAATTAACCAGCGGCTTTTTATTCAGTTTTCTCAATTTTTTAATTAAAACTATTTAAAACGTTTCTTAATTTTTGCGTTTTATTTCCGTTTTTTATTGTACCGAATAGACGACTTTACTGCAGTTTTTTGACTTTTTTAAAATTGTCACCTCCCCCACCAACCAACTGCCCGCTATAAGGCCTCGTCCGTATTACCACCATTCCCGTAAGACACGGTCCACCGGCTACAATTTTCTTACTCCATCCTCGCCAGTTAAAACGCCTGATAGGACGCCAGTAAACGAAGAAGAGCATGGAAAGAGAAGCCAACTGCTTCACAATTATCTCACAATGAGATTAATCGAAATTGTCATTGTCTAGAAAGCATTACTTGAGTAGAGTCTTTGGACAAACTATTGAACTCGTGACCCATTTTGAGGGTGTGGAAAGCCACCAGTGATAACTCATTAACCGGTTGCACAGCCAGCTCATGCTCATGTATGCGCGATCCGAGCATGCGTGCAGCCTGTCCTTGTAGTTTTAAGGACAGTATAGCTGCTACTAATATCGTCTTCATGGAATGTATCCACATAAACATTTTCATCGTTAAATCGCGCGTCAACAGATATCATGAAATAGGCCTCAAAGCTGAACCAGTCATACGGCACAGTAGCCTTCATTTTAGTCAAACATTCCACGTGTTATTCCGTAATGCGTCCAGATTAGGCCGGCAGTCGGCACATACGTCTCATTTGCAACCAATCTGACGTGTTTCCAAACAATAACAATGTGCTAATAGCTGTGACTTGGAAGACTGCCATCTGGGGGATACCTCGGTCCACTTGGGACAGAGAGTCATGCTGTAACAACCCCGTCTTAATGCAGCCTACATGACGCTTGCACACAGTTGGGATTGGGACCGACGTTCTGTGTGTGTGTGTGTTTGATTGACGTTCTGGTGATACCTACTTCGTCTGCGACAACTTCGGCCTGTTCATAACACGGAGAAAACGGTGGTTATGCATCAAACGAGTGAGGAAAAAGAGGTCATCTGCTTCGCAGCTATCTCATGAAAGGTTAAACGATATTCGGAAATGTGTCTTTGTCTAGAAAGGATTGCTTATTATGGTCGCATAACTGACTATCACACAACATAAGAGTGGGCTGTTTCACTCACGTCAGCATACCGGCTTTCGAAAGAGCACCTTTCCCGCCGCTAGTTTGAATTTTTGTACTGATTTTCGATGTCCTTCTTTATTTACTTATATGTTGTAGAATACATGCAAAAACGTATTATTTGTACTATGCTTAATTAGTAGGAAACGGCGTCTTCTTCCAATCGTCTGCTTAAGGAAAAGATATGTTTCGCCTTTAAAATGTTTCTCATTTTTAACATTGAAAATATATGGTATGATCCACATCTACTGCGAAATTCAATAAGACGTATGTGACCTTTTCTTAACAGCACACATAATTGTATAATTTTCGTTACAGGAAAGATGAACAGCTGGCAGTTGGCTGACTGGGGTTGGAGTTTAACACAGACCGGAGGCCACCATGAGGCGTCGGGTGATGAGACCAAAAGACACACCGCCACGGCAAAAAACATCTGGATTCGTTTACCGGATCTGGTGAAGTTGCGGACAAAGCAACTACGTCGGAGAAACTGGAAGACTGCTCCGATCGCGCGGCACCGGTAGGGAAAAATGACGCCAAGTCTCAGGTCGCGGCCCATTCGATGAGACCCGGCCACACATTCAAGTTCGATGAGGCTGAAATTCTCGGGAGAGGGGATAATCGTGTTAGCCGCGAGTTGCTTGAGTCATGGTTAGCGGGACCTCAGTCTACCAACAAGCGCAACGACATCCCCACTCCATATTCCATGCTGAGGCATAGGCTGGCCAAGGTAATTGACCACTCGTGGAGCACGCTAGCCGGTGAGCCAGATGGCGGAGCAATCATCACGCCAGCATCCAACACGGGTGATGACATTTCGGCAATTAACAACTTGCATGCCGTGAAGAAGGTGACACGATCGCCGGGACAAGAGCTTTATTAGCCTGACGTTTAGGATTCCTTCTCGAATTCATCTTCAGAGACAAAAAAGCAGAAATGGGTGGTTGTTGCACAAGGGACTGCGGTATTTAAAGGATGCCGTCGCCATGCTACCGCATACCTATGAGCATTCACGGCTCCCCCCTTCATCCGGAACCGTCACACTTGGTGTGATCATTGCTTGATGGCCGACATTCGAGTCGATTATTGCTGCAATTTCATCACGTGCGTTGGATGTTGGCGTGATTACTGCACGACCATCTGACACAAAGACCCCAGTGTTGGGAAAAGTGTTCACCTCTGCGCTCCCCGCATGGCTTGCTACTTCGCCTAGGCGGAGTAACAAGCCATGCGGGGAGCGCAGAGGTGAACACTTTTCCCAACACCGGGGTCTGTGTGTCAGATGGTCGAGCAATCATCACGCCAACATCCAACGCACGTGATGAAATTGCAGCAATTATCGACTCGAATGTCGGCCATCAAGCAATGATCACACCAAGTGCGACAATTCCGGATGAAGGGGGGAGCCGTGAATGCTCATAGGTATTCAGTAGCATGGCGACTGCATCCTTTGAATACCGCAGTCCCTTGTGCAACAACCACCCGTTTCTGCTTTTTGTCTCTGATGATGGATTCGAGTAGGAATCCGAAATGTCAGGCTAATAAAGCTCTTGTCCCGACGATCGTGTCTCCTTCCTTAAGCTTATATCTTATCAAGCGGGCATTTGCCACGTTTGACGAAGAGTGCTTTCGCAAGGTCGTCGGGATGTTTGTGCGCCCACAGTTAGAATTTGTCATTCAGGCCTGGAGAGCCTGGACTGTCAAAGACCGTACCACCCCCGATAAAGTTTAACAACAGGCAACCGAGCTTGTCAGAGGTCATAAAAACCTACCTTACGAAACTAGACAGTCAAATCTTAAGCGTTTTCCCCTGGACTACAGACAACTACGTGGCGACTTAATTCAAACGTTTCGAATGCTACAGTCAGGATTGCTGCCTCGCATCCCGTGACTTCTTTCAGCTGGCCACCACTACAAGCTTGAGAGGACACCATCTGAAACTACGCGTGACCGGGGCGAGACTGGACGCAGGGAAGTCCTTCTTCAGCCAGAGTGGTAAAGGCATGGAATGCCCTGCCTGTTGACTTCGTCATGTCCTTATCCGTAGACTCGTTTAAGAGAAAGCTTGACCATTAGAGGGATATGTACCTCCACAGCATCAGAAATTAACATATTTCCCCCCTGTACCACCCGCGCCACCCAAGGTTTTACGTTATAAAGCATGTTACTCTCTATATTTTAGTAACATTACGTTTTGCCTTTTTCGCTATCTCCTGACCGCAACATATGCGCTTGCTTCCTCATTACTTGGTCCATTCAGTACCGTTCTGGTTATTGTACAATTTTGACAAAGAAGACATTCACAGAAAAATGCATACCAGTAAGCAATGCTTACTGTACGTAATTACTTACCTAGTTTTCTTCAACATTTGCCTTACACATTGTTTTTTTATGACGGTATTGTTACCAAAAGGGAGTTCAAAGACGCTCGCCTACCTTTCCCTTAATAAATCTGATCTGATCTGAACTTGTGCCTGTCGTCGGTTTGGAAGCTGACCTGCCTTTCAGTCCATGCCACACGATAGGCATCCATAAGCAGGGTGGAGAACATAAGGCCAAAGAGGGTAGGAGCGAGTGCACAGCCCAACATCCCCTCACTTGTTAGTTAGGCCGGTGAACAATTGCGGACGGGGATGCGTGAACACGCACCTGCCGATGGACAAGACGACAAAGTGCTCCCGATGACTGCTCATTCATCCGAATCAGAGCGCGTGTTCGATTACGGCCATTTGACGGTGTTAAACCGACCGGATTTCACGCTAGCGGATGAGTATGTCTCCCATTAGTGGCAACTAATTCAACGAGCATATCAAACTGCCGCTCACTTTCGAGATGCTGTGGGAAAAATAAATAGCAATTGGCAGCCCTTCGTTTGCAGCGCCAAATTTTAGTTCTAGAAATTACGTCTTACTACGCAAGAATAAGCAGTTTTCCTTAGTTCTAGGGGATATGAATATTCTTCCTCCCACCATCTTCAGACAGGGATGAATACGACTTTCATGGTTCATCCACGCTATGTAACTTTTCCTTATCCAAGATTCCCCTCTTTTGGTGTATGGTGCGGGGTGATTCGGTCGAAATGTTGAAAAATTGGGCCTAGGTGGGGATCGAAGTAGACCGAGCTTAAAATATGTATTTTGAGTGATTGGAATTTCCCTATATTTCACGACTAAACCTGGTCTGTGTTCTTCTCCCTTCTGAAAAGCCACAAAAAATTTGCACCTTCTGACGGGTGAATAGGTAAATTCTTGAAAGGTTGTCCCACTTAAAATCATTTCAAATAAATGACTCGTAAACTAAATCTCTTCCGAGGGGGCTCAATGACGTCCATCAATTCGGCTTCCGAATTCCTGGACGAGATTCTTAGAAAAACTGCCAGCCTGATCGTATTATGGCGTCGTTCCATTATTCACATCTGCGCCATCGGGACTGACACGCGATGTTCTATTCAAACGGCTAAAAAATAGTATGAAGTAACAAGGAGCCCTCTCAAGATAGACCATTTATTGCTGTTCTTTTTCCTCTGTCGATGGATATTTGGCAACGGTAGGATGGAGGGCCCCAATTATTCACCGACGTACTGTGAATCGTCTCATACGGGGATCGTGGTAATGGGGGATTTTACGCTGGAAAGTAAGCTGACGGGATGAAGGAAAATATAGAAGAGGATCGGCGGCAAAAACGATGCTTTCGGGAAAAATGGTGAATGTATCCAGCTGGATATTCCATGAGGTTCAATCCTGAAAAAGCGCCTGATGATTGGACGACCGAACCTATCCCCTGGCAGACATTTCTGTCGTCGGTTTTCTGTTTCTCCGCTCTTGGGTACAACTGCCGGTTATCAGCACACAGTTAGATTTAGCAATTACATACATCAGCAGACGACCCAGATTATATCAACAGCTAATTGGGGTACTTCACCATACCGTTCCCAAGACATACTTTACGTTCGATGGAACAATATGCGAGCATGTTGATGGGCACGCCAATAAATTAGCCGATCTCAAGGTTCAAAGCCAAAGCGATTCTAAGACGGTCGAAGTCTCTTTTTTCTGGCACCGCAGACCGACCTTCTGTGTTTTATATGTGGATGATATCTTCGTCACCAAAGAGCGTTCCAACGCCGTCTTCCTGGACATTCATTTTACAATGGAGAAGGAGTAAAATAACCAGCTGGCTTTTCAAGATGTTCTCGTCTGCCGCTTAGATTGTGGTGACCTAAAAACCAAAGTGTTCAGGAAAGCGACATATACGGCGCAGGTACTGAACTTCAACACTAACCACCTGATCGGTCACAAACGCAGTTGTGTAAGGATGCTATAGCGGCGCGTTGAGACGCTCTGCAGTGAGACGGATTACAATACTGAGAGCTAATGGCTACCCAAGCAACTTAACCAAACAGCACATGCGCAAATGATACTACGGAGACAAAGTGCGATTGGCCCTAAATTTTGGCGAGCTCTTCCGTAAGTGAAGTACGTCTCGGAGGCCGTCAGCCATCTTCTCACTCTATTTGCAGTTGAGATTGCACGTAGGCTAGAAGCAACCATCAGGCGCCGGGTCATGAGGCCGAAAGACTCACTGCCACGGTAGGAAACGTGTAGAGTCGTTTACCGGATCTGGCGCAGTTGTGAACAGAGCACTTTGGCCGGAGAAACTGGGAGATTTCTCCGGACGCGGATGGCTGAGTAAGCAGCAGCGGTGAGTTGGGAAGTAGCTAGATCTCACGCGACGTCTCATTCGACGGAACTCCTTGTCCTCGCAAGGGGTGACAACCACGTGAGCCGCAAACTGTTCGAATCAAGGTTCTCAGACTCGTCGTCCATTAACAAGCGCAACGATCCCCTGGTCTCATACTCGGCGCCGAATCTAATTTCCCTTTAATAGCAAAACATTGGAACAGATAAAAGGAACGCCAGTGGATCACCCGTGGACAGAAGGCCCAGTCAGGGAGGTCACTCAACGTTTCGGCCGAACAATCTGACTATTGGGATTCATGCTTTGGCGGCTGCAATTCCGAGTATGCAACGCAAAGTGATCATGAAACACACCGATTTATCCTGGTTTCAGAACAAAATTTGGATTCAGTTCCGCATGACGCGCCGAGTGCAGAGCTCTTGCAAACGCTCTAATGACTACAGCTGAGCAATAATCAAAAGTGTTACGAAAACGGAACGCGGTAGACTGAAATGGCAATTTCTGACTTAGGAGACGTCATCAGTCAGACGTGCTCAAATCCAGACCCTGCAACTGAGAGGTCGGTACCCTTGAAAGGACGGTCTCTGGCCCTCTGTGTTATCCTTATGGGAACCAATGCATCCTTGCGGATCGGAGCATTTTCCCTTAATTCCTCCAGGACCAGTGAATATGAACCGTTACTAATATCTGTTCAGTAGCACTGGGTAGAAACTGAGAGGCAGAAGCGAATATTACGGCCACCTATCTCTTATCAGGCGCCGTCAACTTATGATATCCAATGCCAAATTTTGATAGCCAGACGCCTGAACCCCAAGCACACAACGTAAATTGAGATTTGTCCAACTGATCCATCCTGGTTTCAGGACACAAATTGGGGTTAGGTCCTTAAACAGACCGTGACTGATGCCATGAAATGCGTTGTAATCTAAGAAGGACTACTCAAGTGAGGTTGTAAAATTTATTATCTTGCTGCCTGTCTGTTGGCTTTTGAATATCTTTCCGCAGTGACTGCAGCCGACACAAAATGACTACTTGTATAGTGGAAGTATTTTCTATAGATTTTCCATAGGTTTATGAATTAAGTAATATTGTATAAGAAGCATGTATAACACTATTCTTTATGTATTCCTTTGGCGGTAAATTACGTTTTCTTCAAATTTTTCACTCGAACTAGGACCATCTTTCGATTTTAAATGAATTTTCAATTGCGAGATTTTCAAATCCGTGTAATGTCTATTTAAATGGCATTGTATCTATCTGTTCAATACTGCTCCTCGTGAAGTAGGCAACAAAGTCCACATTTGGTGAAAAATTTTATGAGCCCTATTGGACGTCTACTTGGTGGAGTAGAGGAATGAATGTTTTTAATTACGTGGAAAGTATGAAGTCAGTAGGCTAGAAACCCTAAACGCAAATGAAACGGCAGATAGAGCTCAAAATTATTCTTAACTTCAGAAATGTTTCAGAAAAGGAAAAGTGTCCTTATTAGGATATAAATGTTGAACAAGACATGAGTTGATGTTAAGAAATTACAAGAAAGGATATTTTGTTCCCGCCTTTTGCAAAATATTTCTGAATATATAAGGACATCTAGAATCAGCAAATATATTGCATGTCGAGTGCGGTTTTTTAAATGGCTGAAAAGAACAGCGCCCAAAAGCCAACATACTGCCGTGCCTGGAATATGATTTCTCAATTAATATTAAAAATATGTCTACACCATCCATTCTAATCGAATGCGCACTTCATCATTTTGGCCAATATTTCATGAGATCGATCATTGTCTGTATCTTGTTTCCCAAATGCTGAGTCCTTGCAAATGGTCTAATGACAAGATCTGAGCAAAAATCAAAATATGTTATTCAAACAGGATGCGAGAGACTTGGATGACAGTTTCCTTCTTATGAGACGTCATCGGCCAGGAATACAATAAATCCAGGCCATGCAGTTGATAGGTCGTTATCTTTTGAGGGAGCACATGTGACCCTGTATATAATTCAATGGAGCCTGTCATTTTTCCTTAATTCGTCCATCATTAGTGGCATTTACTGTTGCTGGTTTTTGCTAAATGCAGTCGATAGCATTGATTACATTTTGATAGGGAAAAAAATCGATAATTATGACCGCTTTTGATTTATCAGGCGTGGTCAGCTCGTGATACCCAGCGTCAGGATTTATTCGCCAAGAGCTCAAGCCAGATCACGCAATTGACAATCGCAATAATTTTTTATTATATGCGGGTTGTTCGGCGATCTGCCCTCATTTTCCGCCAGCCTCCTCCCGTTGTGACTTCGAGCTCATCCTAAAATTCTAGCATGCAAAAGTGGAAGTGGTCCGGCAAAATTCCTGCCGACAACGGAGACTGGGATGGACATTACTGGCATGTTAGTCGTCGACATGCAATCGTGCCCCAACTCCAGATTTCGATAAATCAGCGCACGAACCCAGGACTCTTAGCTCATTTAGCGTGCAATTGAACGTAGGGGCTCATTGCTCTAATTTTTTAACCGATTCAGATTACAAGATGACATGCCGGACCGGCTTGACTTTGGAAGTCAAATCAGGCACACGCTTAGGTTGTGATGTAGCGGTGCACATCCAGTCTGGTTCAGTTGGGGTCAAGGGAAACCAGGTCGTCATGCAGGCAGTTCAGATCGGTGGACGCAATTCTGATGCAATTTGTAGAACTGCTGATTGGATAACCTTACTGAGAAAGACGAAAAAGAGTGGAATGGCCAATCATAGCTTGTTAACCGTTATCAGACAACCATACCCAACCCCGAGTTGTGCAACCCCCGGGGCTCGATCATCCGGCCTGCTGTTTAAGGTCAAATACCCTAACCATTGAGCCACGCTCTCGTTGTGCTGCCGTTTGAGATGTTGTATACTAAAAATTGTAGATGGGCGCCCCCTGATTGCGTTATGGGACTCCCTGGTTCCGTTGTGCTTTGCGGCTCAATATCGAGTCTCGCCGACAACCGCTCAGCGGCCAGTATTACAGGCGGAATGGCATTACAGACAAAGACATTTTTGACTTATTAGCTGCCGTCGGCCAATCATACCCAACCCCGAGGTTCACAACCCCTGGGGCTTGATCCCCAACACCCGTGCTAGATAACAGATCGGTGGATATCCTTGTGACACAACTTCGACTGGATCCCATAGGTGGTCGTTCTGTGCGGCAACTATTGGGACGTTAAGTTCAAGCATCAAATATGGTCCTTCCACAACCATAATTAGGCCGGAAGGGAGTCTTTCTGTCCTATGGTCTTTGTCCGTCATGGTTCTTGACAAAGAAATGCAGCCGATTGTGCTTTTGCAAGTCGAGGGAGCCACGGTTCACGACAGTTAAAGGGGATTATGTCCAGCCCGGTTCTGAGCTCCCTCAGTTGGGTGAGTGCGAACTCAGTCAATTTTGGCATAATTTACCGCACCGTAAATGTCATCGCCGAGGAGGGACAGTTCCGTTCTCGAAAATTTCCCACACGCGCCCCAGCATATTCTGGCAGGACGAACAGCGGCCAACAATTATGCTGTCCGGCGTTGCGCAACGACTGCGCGTCCCTCCCCCCTGTCCGCAAATTACTTCCTGCATTGTAGTTAATGGCAAATTGTCGTCTCAGTGGCCCAGTAAAAATTTCTATAAATATATGTCCATAAACGGCTGGCGCAGACATCACTTCTACGCGATGATTGCTCTTCTATTCGCCGCCTGCCTTCTCTCCGTGGTAACAGTTGAGGGTGAGTTGTGCATTTAATTTTTTGTATCGAACCCCCCAACATCACCTCGCGCAGCCTTAAATTCACAAATTCGGTCACCAGTTTACGGTTATTTAACCTCATAGATGATCTGCATGACGTTATGCCAGACATGTTTATGCGTACCCGAATGAGACGCCGCAACGCCCCTTAGAAACTATTAAAGTGGTGGAGCAGCGTTCAGCCCTAACCCGCCTCAGGCACGCAACGCCTTAATCTCCCCCTCGTCAAAAAATCTATCAGGTGCACTGGTCTAAGCATTCAGAAAACTCGCAAAGCGGCTGACTTTAGTCGATTTTGGAGACAAAATGTATTCGTGAGTGCTACTGACTGGACCATCGTCATTCTGTTGGCCAGCGGTGACGAGCATTCTACTGTGAACGCAACTCAGCATTTGCATTGCGTCTCACTGCCAGTGCACACTGGTGGCACATAAGGCGCCGGCATAACTGAAGGGACAGCCATCATTTAACCCTGTTTGTTTTGAGGCAAAACCTGAAAGGCCTTCACTTCCTCCTCTCTCTCTCTCTCATCACATCACATCCAACATCTTCAAGCGTCTCCAGCTGAGACGCCCCAACAGCGCACTTGTACTCACCGGCCAGCCTGTTATTTCGCCCTAACTTCCACTTAGAAACTAGTGCACAAATGCTGAATGGAGATCCGAGTTTAATCCTAACCCACCACATGCATTCTTTCTCCTCTTCAGGATGGGTGCACCCCTGCTACATGCCTATCCTGACTGGCAGGTGCAGAGCGCGGATGCCAATGTATGCCTTCAATCCTCAGTTGGGCGCCTGTGTGGAATTCGTGTATGGCGGCTGCGGTGGCAATTATAATCGCTTCGAGACCAAGGAGGAGTGTGAGGCGATCTGTGGTGGATTCCGTCATCAAATGTAGAACCTGCCGCTACCAGTTTATCATTTCTGTATTGTAGCATTACATTAAATTTAACGTGTAGGCTAAACTGCTGTATCTTTTTGTTGATATTTCTGGCTAAAAGGGGCCGAAGAACTTTCCCTGGTAGGGACTATGCCCATTTTAATCCACGACCTTCTACCGAATAGGAATTACTAACTAGAACTAACATGCGGAGTGAATTGTCATTGATACTAGTAGAGCGAAAGAAAGTTTAGAATCACAGTAGCGACCATGAGAGATGACTTGTTCTCTTCCAAGTTCACGTTTTCTGATGTAGGCAACGTTGATAGTGAACCAAGTCGAAATATGCGGATACATCTAGCGGCACGTTAGAGGGCGCGTCAGGCTACGCTTTTCTGTTTTTAAGAAAACACTCTCTGACTGACACAGGGGTGCACCGGCTCGGTTCGGACGACAAGCGGCGCCGAGTTGTCTCTGGCTGAACGATTAGCCTCCCAAACGAGTTAGAGAAGACCGTAACGTTCTTCCCAGCGTGCGTCAGTAACTTATCGATTAATGATTATTTGTTCGCATGCCGCGGCTTTGCGAGCGGACACCCAGGCCGCGCGGACGCAGGCGGCCGGACTTGACATCTACAACGTTCTTCTCAAAATCATAAGATCAGCTGTTTTTGCATAAAAATGTGCAGTTTCTAGAGCGGACAGATTATATTCGACTGCATGCAAAATCTACACTCTGCAAAAATTACTACATAACAAGCGTGCAATTTTCTCATTAATTTTTGATGTTTTTGAAAATTCAGCTTTATTACATGGAAGACATGCTGAACATATTTATTATTTTACTTATTCGGTAGAAAATCACGTCTTCTTCCAAATTCATACTCAAAAGAAGAGTACCATTCGGTTTTAAAAAAGTCTCTAATTATGAGATTTTTTTATACCGATAAATGGCTGTTCATGAAACGTCTTGTATCTGCCTTTCTGAATGTGTCTTGTAAAGTTAACAATATTGCTCAAATCCACTGCTTAGGTTTATGAACCTTATATGGTCTCCTCTGAACACCGTAGAGAAATGCATGGTTTTCCGTAAACGAAAAATATACAGCTTGTAGTTTTGAAACCCTGAATGCAAGTGTAACAGCAGGTCGGGTTCAAAATTATTCGGGAATTAGAAAAGTTTTTAAAACCGAATTATATTCTTCTTTTGAGTATGAACTTGGAAGGAGACGTGATTTTCTACCGAATATGTAAAAGAATGAATATTTTTATGTATGTTTTCCATGAAATATAATTGAATATTCAAGGGCATCGAAAATCAACGAGAAAATTGCATGCTACTTAAGTAGTCATTTTTGCAGAGTATAGATCTTGTATGCAGCCGAAAAGCCGATACCCTGAGGTAACTGTATCATTATAGATTTATGCTGGATCATTATAAGTTTTACAACACTAGGTAGGACAATTGTGTGTAGCCTGGACTGTGCAAGGCGAAGGAGGGGTTCCTGTCTTACGGGATCGGTGGGAAGGGGGGGGGGTTTTAGGGTGGGGTAAACGGGGAACCCATCAAAGAGTTAGAAAAAAAAGTAAAAAAAAGAGGTTTAGAAAGAAAATAATAAAGTTTGTTTGATGTGAAAATGTGCCGAAAATTCAAAACCGAAGCCGTAACCAATGGGAGCAATATACTGAAGGCCACGGCCATTCGGCCGAAGGTGCCCCATACAATACTGCCACTAAGGATGAATCCTGGTCAAAAGCCAACGACAGGTAGGGCGGTGGAAAATGAACCCGAAGAACGGGAAGTATGAATGCAAAATACGGAGTACGGAAGCCGTATTTATTAATTTGTTCAATAATTACCAAACTTCTTCTGCTTTGCAGTATGTCTCACAATCATATGATCATCTGTTTTTGCATAAAAATGTGCAGTTTCTAGAGCGGACAAATTTTAGCCCTAAAGTAGTCCATTATAACGTCCGATAAAATGGATAGCCAAGGCCAAAATTATAAGGTCATTCTTAGCGCGCCGACCGCACTGGAGACATGGGCACTTCAGCTCTGCAAATCCGTTGTTCCTGATGGCTTTTTTTCAGCAGTGGTATTGGTCGAATTGGTCGTATTGGTCGAATTCCTTACTATACCTCTCAACCTTATGGTTGGGTAACTGTTCCAAGCGGGCTGCGGTTGGGTGTGGGGAGGGGAAGTGAGCCGTACGGCAGGCAAAGAAAACAAACGGCAAGCGGCCTTAGGAGACCGCACAGGAAGCCAGCAACCGGGTTAAACGCCTGTACGGCTAAGCCATGAAGGGCTAGTGCAGCCCCTGAAGTATGTAGAAAGGGCAGGTGCACTAGCGGGGCAGACCTGCACCGATAAAGTGCACACAACGCCTACGCGCCCAGCCAACTCACGCGGTAACCGCATGGAACGCGGTATGGGAGGCCCCCCCCGCCATCGAATACAACGGGGCTGTTTCTAAAAAAGGGGAGGGGTGTAGGGTGGCGATCTGTTAACACGACTGAAGCAGCTAGCAATTAGAAGGATAATGGAAAACGTGTTGAATCGCAATTCGCATAGGCTAAGTCTTTCGCCTTTTGCTAAAGGTTCCCGTGTGGGGGGTGCAATGCAATGAGCCCACATAGACAGTCTTGCAGCGCCTCATTCTCGGGGCGGTTAAAGTGAAGGAGAACTTCATTCTGACAGAGCCTCTACGCCATATCATGCGAACGTAGCTGGAGTACCCAGTCGTAGTAATGTAGCAAGCGCGCTAAGTGGCCGATGAGCGGGAATGTGAACGTGAGCAATAACATGAAGGAATTTACAGCATAACCGCCCTTCCTTCGTCCAATTGGCAGCTGTAATTATATGCGGGTGGTATGGCAATGGCACCACAGCAGAAGACAAGGTATCCCAAAGCGAGGTCGAATACATTACACCCGCGCGGCCGACACGCCTGAAATATGTAACTTAATAAAGGCACGCCTACTGATAAGAAGCAAGTACGTCAACAATGTTGACTCATAATCCCAGGCTACTCAGAATTGTCTCGCCCAACACTACCTAATTTATCTTTTCGAAACGAGAAAGCATTTCGAAATTTTGGTTGACATTTCATGAGTTAGCACATCTACCGTATACAGTTTTCTCTTATTTCTTAAGATTGGTTACTGTCTGTCAACCTTTTCATGGGATGCAGTGCGGTTATTTAAAACGACATTCTATATCTTCAGGCGCCAACCGACTTCTCTACTTCTAAGATCGAACTGCATGCAATGCCTTAATCTCGCATCTCCCAACGCCTATCAGTTGCCCCGTTCTGAGCATTCGTAGAAGGTGGAGAATGGCTGACGTTAGTCAATTTCCTGAACAAAACGACTTGTGAGTGCTATTCACTGGCTTGGCGTCAGTCCATTGGTCGATGGGGACAAGCGTCCCACTGTGAACAGAACTCATAATTTGCGTGAGGTCACTTTTACAGTTTAGAACCGAAGGGACGCCGGCATATGGAGTGCCTCATAGATGCGGAACAACATAATTTTGTGATAAAACCTTACTCAAGCTAACAGTTTACGCCTTGTTTTTCCTCTCCTACTGAAGACCGGACCAATGAACACAAAAACGTCAGAGCATTTCTCAAACTACTAACGACAAGGTAGGAATCAAGTACTGTGTTATATGCACGATTAGAAATCTCTGCCTTTTTCAACGTGACTTAGTTGATCCCATAAAATCAAACTGGTGAGTGTATGAACCGATCGCAACCTCTGCATTCGGACCGTTTGGGCCCTTATATTTTGCGTTGAAATTGCGACATCTCCCACTTGCCACGTTGCAGAGAGTTATACCCACACTCCCGCGGTGGGCTCTGAAATGACTATGCCCACTTGAAAAATGGTCAATGGCCTTTAGGCCGTCACCTCCGCCGAAATTGTGCAACAGAAGATGAGATCGCACTTCCGGTGCGCATGGAAGCGCGTCATTAAGCTGGACGAGTTGAACCAATTTAGGCAACCATCGGTGGCGAAAATCGAGAAAATTTACCTGCATGCTAGCCTGTTCAGATCAGTTTATTCGAGGAAAACGTAGGTGTTTCAGCTTCCAACTCCCCATTTGTTGCGAGGAGGAGAAGTATATCAAAAAGTCGGAAAAGTTGTCGCAACTGCACAGACAAACGAATTATTCCAAACGTTAGAAACACTGGGACTACTAAGTACGTTGCACAGTGGTAGGTCCATGAGTAGATGCGCTATGGAATATCTGGTATGATTTCAAGTATCAGCAAATACCAAAGCGAGCGTCAGTATCCTCGTGCAATGAATTTGGAATAATAAAATTGAAAATTCAACAAGTGTTACTGAAATACAGACAGTACTATCATAACAGTAATACATCGTTCGAACAGAGTGTTAGGACGGTATCATTCGGGTGGCATTATGATGTGCAGTGGTATACTGATCCACCTTGTGCTTAAAAGCCTCGACAGCTGTTGAAATAACGATATCCACGGATAGAACATTTCAAATTTCAACCACTGTATTGGAGAAGAAGAAGAACTTCCGTGTGTCCGCCCTGGCGCCAGTCACACGTACTTTGAGTGGATGATCTCGGAGGCTCCTTGCGGTTGATAACTAGAAGAAGTCCTCCGGTGAAAGACAACAGTCCTGACCGCGTATAATACGGAATTGTCGTTTTTTTACTTCCTCCAGAAAGTGTCTACGAACTTGAAGTGGATCAGTTTATTCAAGGTCTATAGGCTCAGACCGAGAATTTTATGTATAAATATTCAGGCCGAAGTCCATCAGCCACAGCGGATAACCGCGTAATATTCATTAAATGCGGACAGGCAGCTAGTAGTATACTCTAGGGTAAGGTGATACCATAGTAACGACACAGGTATCAGCCAAAAGCCCATACACGCGTGTTTCTCCGATATTCTGCCGCTGCATGGCGCATCTGCGAGGGTTTACGCTCCTCAGTGGATCTCCCCGACATTCGCCGTCTGTCTTCTGGTAGATAGTCCAATTCAGAAATTGTTGCTTTTTAATTTCCTCAGAAATTATCTACGAACTTGGAGAAGATCAGATTCTCGGTATGAACCAATAGACCTCGGGTTGTCTAGAGTGGGCTGGTCTAAAAGATCCGCAAACACTGAATTCGGCCTTCCCAGCATTGAGCAGTGTTTTCTTGCCTTGTCCCAATTTCTTTTGATGAATGCAAGGATTGAGGTTCGGACTGTTGTATCCGAAGGCATCCTCTACGATGTCGGTGAACAGCCTGCTTCGGATAGTCTCCGACATCTACCGCCAGATTGACCATTCTCGAATTTGACAGACATTCAAATCATCACTTGTTGAAAGTCGCTGTCGACACAATGTGTTCTTGGGCGAAGTGCCTCTCACGTATGATCACCTGGGTCGACTTCGGAGGCTTGTCTAAAAAATAAGACTTCATATCAAAAGAAAGGGCTATTCCAGAATGGAAGTATCTGCTTAGCATATTCTCGGACAAATATGAAACGTCCTCTGATAATTTTTCTGTGTAAAATGGACTTGTCTTAGCGTTTTGCCAATCGAGGCCGAATTACTTCATCCTTTGACACATGCTCCTTGTGAATAGTTCTAAGGGGCATATAATGGTACTTTTAGCGTATGACAAATAAAACCGTCGTCTTGGTTCAACTTGCTTAATTCTAAGCGGTGTTCTATTACTAGTCAGTCTCTTGAGAGTGAGCTTGCTAATAGCGAAAATACAGCAGGTGGGCTAACTCATGAAATGTCAACCGAAGTTCCCAAATGCGCTTTCCTTTTTAAGAAGATTAATTCAGTAAGATTATAAAACGAATCATCGTACAGCATAATTCTATAATAATTCAGTTACATCAGGATGCTGGCTCTTTAAAGAACTTCCTTCTGGCTGCATGCAAAAAATATGCTTTGTAAAAATGGCCACTTAAGTAGTTTGTTCTTTTCTCATTAATTTTCGATTCCTTTAAATATTCAGTTGTATTTCATGGAAAACATGCATAAATATATTCAGCCTTTTACCTATTGCGTAGATAATTACGCCTTCTTATAATGTTATAATCGAAGAAAGGGTATAATTCGGTCTTTGAAAACTTTTCCGATTCCCAAATAATTTTGCAGCAGATCTACCGTTTCACTTCTATTTAGGGTTTCAATACTAGAAGCCGTATATTTTCCACGTACGGGAAACCATACTTTTCCCTACGGTATTAAAGGGGGACCATACAGATTTCATAAAATTTAGCGGTGGATTTAAGCCATATTGTTAACTGTACAAGCCACACTGGTAAATTCAGAGACGTGACGTTTTATGATCGGCCAATTCACGGTATTATAAAATCTCACAATTAGAAACTTTTTAAAACCAAATTACACCTTCTTTGGAGTATAAAAGTGAAAGAAGACGTAATTTTCTACCGAATGAGTAGAAGAAAGTATATTTGGTTAGATCGCAGTTGGTAGCCAGGAATGAGGAAGTGGATGGCGAACGAAACCCTAATCCTAACCGTAAACCTAACCCCAAACTCAACCTTAAAGTTTGACCGTTAACCCTAACGGCAACCGCAACCCTAAACCTAATCGAAATCGTAAACGTTACCGTAACCCTATGACATAGCCGTAACTGAAGTAACGCAACCGTAATAATGAAACCTAAGTATAAGCTCAACCCCTGAGCGTAATCCGAAATCCTAAGCCTAAATGCGTAACCCTAACCTGAGAATCGAAAATCACTAACCGCTACCCTAATCCTAACCTCAAACGTAAAACGGAATTCAAATGGGTCAAATATGATTATGGAACCCCAAAAAATAGTCCCCGTAAACAAACTTCCCAGCCACCGGTAATACAGTGCATGACTACCAACTGCGATCTAGCCGTATATTTTTATTCATGTTTTCCATGAAATACAATTTAATTTTTAAGCGCATCGAAAATTAATGAAGAAAATGCATGCTACTTAGGTAACCATTTTTACAGAGTATGGTTTTTTCATGCAACCGGAAAGAACTTTGTTCGAAAGCCGACATTCCGATGAAACTGAGTGATTATAGAATTGCACAGTATGATAATTCGTTTAACAACCCTACTTTGTTAATCTTTTCGAAACGAAAACGCATTTCGGAATTTCGGTCGACATTTCATGAGTTCGCCCACCTACTGTATTAACTAGCGACTGTCTCGACAACCTGTCGGCTGCCAGTTTCTGTGTGCGCCTAAAATTAACATCTAAGAGGAACTGTTTTGATATATTTATCGCACGGCGTGACAGAAAAGTGACAACGTGTTTCGGGTACTCAACATATATTTGTTTACGCGTTATGGTCCAGGATCCATTCAGGATGATTCCAGGTCATATATAACTGTACAGCGTGGGCCAAGAGAAGTCCCACTGAGAGGGAATACTATTCAAGAGATGCATTATGGCTATTCAGCACAACTTTCGATGTAGCCAGGCGCTAACCGATCTCTCTGCTACTAAGATCGGTTTGCACTCAAGGCCTTAATTCCGCCTCGCTCAAAAGTCATCAATTGCTCTCACTCAGTCATTCGCTGAAGATGGAAAACATCTAAAATCCACTGTGCGGACGATCCAACCTAAGCTTCTTTTCATCGGAGAAAACCACCCTGCACCTTTTATTTGTAAAGCTGGTGCCCTCAACGCATTCGTTGTCCAGTATAGTACTTAACCAACGGCGATATTGGACGCAGCTTTCGCTGATGGACTCTTCATAATCCTGTAAATCGTCGAATCTCGGGTCTGGTTCTCATTGATGTCTCAAGTAGCAATAATCAATTTGAGAAGCCTAGCTTAATCCCTCCTTCTATTCCTGCTTAGTTGTTTCTTAGTCGCGTTTTTTGAGCTGAAGTGTGATTATTCAACAAGATTCCCGATCCCTTAAGGTACAGCTTAGCATCTCCATTCCTAAGACCTACTACACGAAACGTCTTAATCCTCCTTGTTTAAAATCCACCAATTGCACTGGTCTAAGCACTCATAAATGACAGAAAATAGCCGAAGTTAGTTGATTTTGGGAACCAAAGGATTTGTGAGTGTTGATCATCGGACCTTCGTCATTCTATTGGTTAGCGGTGGCAAGCACACAAATGCGAACGCAAATCAGCATCGGCCTCATTCCCAGCCGACACGAGAATCAATGTTGGTACATGCAGTTAGCGACCTAACTCATGCAATGTGTCGAAATTTACGAATGATTGCGAATCACTCGCAAACCGACACCACCTCATGAGTCCAATATTTATGTCAATTAAGCACAAGTTTAAAAAATTAAAAAAGAACTAGTCAAGATTGCAGTGCGTTGTTTAGAAATGCCGATTCTTTTAGAAAACCTCAATATCCCGAAAAAGTCAGAAATGGCTCTAATTTAGTAAACTTCGTTTTTAGATTATAGAATGCATCTTTAAACCAAAAACGTAGTAAACAGGAGAGTAAAAATAAAATAACGTCTAATAATAATGATTCAGTGAAATTTGCATCTAAATATCGTTTTATAATTACTGAGATTTTATACATGGCAGTTTGTCAACTGCCCATATTCTGAGTGTAGATTCAAAAACAGTTTCCCCTATCTGCGTTATTATCGCTCTTTAGCGCACCAAACCGCATAGATCTGCTAATTTTACATTTAGGAATTGATAAAACCTCTGATTTTCTTAAAATAACCACGGTTAATATCAGACATAAAACAAATTTTCAAGTTCTGCTAAATCTATTTATTAAAACTCTAGCGGGTAAATTACTATCCTTTCAATGAAAAGATCGCTCAGATGCGTAACCGGAATCTAGGACATGTATTAGCATGAGAAATTACACAAATATATTCCAACGTCCATTTTTGCTAAAATGTGCTAATATTTTACTTGATATAATCACGTAAACACAATTACGTCAACACAAATTTCTACTGGTTTAACAATGAGACAGTCACTGGGGTGTTATGATCTGGTTCGGTCCAAAAGAAGGACTTGAACGACAATGGCTAACTGACTACAACAAATGAGTGAGAAACGACTACTCAGGTCTCGCTCGACCTGTTTAAATTCAATTTACTGATTACTGGTCACACCTCGACATGCCATATATATATATATATATATATATTCCTAAAAGCCTTAAACATGCATGCATCCTCCACTGACATGTACGCACCAGCTTGTTGTAGATCATAAGAGCGCGATTAGGGAGCCAGTCCTCTCGAACTTCCCCTTAAAAATTAGTCAACTTCGAACAACAGAACTCCAGTCTAGATCGCTCACCTTTCTTTCCCCCCCCCCACCAGGAACGATATCCAGGCGCCTAAAGAACAAAAGCGGCTGGGTGTGACGGAGTTAGCCCACAGCTATGACCATTACACACAACGCCAAACTGTCACCGAGCCACAAACCCATCAGTTTTGCTTCCCTAAGCACTCGTTAAAGACAAAACGTGGTCGAAGTTGGTCGATTTTCGGGCAAAAAAATTTGTAAGTGCTATTCATGGATTGTTGCCATTCAACTAGCCGATGGCAGAATACCACCTTCATGACCATTCTGCTATCCCCAGCTCTGTTTCAATAAGACCTATGGATTGTTGACTGTTGACCGTCATGCAAATTAAACGCCACAGAGTCCTGAACATGTACGCGTCCGCCAATGAAATGCACACAAGCCCTCCCCCCCCCAGATTACATGCACCAGCCCCATTAAATTCGTGAATGCGCAACTTAACTCTTAGTCCTATCTAACCTCCACGTAAAAATTCTAAATGCTCGTACGTTCGGGTTGTCTGACCGCATGGAGGCGTCATACTACCTGTTACATCAGGGAGGAGCACATATCCGAACTGATTGAGAGTGTCACATTAAGAGGAAACCACTGCAGCCTGACTCTCCGTCCCCCCAGGGAGGACTGAGTTGTCGACAGTCTTCCAGGTCACAGTCTTTAGCGCACCGTGATTGGTTCAAGCGTGTCAGGTCGTTTGTAGTGAGGAATATGCACTGAGACCGTCGACCTCACGCTCTTTTTCCCCTTACGGACACCAGTTCTCGCTCCCATTCGGTCAGTCGTTTGATGCGGAGAGTGGGCGCAGTGACTGACAGATCAGGAGTGTCCGCCTACGCGCGCCACACGCGCGACCTGGATCCCCGCACAACGAACCGGGACTTCACACAAGGAGTGTGAACTGCTCTGATCTCACGCATGTTAGAATCGCAGAGAAGTCACATGGCTCAGGTGCCAGTTCCATGCTTGTGGTGGACAGTAGGGGACGGGTTTATGTGTCATGTATGTACTAGTGAGGAAATATGTACAAAGCAATGCTTAGCTATGAATTTTCAATGTTCCCCTGGACCGCCAGTCCTTTCAATTTCCACTTTGAAACTGGCGCACAGATGCTCAATAAAGATCCGAGCCTAGTCCTGACCCATTTCACCGCATTCTTTCTCCTCTTCAGGATGAGCGCACTCCTGCTACATGCCCACCAGTACTGGTATGTGCAGAGCGCGGATGCCAATGTATGCCTCCAATGCCGAGGAATTCGTTTACGGCGGTTGCGATGGCAAGTATAATCGCTTCGTAACCATGGAGGAGTGTGAGATGGCATGTGACGGCAGACGCCCTCCTCTAGTGTGGGATCCATGTGAATGATTCTGACTTACCGTTACCTTAAACATACCGCGTACGCCCAATCGGAGTATGTTTTTGTGCATATATGTTGGTCTGTCCCACGCTTATGAAACCACGTGTTTTTGAAGGAAAAACGCCAAAATTTTATACATTGGAAGACGAGCATCCCAAAAAATTGTAATTTGAAATAGGTACAGTACGTGATCTATCTCCTGAGTGAGTTTTCAAATGTGACCCAAAGAACCTTCTACATAAAAAAGAACGCCTACACACTCGCTACTTCGGTGAATGCCTTCAAGAAATGCCTTGTTTTTTTAAAAGATACATGATACAATATCTGTCTTTATGGGCGATCGGGAGAAAACACTCAAAATCATAAAGTATTCAGAGATATTTCAAGGTCGATCTGAAACACAACGTATTCCAGAACAAACGAAAAGCGCAAGTTAATTTTAAGAAATAGAAGTTATCTTTATAAACACAAAATGCTTTGTTTACGACTACGCCTATCAGTTCTATTTAAATTTATTAGTGATCGATCGGCCTGGAAGCATGTGGCCTTGTGAAAACGTTTGTTCCGACGACGTCCCCATCAATGAAATCAAGCAAAATCCCCTTTCTCTTGATGAAGTGCATCTAGATCAACCCAAAAGAATAAAGGACATCTCGAATCCGCAGAAAACTGTTTTAGAATCTGTACTCAGAATGAGGGCTTTTTGCAAACCGCCACACCTGAAATTACGCTAACTTTTTAAAGGATGACTAGGTGCAAACCTCACTAAAACACTAGTTTTGAGCGTTTTTTTATTTGGGCTTTAATGTTTACTCAGTTTTACTTCGCATAAGAAGACATTATGCACAACTGGCAACGCAGTTGTGCATTGCATTTCTTTTTCTCAGCGACATTGGCTGCGCTCCCTCCCACTTTTCCTTCACATATTTGCATGTGGCGTCTAAACTGATAGACCGACTAATTTATGTCTCATCTGAGTGCATTGCTTCCGGAATTCGCGGTCCTCTCTTATTGGGCAGGCGCCAACAGTGCGAGTCTTCCATCATGCAAATCTGTGTCCAGTGTGTGCAAGGCCACCTAGGATATATGCTCTGGTTTCCCCACCGCTAACCGGTGTTTGTCTAGACGGGTTGAGACATATTTCCCAGTTTAGCCACAACAGACGGCACCACGTCTATGGCGGGTGCGGTTGCAACTTGAATTGTTTTGAGACAGTGGGGATGTGTGAGGGGATTTGTGGCAAGCGGACGGACGCGACATTTCTAGCACACTTGTGAAATAGCAGACCGTTAAAATATCTGCCTATAATGTTAACCCAGCGCGCCTTGCTGCATTGCAGCGAATAAAATCATTCACTGTAACTTCCGATTTGGGAATGTAATCAATTGGATCGTAATTGCAAAGTCTTCCATTTGCTTCGGCCACCCTGAAGAATAGCAAATAATCAATGTCCACTTACGCGATAATTAACGACAAGCTTCGAAAGGGTGAAGTTTACTTGAAAAACGACCGGTTTATTTGCAGTAGTTGGTACCAACCCAAAGTTGCGTAGCCGTCTCTTATAAACGTTTTCTAGAGCTGCAATCTGTTTTTTTTCAACTTCCAGATTCAATCAGCTAAACGGCTCTAAGCATTTGTAAAAACCGAAAAATGGGTGTAGTTGACTTTGATAACAAATCAGCCTGTGATTGCTACTCACTGGCTTGGTGTGATCCTATTGGCCGATAGTGAAAAGCGCCTTAGTATGAGCACAAATCAACATTTGCGCTGTGCTACCTTACCAGTTTAGACGCGATGAAGCGCCAGCAGCCGTCGTTTTACCACGTGAGATAAAACCTTGCCTGAACTACAAGCATTCACTTTCTCCTTTCTCCCCCTCCCTCTCTCGCATGCAAAAATCGGACCGTCGAAAACAAAAATGTCGGATATTTTGCCAAAATAACGGAGAAGTAACCGCTGATGCCGACCTCAGCGTTCGGACCGATTGGGTTCTAAAATCTATGGTCGGAATTGCTGCGTCTGACATTAGTATCCGCTGCAATTAAGCACTGTACTTTAACGCAGTCATTCATGCCGGGCCCCCGAAGAATGGAATCTACTTGAACAATGATCAGCTGATTTGCAGCCAGCCCCAAAGTTACGCAGTCGTCTCTGCTGACAAAGTGCAGCCGGACACTTTGACAGCGCTTCCGGTGCGCGCATTGAAGCACCTCAATCAACTAGACAGGCAACGCCTATTTTGGCAATCATCGACAGCAAAGAGCGCACAAATTGCTGCCCTCGGCAGATATAAATACCTCTCAGTTGCGGGCAAATTCAGCAATACCGAGGGGATAGCCAAGCATGTTCAGCGTTCTCTGCCTCTCACTCCTTCTGGCGCTCAGCAACAGTGCAGGTTAGTGCCCCCTTTCTGATTGGTGTGTTTCCGGTGTGCTGACTTCTGTCCTACCAAATTATCGGCATTCCGCTGACTGTGAAACCTGTACACTTCGGTGTAGGGTTAACAAACGAAATGGTGAAAGCAGCGATTATAATATCTCGTATCCGGCTGTCTTCCAGCATCGCAGGCATTTAAAGTCAGTGCAGGTCTACCGTCGAAGAAATGTGATTCGGAGTATTCGTCTTAATACTGACGAGCGCGTTGTAAAATTTCCTACCTTCCTTTAACGTGTAGTGTTTTGTCTTAGTTATATTTTTTAACTTAATTCTATGTATGTATATAAATCGGCGAGGAGAGACGACAGAGAATGCGGATAGATTGCTACAGTACTGTTTCGGGCTTACTGTGCCTTCATTCAGCCAGTCATATCCCTGACCACCAGCAGGTGCTATTGTGACCTTTGCCACCCATACGGAGCTTGTTTGCCTCTTGAAGCCAATAGATAGGTGTGCGCTCATTCCTGATTTATATATATATATTTATATAACACACGGCTATGCGGTTAATGGCGGGGCTCGAGAGGGAGCTCCAAGTTACAACCGGAGGATTGAGTTCCGTAATGTTATCCGAGGACGTCCATTGACCATAATATACATATATCTAATGGTTTTGAAAGCATACATGCGTGTTAGTTTATCGCCAGTAAAGAAGCTTTTCCGATGCTGATTGACCAGGGGTTACCATGTCAATAACTGGTAAAAGCAAATTAATCAGAAGCTTTCATGGCAGCATTCGGTACGAATCTTAAACCTTCGCATCTACTGCCAATTTTGAAGATCTCTGACCCACGTTTACCTACTTTGATTAGTATCACGCTGCAAATTTACCATCTCTGCTCACAAACTGTTTCACTTGTAGCGGGCAACAATGTCTGCAAATTGCCAGTCGAGCCCGGTCTGTGCAGGGGCTTCTTCCCCAGCTTCGCCTACGTTCCTGAGGTGAATCGCTGCGAAAAATTCATCTACGGTGGCTGCGGTGGCAATGGCAACCGCTTCGAAAGCCTTGAGGAGTGCCAGCGAGCCTGCGGCGGCAATAGTAAGTCTTGATTCCACTTGTTGCCCTCTGACCACTTATTCTTTGGAATTATTACTGACTGGCTTCTCAGTCGTCCTCCTCGACTATGTTCACCTTGTGCCCCACAATAGGAGGGTGGAGGAAAGGGGGCGGAGGGACAGTGGCTTTCATGGGATTTAGTTTAGTGGACTTGCGCAGCGTTCGCGCATTCTCTCCTCCTCGCCCACAGGGATTCGATGTCAGGAAAGAGTCAAGAGGACCGGAGCGGAGGGGGGGGTGTGAAACAGATAGAATGCGCAGTCTCGGTTTGCTACTAATTTTCCTTCTTTGCCTCGGAGCTACAGGCATGCATTATTTCAGAGTAAATTTAAACGCGACTACTGACTTGCTTGAATATTTATGTTCTTGTAGATTATCGAATCAGCGCATAATGACAGCGAAGGAAGTAAATTCGTGAACTAAAGGCTGGAGTTTGCAACCCCGTGGGGGTTTGCTTTTCCGTACATTTGCTAAAAACTCGAATTCTTGAGGTATTTCGCTAGCGACAGGAATTCAAAACAAGCATAAACAATGCGACTTATTCTCACTAAAACGTTCACGAAGACTCCTCGGCTGTTTTATGTCGTCGCATCACATGGATAACGCATAACGTAAGTGGACAGGGTTCTCTACCCTATGAAACACGTTTGTCCAATCTCGGACTTTTTCCACTCAGTTACAGACAGCTAAGAGGCGACCTTATACAAACATTCCGCGGCCACGACTGCTGTCTCGTACCTGCTGTTTTCTTTGAGTTAGCGACCACAACGAACCTCCGAGGTCATCCACTTAAGCTACGCGTAACTGGCGCCAAGCTGGACATTCGGAAGTTCTTCTATTCAAACAGAGTGCTTGAGGCCTGAAATGCTCTGCCTACAGATGTCGTCATATCCACCTCTGTCGAGGCTTTTAAGCGCAAGTTGGACCAGTTTACCACCAAGCGTCATAATGCCACCTGACCGACAACGTCTAGCATTTCGTTCGAGCAGTTTGTTAATGTTGTTATATTACTGCCTGCATTTCAGTAACGTTCGTTTTTTTATTATTGTCCAATGTCTGTTGAATGCGTGCTGGCATCTAATTCGTCTCCCTCCGAAACTGAGATAGCACCAACTATCCATAGACAGATTGCTGTACAGCACACTTAGTAACGTTAATGTTTTTAACTCGTGGAACAATTCGTTTATCTGTCTGGCTCGAAAACCTTGCCAAACTGAAGACACTCTGTAGCTGTTTGATCTTTCCATTTCAACTTTTTGATATAGTTCGCTTCCTTGTAACAAATAGGGAGTTCAAAGGTTCAACACCTATATTTCCCTCAAATAAACTGAAATAAACTGAACTGAACTAATGCACAAACTGCGGGTTGAATTTATTCATAAGATCAATATAAAAATCGGAAAGATCACAGTTCGAGACGTACGCGCAGAGTAATCGATGGAAAGAGTTTACCTAACACGTGCCAGAAGGAAGGAAATGAAGGTGTAAATTGAAAAGTCTATCGAATAACGCCTACTTTGAGAAATGCGTTTAGTAATTCTCGATGGTAAAATTATCCCGGTCATATAGGGACTTGAAGTGAGTGAACGATCTCATGAGATGTCAGCCGAGATTCTGAATTGCGTTTTTGATAAGGAAGGATATCTTATGTGCCTTTGTGATATTGATTATCGTGCGACATTATCCTATAATATTTTTTAGCCTTGTCGGCATTTGGGTTTTAGAATGCCTTTTTTCGACTACCCGAAAAAAGAAAGTTCTGATCAAATGGTTTGCTTCTACTTCGATTTTCGATGCCCGTATAAATTCAGGTATATTGAATAGAATAGTGCTGCTTATGGATTTTATAACATAACCCACATCCACTGCGGAGAAAGGAATTTCTTGCTTTTAAAAAATGCTTTTTGTTAGTAGATTTCGCAAAACTGTGGCATATATATCCACAAAGCATCCTATCTGTACATTTGTTGAAGCTGCTTAACTAGTAGGCAACATGGTCTACATTAATTGCAAAATTTTATGAGCCCCACATGACATCTTCTAGATTTCCTTGGGAAAAAATATAATCTTCCTTACACAGACAGTGTGCGGCATGTAGTTTGGAAACTCTAGGCGCAAGGGCCATTGCTGGTAGGGTTTAAAATTATTCGAGGACAAAAAAAATATTTTCAAAATCTAAAGACGCTTTTTTTCCAAGTAGAAATCATACTATTTAAGCAGTCATTTTTACCTAATCGAAGACAAGTCGTCTGTTATAAAACCAAACTGACAGAGCACCACAGTCTGTACTGCATCAGATTTCCTTGACTTATAAGCAAGCAAGGGATGGTAGATGCCCAAACTGGCCTTTTGAACTAGTAGTACGCGAACTAACATTGCACGGGTGGCACATTCTCAACCCATCATGATTTTCAGGTCGGGAGAATCGTTGTGAGTTGCCCATTGAGGCCGGAAACTGCCTCGCCTATCTTCCTCATTACGCCTTCGATAGAAGACAGCGCAAATGTGTGCGCTTCATCTACGGCGGTTGTGGAGGAAACGCCAACAGGTTTGACACTCTGGAAGGATGCAAGAGGGCCTGCGAATAGGACTTCCGACTTCTGAATAAAAGGGGAGGGAACTGTTTACATCGACTCTTTTTTGGAATGAATTTTGCTGTCTGCTCCTTAGTGTTTCCATTGACATTGTTCAACAACCCAGAAATACAACTCAATGACACACCCATTTTCTTCTCTCCTCTGATGATGGCATCCTTACTCATCCGAATCGAGTTAGATGATGAATATTGACGCTCCTCGAGATTGTTTACTATGTCAAGCCGGTTGTTAATTCCTAAACCCTCAGTAATGGGATTGCGTGCCTTGGACCCTGGGAAGAAGATGTCAACGGTTTGGGGTGGGGAGGGGGGTAGATTGGACGGCTGATCTGTTGTTTGGAGACCCCAGCAACATTGTTTTGCCACCTTCGAACAGACAAACCAGTTCAGTCCGTCCTATTTAAGGCGAGAATAAGGGCCCGTTCGGAATTCATACTTCAGTTTGGGGTCCCGATGGAAAAACTCTGGATCTGTGACCCCCACGGGAATTATTGATCAAATTAGAGAGCAGGGGGGTCAGTTTTCGCGTGAGTGCGTGTTCCAATGATGATGTGGCCGCAAGCTTCCTTCAACCGGGATTATAATACGAGTTGCCTCTCAGGAGACAGTCGTACCGGTGGTTAATTTTTACTTGAAAAGTATTCGATGGAGGGCTCGCCTAGATGTGAAAATGTAACAAGTAAAGCCTGTTTGCTTAATGAATTTATCAAAATGCTCAGCAGCGATTGCTTGAACATTTCTGAACTGGTAGCAACTTAAAGTTGTTGAAAATAGTTTTGTCAGAGTCAATGAAAATATCGTTTGTGGAATGGTTCTGAAGAAGTCAGCAGTGTGAGTGATAACAAGGGACATCATTGCCTAGCCATTCTCTCCAATGATCGGAAGGGTGTATCAAACAGCGATTCAAACAGAAAAAACTGACATGTTTCTGTAAGTTTTGCGTGGGGGAACAGAGTTCGGGTACAGTTCCGTCGACGGACGATCGCTGTACACAGTTTTAATTAGCGGGTATATTTCACCTTTTTCAGGGATCTATTTATAGTCCGTCGAGAGCTCTGAATCTCAAGGAGAAGGCGATCGGTGAATGTTCTTTCTGTTATACAAATCTATAAGGAGACCTACAGGACACAAGACGTTATTTTGCGGCGGATGTTCGTGCTTCGGGTGTACTTACAGTTCGCGACCTAGTAGGAGAAAGGTCACGGACTTCGGATTTAAACCCCCTGTAGCGCATCAACTTCTCCCTCGCATACCCGAAACTTCAGAAGAAGGCATATTTTGGCTTATTTGTTAGCTATGAAATAACTGCTTTTCATCGAGAACCGTCAAATCACGGACGCGTATATAATATGTCATTTCTTTAGAGACTCAGGAAGAGGGCTGGCTGAAAATCCGAACAGTTTGCTTATTGTTCTGAGCTGTCTAACTTCTGCAGGGGTCCATCATCTGAGGTAGTAACAGCGAGCGTACAGACGACAGTCATAGAGGATACGAACCAATCAGCAATCAGTTATGCAGGTCTGCAGGCAACTGTGCAGGGCTTTGCATGCCGGTGCCTAGTTGGCGCATCCACTGACTGAGTTCTCATCCGAGGTCCAGGCTTCTGTCGATTTTTGACTTGTCTTACTTCTACGGCGTGGGCGACTACCTTGACGGCCACAAAGTTGAACATATGATCCGTTTTGTAGGTGTGAGGAGTCACTCGCGTTAATTCATCACTCCCTCCCACAACCAACTTATGTTCGTGTGTACGCGATCCGAGCACGAGTGTAGTCTGGCCTGCGTAGGTACAAGAACAGGTTAGGCATGCAATGTGATACACTGCCCCAGACTGCTCCGTGGGATGTAATCAGTACTTGGTTCTCATGAACCTGCTGTGCATGGTAACTTTGGGCCGGCGTGCCATTCCAACACACAATGCAGCAATGCACTCGGTCGCTTCTGCGACGTCCTTAATCGATGACTGAGCGCCTCATATACT